>CP125266.1:1855832-2324077 GCA_030027945.1 Phytophthora plurivora
ACGGGTATGGAGCAGCCATCCACCGACCAGATTCACGTGCTGGTGGTGCCTCCAGAAGGGGCCAGCGGTGCGGAAGTGTGGAACATGGAAAGAGACGCGAAAAGGCGGAAGGCAGAGGAAAACGTACCCC
The DNA here is from genome assembly GCA_030027945.1 of Phytophthora plurivora. Lineage (NCBI taxonomy): Eukaryota > Oomycota > Peronosporomycetes > Peronosporales > Peronosporaceae > Phytophthora > Phytophthora plurivora. The sequence goes on from CP125266.1 coordinate 1,855,963, forward strand.
TGAAAATGCTGTGGCAGTACTCGGAGATGAAAATGACGGCATTTCCTCTGCTGCATGAGTTGTCGACACTTCTTCAACGACCACTGCCGTTCCAAGTGGAAGTGCGGAATTTTTCGACGATGAAGACAATTTTCGACCCGAGCGGCCCGTTTCTTGTGTGTGAGGTTCTTACGTCGCTGATTAACGCTTTTACGGTTTCGTGTGACTATCGACCTGATCCAATGGCGTCTGAGAACACGTGGCAACATTTCTATGATCAGCTGCTTAACATCTCTATTTGTCTGTGCAAAGCCTACGGTTTTGGTGTTAGCTCGAGCAGAAATCGTGTCGACACTTCAGGAACAACTGCAAAAGGTATGCGGCCGGATTTCATCCTTCACTATCTCGGAATGGTGCTGCTTCGTGGTGAAGAAAAGAGTGCTGCTACAGACGTTGATGTGCCATGCAAGGAGTTGACGAAGAAAATGTACACCTGGAATCCAATGTTTTATGGAGATCTCCCGTATATTCTGGGCTATGCTACAAGTGGGGAACGGTTGCGAGTGGTCATGATCGATCGACATCTCCACGCAAACACGATACTCGAGTTTCCCTCCATCTTTCAGCAGCCGGCAGAGGTGATTAAGATATTCTACAACTTGGCGTTTTTCTTTCATAAGATGACCATCTTGTCGAAACGAACGTGTCCAAGTCCACTGATGCCGTTTACGCCCGATGTGAATGGCAAGCGAAAGATCGAGCTAATGGATGAGATGATTATACGGACGATCAAGCGTGAACAGTGCCGTGATGATGTGGATTTCGATAGACTCGTTGACATTTACGCTACGCTTCAAGATTTAGACAAACGAGTAAATGTGAGGACACATCTTCAAACCGTACGAAAGTTGGACGTGAAAAAGGCCTTCTTCGCGCGCATCTGAGCCCACTTGGTCACGTTCGATCACCTGAAGACGTGGACGAAGTGCGCGATTGGTTGCGATGCATGCTGACTGCTTTGAAGTATTGGCACAGCTGCAACTACTGCCACGGCGATCTCCGCTGGTCAAATATTGTGCACATCCCAGCTAGCGACTCTGGGTACTGGGTTTTGATCGACATGGATGAGTCGCGCAAACCAAACACGACCACGATTGACTGGAATCACAAATTTCAGGGACACAAACTCATCTTCGAGCATGACTTGTACCAGCTTGGACAACTGATGAATTCGCTCCCGTTCCCGTTGCTCAACGATCTGGTGGGCATTCAGAAGGTACTCCTATCAGCTGTCGACACACCAGCGCTTACTGCGGGTGTCGAGCTGACGACGCGCCTGCTGGATCAACTGCATCATTGAAATATGCGCGTAGTGTATGTACGAGTTAACAGTAGTAACCAGGCCCAACTATATTGATACTACATTGATCTTACTGTTAGCGTAACATCTTGATGGTCTCTGCATGGAAATACTATTAATAGAGCGGACACTTGGTATTGCTACCAAATTTCCCGATGTAGCGATGACGACGAGAAAATTCGACGGATCAATAAAACGCTCTAGTCCGTGAAGGAAATTTCGGCATGATTTATGGGATGCTCTCGAGCAACACTTAATGTTAATGGGATACGTCCTGCTAGTCAACATGTTGCATTGTTGCGCTTCGAAGAATATTTTTATCCTAATAATATAAAGTTGTTAAAATACAAAGATGACGTACTCTCCCGAACAATACCTGGCTAACAAAGTGCGCATCAAGGAGGCTACTACCAGCGCACACGTGAAGCTCGCTTATCGTATCAAAAGGGTTATGACGATAAGAATAGAGATCAGATCCGTACTCGCAAGCGAAAACCTAAAAGCGAACCTAATCCAAGCGAAAGCGAACCTAACACCGAAAGCGAACTTAACTAATTAATTAGTTTTTTCTCACATAAAAAGTCAAGCCATATATAGGCGTGACACCTCCACCTCAATTAATTAATTAAAATTCAAAAACTTTCTATTAGACCATGATATAAAGTCAATCCTGATACAACATCCAATAATTATAAAGTCATCTCCACGAGAATAATATAGCTACAAATATATAGCAAATATGCTGCCTTACGAACGTGAAGGACTAAAGCGATTAAATATTAATGTAGTCCGATGGGGTACCGATTATCGTGTCAAGGTTCGAGGTAAAACCGGTAAGATGGTTTATGTAAGCAATATCACTCGTCCGAGCAATCAAAAGTTGGTTGCAAAGCAGTACAAGGTTTCTATCAACGACTTGGTGTAGAACATACCCAAGCACTTTAAGACCGACCCAAAGTATCGTTTCTATAGTGGTCAGCATGTGAAGTCTCATCTATACGAGGATATCCAGCCATCGGAGTTCTACGATAAGCTTGAGCACGTTCTCTCTACGCAAACCAATGCGTTCAAGGAGAATGTTGCTCTTGGCTACGACCTGATTAGCCTCAGCGATGAGAATGAAACCAGGTACTTTCACCCGAATCTAGCTAATACCTACGTATTTAATACTCCTGTTGCGGTCAATAGTAAGGCTAATATTCGAAAGAAAATTATTTCAGAAATCAGGTCTATGGAGCTGGCTAACAAGCTTAACTACCCCAGCTCTGGATACAAGGTCAAGGCGATTACTGGCTTTAAGATTTTCATCTACCATCGCAACCATGCTCTTGGTGATAGCAAAGCTGTCATTCCTAAGGTCATTCGCGAAAACAAGCATGTCATCAACTTTCCCAAGACGAACAACAAATGCGTCTTCCATTGCATTGCATGGCATTTGCTACAAGACCCTAAGAAGGATCCTCGTAGAATTCAGGCTCAAGTGAAGGAGGTATTCAAGCGATACTGTTCTTTCAAGGGTATAATCTATACTCTGAGTCTATTCCGAAGCTTTAAGCCTATTGACCTTCTACAATTCGATCAGCTTGAGGACTGCTTCCGGCTCGCTCTCAATGTTTATACAATGAATGTGGAATCGGGCAAAGTTGAATGCATTCGTCGCTCGGACAAGAAGTTTGAATCCATGGCCATCCAATCTCATGAGAATCACGCTCTGTACATTAAGAGCACCGATATGCTTCAAAGCAAGTATCAATGCCCTAAGTGTGAAATGGTCTTCGTTAGCGCTGATAAGCTTAAAAATCATAAGCGAAACCAATGTGAGCTTGTGAATATTGAGAGCTTCCCAGCGGAGCCAACTATCTACAGACCGCCTCAGAATTTCTTAAAATCAATACTAACGAAGTACTCCATCAAGAAGATTGACCACAACATCGATCACTTCATGGTGTACGATTTTGAGGCCATACTGAAGCCGACGGGTATCCAGCACGGTGTAAGTACTGTCTTCACGAATGAACACGTTCCTATTTCGTTATCAGTAGCTGACAGTCTCTCCGGGGAAGTAAGATGCTTCGTAAATGATGAACCGAAAGCTTTGCTAAAAGATATGTTTGATTACATTAGCAGAGTCGGCTTGAAGATTCAGGAGTACAATGTTCAAAAGTATGAGCCACTTCTCAAGAAGATTATCAAAGCTCACGGCTTTAGTGGTATGGAGATCCCTGGATCAAAGCTTGGAAAGAAGTACTCAATGGATGACGTTGATAACTGGATCAAGGATGGAGATTATGCTACTTTCTTCGATTTCCATAAAACAATTTCCTTCGGGATGAAGAGGTCTGGTTATGGCAGAATCAAGCAACAGCTTGATCAGGTACCAGTGTTGGGGTTCAACTCTGGTAGATACGATATCAACTTGATTAAGAGCGACCTATTCTCCGTCATTGGTACGACGAACATCAAATCTGTTATCAAGAATCCAAGCTACATGTGCATTGCTACTTCGGACATGAAGATGCTTGATATTAGCAACTATGTTCCTGCTGGAACAAGCTATGAAAAGTATCTTAGTACATATCTCGGTGGATGCAAGTGTGATGACAAGATTCAATGTGTCTGTGGTCTTGGCAAGGGGCTATTTCCATACGAGTACATCAAAGCTTTCGAGGTGCTCAACGAAACCAACATCACTCCTAAATCAGCATTCGACAGTGCTCTTCGTGGTACCAGCATTACCAACGCTGACTATGAGCGGATAAAGTTCGTGTGGAAGCACTATGAGATGAAGTCTATCAAATATTTACTCATCTGGAACAATAACTTAGATGTAGTACCATTCATCAAGGCTATCGAGGCTCAGCGTGAGTTGTTTAAGCGTTTTGATCTCGATATGTTCGCTGATGGTGTCTCGCTTCCGGGCCTCTTGGAGAAGGTTATGTATCAAACTTGCTTTAGCGAGCTCCAACACCCTGTTAAAGCACCTGCTACATCTTTCAGATTCCCAGTTAAGCGTATGAGTGGCTACAAGCATCAGGATGTAGATGCCAAGCGTGAGTTCAATATGACTCTTGATTACTTGGACACATTGCTGAAAAAGCAAAAATATCTGTGTGGTCTCTGCTGGTGTCAGCTGACTGTCGATACTGTATCAGCCGATCGTATCAATAACAATTTGGGGCATATTGACGGTAATGTCCTCATATCATGCGTCCAATGCAACGTCGCACGCAAGAACATGTCGCTCGGTGGTTTTCGCTTCAAGAAGCTACTGGAGTTTAATTCGGACAAGCTTGTCTATTCGATTGACAGGGAGGAGAAAGACATCTACGGTAAAATGAAGGAGAACATTGCTGGCGGACCATCAATCATCTTCAACCGCTACGCTAAGCGCAACGAGACGAAGATTCGTGGTGGTAAGCTCGTGAAAAAGATCATCGGCTACGACGCCAATGCTCTATACCTCTGGGTTCTTGTAATAACATGCCATGCGGACGCCTTACCACTATTGAAGCTTATCCAAATATTGTTGAGGACATCCAGAACGACAACATCTTTGGCTTTCTTGAGTGTGATATTCGAACTCCAGATCACTTGAAAGGGTATTTGAGTGAAATGACCCCTATTTTCAAAAATACACTGATCGACTGTAGGTAGGTAAAAGTTGATTAACTTTAGCTGGACTTACGTCTTGCAGACCTATGCTATTACCAGTGTCTTACGTCTAGCATCGTGGAGTCCATATTCGTTGTCGTGGGAGGTTAGGAAAAAGTTCAGTCTGTTCTGACACGAACCCCAAGCGCGTAAGCACTCGATTAAGCACTCCGCCGTCAATATTCCAATCAGATGAATGCCGAAACAGGAAATGGCAGTGGCTTCGAAATGAAGCCTGCAAGTTGACCAACATCCAATACCGGCTCCACCACTAGTTGTCTGTGCCCGCTTGAACAGGCGTAGTCATCAGTACATTCACAGACAAAACCGGCAAGTTTTCGGCGGTTAAATCGCTGCAATTTAGTGCCATGAGAGCAGTCGAGAGTTCATTTCCTGGAGCCCTCACCTGAAGAACTTGCATGAGTTGCTTCCCACCTGCGACCGAAGTAGACGTAGTAGTGTGCCGTTCGAAAGAAGTTCCACTCCGTTATGAGGGAGGAAGGAGCTCGTCTCTCCGACAAGTGGATGTAGCCAATTTCGGTTTTTGAAGAGAGCAGGGCACGAGCTCAGCAACAAGAGCTCAAAGCCACTCAGGCAATGGAGTAGTTCCCATTGCTTTTGCACTGAAATGGGTAGCGTAGCGAAGACCGACGTGATGAATTTCACGTAACTGCCTCTGGTATTACCAGTTTTCAGCTCCATTTTGGACATTCGTTCATGGAACGTCCGGGCAACACCATCCGTCACGTTGGCTGCCAAAATTCGATTCCATAAGTGGATGTCTGCTAACTCGGCTGTGGCTTTCCCTCCGTTAATCATATCTTTGCAGAAAGCCATTGTCCACGCCAACGGGAGCTCACACATCGACGTGACAATCTGGTCCATGTTCTTGGATCCATGCAGCAGACTTTCAACGACGTCTAATTGTTGAACGTTGCTGTCAACTTAGTCCTGACGAACCAACAAGCGAGTTTCTTGTTCGGACAGTCTGAGCGCCTCCTCTAAAAGAAGGTCCTCTTCGGATGCCCGAGGCAGGGTCAGAGAGCGTTTTTTCGTTGGAAGTGGACCAGAAGCAGTACTTACAGTCCTCAAATGTGGCACAATGAGAACGCCCTGTGCCAAGTCACTCGGTACTTCTGGCTGAAACACCTGAAAATCGCAGTCAATTGACAAGAGGGCGTCAAACGGGTTTTCATCTGCGAAGGATGATTCGATCCGTTTAAAGCCAGTCTCTAGATGACGTGTCATGTCGACGTCTTGGTCTTCATGATCGCTATCCGTCAACGATTCCATGACCATGTCTTCCTGCGCCTCAGCAGACAATTCCACTGCCAGCGCTGGGGGATTTTGACTGGTGGATTCCACTAGAGGAGGATCATCCACTTCTCCGTTGTCGTCCATGGAGCCATGGCGCGTGCGCAAACGACCTCATCTAAACAGACGAACTGCAAAATCATTAAGTACGGTAATCAAAGAATGAGATGAGAGAGGAGCAAATCTTTTCAAAGTAATCAATAGAATGAGATGAAGACATAAAAAAATAAAAAATATTGAAATGCTGTGGGAGAAAGTTCTCGACTAGATTGAGGATAAGATCGAAATCCTCGCTTGATTGCAACGGTGAGCAGCTACTCGTCCTCTGATAGCATGGCATAGATCTTCTCAGCAATTTTCTTCACTGATTCTCTCGCTGGGATGTTGTGGGCAGTTTGCAGCGTTGAAAATGGCGCTCGACTCTGTCATCCGTGACTCTGCAGAAATACCAGTCTGTGAAGTTCGTGACGATGCTGTAAACTGTGGACAATCCTTCGACATCCGAGAGTATTTCACTTCCAACGTAGGTTTGGGCGAGACCTTGTGCCATGTCATTTTCCCTCGCCACGACGATGTTTAAACACTTGCTGCCGTGTTTAATCACGAGCTCAAACTTCCCGTCTCCATGAACTCGCTCCCCACAATGCTCTCCTCGGCGAGCATCTGGACGTCTCCGTCGAAAAGCGCAAACACACAGGCTAGAACAGGAGCAATGAAGTGCAGTCGTTTCGCTTCTGTTCCAGTCACGACTTCTCCAAATGCCTTCGTCACGATGAGGAGATATGAGTAATCGCGTCAATTTTGTCATCTCCGATGTCCTTCGATTTTTGCTTGTAGTGATCCGCCGGCATTATTTTGTCGACGTCTTCGAACGACACATCAGAGTACACCATACTGGACTCGTCATCCTCAATCTTTCCCTTCTTGTCGTCCAGTATTTCGTTCAGCTCATCCCATCTTCTTTTACGAGTCGGATGAGGATTTTTGTTGGACCCAATTATCGCTAACTCTATACCTGGAACGGCGACCAAAACGTGTATTTCGGCTTCCCCAGCATCGTCTTCGACCGGAAATTTGAACGCAGAGTTGCCGATTCGATACATCGGATTCATCTTGTTCTCCTTCTTCTTCATAATATCAGTGATACCAGTGGGAACCTCGCCATTCTCCAACATTGTCACATCAGGATCACCAGTCGTGAGCCACTTGTTGCCCTTCTTCGCGATGAACAATGTCATGTGCAGTAGTAATAGTTAAGCACCAAAGACAGAGGTTTTTTTTCTTAGCTTTATTCTACAAGGAGAATAGGTTTAACCGTTTCTAATGCGCTGATAGGGTTTCTTAGACGCGACCTCTCGACCAGCTGAGAGCTCGAGCAGGCACCCAACGCTTCAGGAGTGTTCGTAGACAGGTTTAACCGCTTTCTAATGCCCAGGTGCGAGGATCAGGGGAGAGCGGAAGGTGCAGCTGAAGCGTCCGCATAACCTCTCACCATTGGTTGGAATCACGTGAGGTAACTTTAGGGTTCATCACACCTTTTTCCCCTTCTTAAGTACGATTATAAGATTTCCTCTCCTTTCTCTCTCATTCGAGAATCTGCTGCCGCGAGGAAAGATGGTGAAGCTCTTCTGTGCGATTGTTGGTGCGGCGGGAAGCGCGTTCTCGGTGCGAGTAGACGAGGACGACTCGGTGGATGAGTTGAAGGACGCGATCAAGGAGAAGAAGCCTGACACGATCAAGGGTGAAGCAGACAAGCTGCAGCTCTTCCTAGCGAAGAAGGGCACCGCGTGGCTGAAGACCGACAGTGAGGACGTGAAGGAGCTGAAGAAGGGCAGGAAAACTGCTACCGTCAAAGCGCTGACGAATGAAGACGAAGAGCTACAGGGGGAGTCCGGCCTTCAGAAAGTATTGACGGGTATGGAGCAGCCATCCACCGACCAGATTCACGTGCTGGTGGTGCCTCCAGAAGGGGCCAGCGGTGCGGAAGTGTGGAACATGGAAAGAGACGCGAAAAGGCGGAAGGCAGAGGAAAACGTACCCCTGAAAATGCTGTGGCAGTACTCGGAGATGAAAATGACGGCATTTCCTCTGCTGCATGAGTTGTCGACACTTCTTCAACGACCACTGCCGTTCCAAGTGGAAGTGCGGAATTTTTCGACGATGAAGACAATTTTCGACCCGAGCGGCCCGTTTCTTGTGTGTGAGGTTCTTACGTCGCTGATTAACGCTTTTACGGTTTCGTGTGACTATCGACCTGATCCAATGGCGTCTGAGAACACGTGGCAACATTTCTATGATCAGCTGCTTAACATCTCTATTTGTCTGTGCAAAGCCTACGGTTTTGGTGTTAGCTCGAGCAGAAATCGTGTCGACACTTCAGGAACAACTGCAAAGGTATGCGGCCGGATTTCATCCTTCACTATCTCGGAATGGTGCTGCTTCGTGGTGAAGAAAAGAGTGCTGCTACAGACGTTGATGTGCCATGCAAGGAGTTGACGAAGAAAATGTACACCTGGAATCCAATGTTTTATGGAGATCTCCCGTATATTCTGGGCTATGCTACAAGTGGGGAACGGTTGCGAGTGGTCATGATCGATCGACATCTCCACGCAAACACGATACTCGAGTTTCCCTCCATCTTTCAGCAGCCGGCAGAGGTGATTAAGATATTCTACAACTTGGCGTTTTTCTTTCATAAGATGACCATCTTGTCGAAACGAACGTGTCCAAGTCCACTGATGCCGTTTACGCCCGATGTGAATGGCAAGCGAAAGATCGAGCTAATGGATGAGATGATTATACGGACGATCAAGCGTGAACAGTGCCGTGATGATGTGGATTTCGATAGACTCGCTGACATTTACGCTACGCTTCAAGATTTAGACAAACGAGTAAATGTGAGGACACATCTTCAAACCGTACGAAAGTTGGACGTGAAAAAAGGCCTTCTTCGTGCGCATCTGAGCCCACTTGGTCACGTTCGATCACCTGAAGACGTGGACGAAGTGCGCGATTGGTTGCGATGCATGCTGACTGCTTTGAAGTATTGGCACAGCTGCAACTACTGCCACGGCGATCTCCGCTGGTCAAATATTGTGCACATCCCAGCTAGCGACTCTGGGTACTGGGTTTTGATCGACATGGATGAGTCGCGCAAACCAAACACGACCACGATTGACTGGAATCACAAATTTCAGGGACACAAACTCATCTTCGAGCATGACTTGTACCAGCTTGGACAACTGATGAATTCGCTCCCGTTCCCGTTGCTCAACGATCTGGTGGGCATTCAGAAGGTACTCCTATCAGCTGTCGACACACCAGCGCTTACTGCGGGTGTCGAGCTGACGACGCGCCTGCTGGATCAACTGCATCATTGAAATATGCGCGTAGTGTATGTACGAGTTAACAGTAGTAACCAGGCCCAACTATATTGATACTACATTGATCTTACTGTTAGCGTAACATCTTGATGGTCTCTGCATGGAAATACTATTAATAGAGCGGACACTTGGTATTGCTACCAAATTTCCCGAGGTAGCGATGACGACGAGAAAATTCGACGGATCAATAAAACGCTCTAGTCCGTGAAGGAAATTTCGGCATGATTTATGGGATGCTCTCGAGCAACACTTAATGTTAATGGGATACGTCCTGCTAGTCAACATGTTGCATTGTTGCGCTTCGAAGAATATTTTTATCCTAATAATATAAAGTTGTTAAAATACAAAGATGACGTACTCTCCCGAACAATACCTGGCTAACAAAGTGCGCATCAAGGAGGCTACTACCAGCGCACACGTGAAGCTCGCTTATCGTATCAAAAGGGTTATGACGATAAGAATAGAGATCAGATCCGTACTCGCAAGCGAAAACCTAAAAGCGAACCTAATCCAAGCGAAAGCGAACCTAACACCGAAAGCGAACTTAACTAATTAATTAGTTTTTTTTCTCACATAAAAAGTCAAGCCATATATAGGCGTGACACCTCCACCTCAATTAATTAATTAAAATTCAAAAACTTTCTATTAGACCATGATATAAAGTCAATCCTGATACAACATCCAATAATTATAAAGTCATCTCCACGAGAATAATATAGCTACAAATATATAGCAAATATGCTGCCTTACGAACGTGAAGGACTAAAGCGATTAAATATTAATGTAGTCCGATGGGGTACCGATTATCGTGTCAAGGTTCGAGGTAAAACCGGTAAGATGGTTTATGTAAGCAATATCACTCGTCCGAGCAATCAAAAGTTGGTTGCAAAGCAGTACAAGGTTTCTATCAACGACTTGGTGTAGAACATACCCAAGCACTTTAAGACCGACCCAAAGTATCGTTTCTATAGTGGTCAGCATGTGAAGTCTCATCTATACGAGGATATCCAGCCATCGGAGTTCTACGATAAGCTTGAGCACGTTCTCTCTACGCAAACCAATGCGTTCAAGGAGAATGTTGCTCTTGGCTACGACCTGATTAGCCTCAGCGATGAGAATGAAACCAGGTACTTTCACCCGAATCTAGCTAATACCTACGTATTTAATACTCCTGTTGCGGTCAATAGTAAGGCTAATATTCGAAAGAAAATTATTTCAGAAATCAGGTCTATGGAGCTGGCTAACAAGCTTAACTACCCCAGCTCTGGATACAAGGTCAAGGCGATTACTGGCTTTAAGATTTTCATCTACCATCGCAACCATGCTCTTGGTGATAGCAAAGCTGTCATTCCTAAGGTCATTCGCGAAAACAAGCATGTCATCAACTTTCCCAAGACGAACAACAAATGCGTCTTCCATTGCATTGCATGGCATTTGCTACAAGACCCTAAGAAGGATCCTCGTAGAATTCAGGCTCAAGTGAAGGAGGTATTCAAGCGATACTGTTCTTTCAAGGGTATAATCTATACTCTGAGTCTATTCCGAAGCTTTAAGCCTATTGACCTTCTACAATTCGATCAGCTTGAGGACTGCTTCCGGCTCGCTCTCAATGTTTATACAATGAATGTGGAATCGGGCAAAGTTGAATGCATTCGTCGCTCGGACAAGAAGTTTGAATCCATGGCCATCCAATCTCATGAGAATCACGCTCTGTACATTAAGAGCACCGATATGCTTCAAAGCAAGTATCAATGCCCTAAGTGTGAAATGGTCTTCGTTAGCGCTGATAAGCTTAAAAATCATAAGCGAAACCAATGTGAGCTTGTGAATATTGAGAGCTTCCCAGCGGAGCCAACTATCTACAGACCGCCTCAGAATTTCTTAAAATCAATACTAACGAAGTACTCCATCAAGAAGATTGACCACAACATCGATCACTTCATGGTGTACGATTTTGAGGCCATACTGAAGCCGACGGGTATCCAGCACGGTGTAAGTACTGTCTTCACGAATGAACACGTTCCTATTTCGTTATCAGTAGCTGACAGTCTCTCCGGGGAAGTAAGATGCTTCGTAAATGATGAACCGAAAGCTTTGCTAAAAGATATGTTTGATTACATTAGCAGAGTCGGCTTGAAGATTCAGGAGTACAATGTTCAAAAGTATGAGCCACTTCTCAAGAAGATTATCAAAGCTCACGGCTTTAGTGGTATGGAGATCCCTGGATCAAAGCTTGGAAAGAAGTACTCAATGGATGACGTTGATAACTGGATCAAGGATGGAGATTATGCTACTTTCTTCGATTTCCATAAAACAATTTCCTTCGGGATGAAGAGGTCTGGTTATGGCAGAATCAAGCAACAGCTTGATCAGGTACCAGTGTTGGGGTTCAACTCTGGTAGATACGATATCAACTTGATTAAGAGCGACCTATTCTCCGTCATTGGTACGACGAACATCAAATCTGTTATCAAGAATCCAAGCTACATGTGCATTGCTACTTCGGACATGAAGATGCTTGATATTAGCAACTATGTTCCTGCTGGAACAAGCTATGAAAAGTATCTTAGTACATATCTCGGTGGATGCAAGTGTGATGACAAGATTCAATGTGTCTGTGGTCTTGGCAAGGGGCTATTTCCATACGAGTACATCAAAGCTTTCGAGGTGCTCAACGAAACCAACATCACTCCTAAATCAGCATTCGACAGTGCTCTTCGTGGTACCAGCATTACCAACGCTGACTATGAGCGGATAAAGTTCGTGTGGAAGCACTATGAGATGAAGTCTATCAAATATTTACTCATCTGGAACAATAACTTAGATGTAGTACCATTCATCAAGGCTATCGAGGCTCAGCGTGAGTTGTTTAAGCGTTTTGATCTCGATATGTTCGCTGATGGTGTCTCGCTTCCGGGCCTCTTGGAGAAGGTTATGTATCAAACTTGCTTTAGCGAGCTCCAACACCCTGTTAAAGCACCTGCTACATCTTTCAGATTCCCAGTTAAGCGTATGAGTGGCTACAAGCATCAGGATGTAGATGCCAAGCGTGAGTTCAATATGACTCTTGATTACTTGGACACATTGCTGAAAAAGCAAAAATATCTGTGTGGTCTCTGCTGGTGTCAGCTGACTGTCGATACTGTATCAGCCGATCGTATCAATAACAATTTGGGGCATATTGACGGTAATGTCCTCATATCATGCGTCCAATGCAACGTCGCACGCAAGAACATGTCGCTCGGTGGTTTTCGCTTCAAGAAGCTACTGGAGTTTAATTCGGACAAGCTTGTCTATTCGATTGACAGGGAGGAGAAAGACATCTACGGTAAAATGAAGGAGAACATTGCTGGCGGACCATCAATCATCTTCAACCGCTACGCTAAGCGCAACGAGACGAAGATTCGTGGTGGTAAGCTCGTGAAAAAGATCATCGGCTACGACGCCAATGCTCTATACCTCTGGGTTCTTGTAATAACATGCCATGCGGACGCCTTACCACTATTGAAGCTTATCCAAATATTGTTGAGGACATCCAGAACGACAACATCTTTGGCTTTCTTGAGTGTGATATTCGAACTCCAGATCACTTGAAAGGGTATTTGAGTGAAATGACCCCTATTTTCAAAAATACACTGATCGACTGTAGGTAGGTAAAAGTTGATTAACTTTAGCTGGACTTACGTCTTGCAGACCTATGCTATTACCAGTGTCTTACGTCTAGCATCGTGGAGTCCATATTCGTTGTCGTGGGAGGTTAGGAAAAAGTTCAGTCTGTTCTGACACGAACCCCAAGCGCGTAAGCACTCGATTAAGCACTCCGCCGTCAATATTCCAATCAGATGAATGCCGAAACAGGAAATGGCAGTGGCTTCGAAATGAAGCCTGCAAGTTGACCAACATCCAATACCGGCTCCACCACTAGTTGTCTGTGCCCGCTTGAACAGGCGTAGTCATCAGTACATTCACAGACAAAACCGGCAAGTTTTCGGCGGTTAAATCGCTGCAATTTAGTGCCATGAGAGCAGTCGAGAGTTCATTTCCTGGAGCCCTCACCTGAAGAACTTGCATGAGTTGCTTCCCCACCTGCGACCGAAGTAGACGTAGTAGTGTGCCGTTCGAAAGAAGTTCCACTCCGTTATGAGGGAGGAAGGAGCTCGTCTCTCCGACAAGTGGATGTAGCCAATTTCGGTTTTTGAAGAGAGCAGGGCACGAGCTCAGCAACAAGAGCTCAAAGCCACTCAGGCAATGGAGTAGTTCCCATTGCTTTTGCACTGAAATGGGTAGCGTAGCGAAGACCGACGTGATGAATTTCACGTAACTGCCTCTGGTATTACCAGTTTTCAGCTCCATTTTGGACATTCGTTCATGGAACGTCCGGGCAACACCATCCGTCACGTTGGCTGCCAAAATTCGATTCCATAAGTGGATGTCTGCTAACTCGGCTGTGGCTTTCCCTCCGTTAATCATATCTTTGCAGAAAGCCATTGTCCACGCCAACGGGAGCTCACACATCGACGTGACAATCTGGTCCATGTTCTTGGATCCATGCAGCAGACTTTCAACGACGTCTAATTGTTGAACGTTGCTGTCAACTTGGTCCTGACGAACCAACAAGCGAGTTTCTTGTTCGGACAGTCTGAGCGCCTCCTCTAAAAGAAGGTCCTCTTCGGATGCCCGAGGCAGGGTCAGAGAGCGTTTTTTCGTTGGAAGTGGACCAGAAGCAGTACTTACAGTCCTCAAATGTGGCACAATGAGAACGCCCTGTGCCAAGTCACTCGGTACTTCTGGCTGAAACACCTGAAAATCGCAGTCAATTGACAAGAGGGCGTCAAACGGGTTTTCATCTGCGAAGGATGATTCGATCCGTTTAAAGCCAGTCTCTAGATGACGTGTCATGTCGACGTCTTGGTCTTCATGATCGCTATCCGTCAACGATTCCATGACCATGTCTTCCTGCGCCTCAGCAGACAATTCCACTGCCAGCGCTGGGGATTTTGACTGGTGGATTCCACTAGAGGAGGATCATCCACTTCTCCGTTGTCGTCCATGGAGCCATGGCGCGTGCGCAAACGACCTCATCTAAACAGACGAACTGCAAAATCATTAAGTACGGTAATCAAAGAATGAGATGAGAGAGGAGCAAATCTTTTCAAAGTAATCAATAGAATGAGATGAAGACATAAAAAAATAAAAAATATTGAAATGCTGTGGGAGAAAGTTCTCGACTAGATTGAGGATAAGATCGAAATCCTCGCTTGATTGCAACGGTGAGCAGCTACTCGTCCTCTGATAGCATGGCATAGATCTTCTCAGCAATTTTCTTCACTGATTCTCTCGCTGGGATGTTGTGGGCAGTTTGCAGCGTTGAAAAATGGCGCTCGACTCTGTCATCCGTGACTCTGCAGAAATACCAGTCTGTGAAGTTCGTGACGATGCTGTAAACTGTGGACAATCCTTCGACATCCGAGAGTATTTCACTTCCAACGTAGGTTTGGGCGAGACCTTGTGCCATGTCATTTTCCCTCGCCACGACGATGTTTAAACACTTGCTGCCGCGTTTAATCACGAACTCAAACTTCCCGTCTCCATGAACTCGCTCCCCCACAATGCTCTCCTCGGCGAGCATCTGGACGTCTCCGTCGAAAAGCGCAAACACACAGGCTAGAACAGGAGCAATGAAGTGCAGTCGTTTCGCTTCTGTTCCAGTCACGACTTCTCCAAATGCCTTCGTCACGATGAGGAGATATGAGTAATCGCGTCAATTTTGTCATCTCCGATGTCCTTCGATTTTTGCTTGTAGTGATCCGCCGGCATTATTTTGTCGACGTCTTCGAACGACACATCAGAGTACACCATACTGGACTCGTCATCCTCAATCTTTCCCTTCTTGTCGTCCAGTATTTCGTTCAGCTCATCCCATCTTCTTTTACGAGTCGGATGGGGATTTTGTTGGTGGACCCAATTATCGGTAACTCTATACCTGGAACGGCGACCAAAACGTGTATTTCGGCTTCCCCAGCATCGTCTTCGACCGGAAATTTGAACGCAGAGTTGCCGATTCGATACATCGGATTCATCTTGTTCTCCTTCTTCTTCATAATATCAGTGATACCAGTGGGAACCTCGCCATTCTCCAACATTGTCACATCAGGATCACCAGTCGTGAGCCACTTGTTGCCCTTCTTCGCGATGAACAATGTCATGTGCAGTAGTAATAGTTAAGCACCAAAGACAGAGGTTTTTTCTTAGCTTTATTCTACAAGGAGAATAGGTTTAACCGTTTCTAATGCGCTGATAGGGTTTCTTAGACGCGACCTCTCGACCAGCTGAGAGCTCGAGCAGGCACCCAACGCTTCAGGAGTGTTCGTAGACAGGTTTAACCGCTTTCTAATGCCCAGGTGCGAGGATCAGGGGAGAGCGGAAGGTGCAGCTGAAGCGTCCGCATAACCTCTCACCATTGGTTGGAATCACGTGAGGTAACTTTAGGGTTCATCACACCTTTTTCCCCTTCTTAAGTACGATTATAAGATTTCCTCTCCTTTCTCTCTCATTCGAGAATCTGCTGCCGCGAGGAAAGATGGTGACTATGTTCTGTGCTGTCGTTGGTGCGGCCGGGAGTGCGTTTCCTGTGGACATCGACGTGAGTCTGTCCGTGGGCCACTTGAAGAAGGCGATCAAGGCGGAGAAGATGTACAAGTTTCCTGCCGATCAGCTGCAGCTCTTCCTAGCGAAGAAGGGCGACACGTGGCTGAAGACCGACAGTGAGGACGTGAAGGAGCTGAAGAAGGGCAGGAAAACTGCTACCGTCAAAGCGCTGACGAATGAAGACGAAGAGCTACAGGGGGAGTCCGGCCTTCAGAAAGTATTGACGGGTATGGAGCAGCCATCCACCGACCAGATTCACGTGCTGGTGGTGCCTCCAGAAGGGGCCAGCGGTGCGGAAGTGTGGAACATGGAAAGAGACGCGAAAAGGCGGAAGGCAGAGGAAAACGTACCCCTGAAAATGCTGTGGCAGTACTCGGAGATGAAAATGACGGCATTTCCTCTGCTGCATGAGTTGTCGACACTTCTTCAACGACCACTGCCGTTCCAAGTGGAAGTGCGGAATTTTTCGACGATGAAGACAATTTTCGACCCGAGCGGCCCGTTTCTTGTGTGTGAGGTTCTTACGTCGCTGATTAACGCTTTTACGGTTTCGTGTGACTATCGACCTGATCCAATGGCGTCTGAGAACACGTGGCAACATTTCTATGATCAGCTGCTTAACATCTCTATTTGTCTGTGCAAAGCCTACGGTTTTGGTGTTAGCTCGAGCAGAAATCGTGTCGACACTTCAGGAACAACTGCAAAAGGTATGCGGCCGGATTTCATCCTTCACTATCTCGGAATGGTGCTGCTTCGTGGTGAAGAAAAGAGTGCTGCTACAGACGTTGATGTGCCATGCAAGGAGTTGACGAAGAAAATGTACACCTGGAATCCAATGTTTTATGGAGATCTCCCGTATATTCTGGGCTATGCTACAAGTGGGGAACGGTTGCGAGTGGTCATGATCGATCGACATCTCCACGCAAACACGATACTCGAGTTTCCCTCCATCTTTCAGCAGCCGGCAGAGGTGATTAAGATATTCTACAACTTGGCGTTTTTCTTTCATAAGATGACCATCTTGTCGAAACGAACGTGTCCAAGTCCACTGATGCCGTTTACGCCCGATGTGAATGGCAAGCGAAAGATCGAGCTAATGGATGAGATGATTATACGGACGATCAAGCGTGAACAGTGCCGTGATGATGTGGATTTCGATAGACTCGCTGACATTTACGCTACGCTTCAAGATTTAGACAAACGAGTAAATGTGAGGACACATCTTCAAACCGTACGAAAGTTGGACGTGAAAAAAGGCCTTCTTCGTGCGCATCTGAGCCCACTTGGTCACGTTCGATCACCTGAAGACGTGGACGAAGTGCGCGATTGGTTGCGATGCATGCTGACTGCTTTGAAGTATTGGCACAGCTGCAACTACTGCCACGGCGATCTCCGCTGGTCAAATATTGTGCACATCCCAGCTAGCGACTCTGGGTACTGGGTTTTGATCGACATGGATGAGTCGCGCAAACCAAACACGACCACGATTGACTGGAATCACAAATTTCAGGGACACAAACTCATCTTCGAGCATGACTTGTACCAGCTTGGACAACTGATGAATTCGCTCCCGTTCCCGTTGCTCAACGATCTGGTGGGCATTCAGAAGGTACTCCTATCAGCTGTCGACACACCAGCGCTTACTGCGGGTGTCGAGCTGACGACGCGCCTGCTGGATCAACTGCATCATTGAAATATGCGCGTAGTGTATGTACGAGTTAACAGTAGTAACCAGGCCCAACTATATTGATACTACATTGATCTTACTGTTAGCGTAACATCTTGATGGTCTCTGCATGGAAATACTATTAATAGAGCGGACACTTGGTATTGCTACCAAATTTCCCGAGGTAGCGATGACGACGAGAAAATTCGACGGATCAATAAAACGCTCTAGTCCGTGAAGGAAATTTCGGCATGATTTATGGGATGCTCTCGAGCAACACTTAATGTTAATGGGATACGTCCTGCTAGTCAACATGTTGCATTGTTGCGCTTCGAAGAATATTTTTATCCTAATAATATAAAGTTGTTAAAATACAAAGATGACGTACTCTCCCGAACAATACCTGGCTAACAAAGTGCGCATCAAGGAGGCTACTACCAGCGCACACGTGAAGCTCGCTTATCGTATCAAAAGGGTTATGACGATAAGAATAGAGATCAGATCCGTACTCGCAAGCGAAAACCTAAAAGCGAACCTAATCCAAGCGAAAGCGAACCTAACACCGAAAGCGAACTTAACTAATTAATTAGTTTTTTCTCACATAAAAAGTCAAGCCATATATAGGCGTGACACCTCCACCTCAATTAATTAATTAAAATTCAAAAACTTTCTATTAGACCATGATATAAAGTCAATCCTGATACAACATCCAATAATTATAAAGTCATCTCCACGAGAATAATATAGCTACAAATATATAGCAAATATGCTGCCTTACGAACGTGAAGGACTAAAGCGATTAAATATTAATGTAGTCCGATGGGGTACCGATTATCGTGTCAAGGTTCGAGGTAAAACCGGTAAGATGGTTTATGTAAGCAATATCACTCGTCCGAGCAATCAAAAGTTGGTTGCAAAGCAGTACAAGGTTTCTATCAACGACTTGGTGTAGAACATACCCAAGCACTTTAAGACCGACCCAAAGTATCGTTTCTATAGTGGTCAGCATGTGGAGTCTCATCTATACGAGGATATCCAGCCATCGGAGTTCTACGATAAGCTTGAGCACGTTCTCTCTACGCAAACCAATGCGTTCAAGGAGAATGTTGCTCTTGGCTACGACCTGATTAGCCTCAGCGATGAGAATGAAACCAGGTACTTTCACCCGAATCTAGCTAATACCTACGTATTTAATACTCCTGTTGCGGTCAATAGTAAGGCTAATATTCGAAAGAAAATTATTTCAGAAATCAGGTCTATGGAGCTGGCTAACAAGCTTAACTACCCCAGCTCTGGATACAAGGTCAAGGCGATTACTGGCTTTAAGATTTTCATCTACCATCGCAACCATGCTCTTGGTGATAGCAAAGCTGTCATTCCTAAGGTCATTTGCGAAAACAAGCATGTCATCAACTTTCCCAAGACGAACAACAAATGCGTCTTCCATTGCATTGCATGGCATTTGCTACAAGACCCTAAGAAGGATCCTCGTAGAATTCAGGCTCAAGTGAAGGAGGTATTCAAGCGATACTGTTCTTTCAAGGGTATAATCTATACTCTGAGTCTATTCCGAAGCTTTAAGCCTATTGACCTTCTACAATTCGATCAGCTTGAGGACTGCTTCCGGCTCGCTCTCAATGTTTATACAATGAATGTGGAATCGGGCAAAGTTGAATGCATTCGTCGCTCGGACAAGAAGTTTGAATCCATGGCCATCCAATCTCATGAGAATCACGCTCTGTACATTAAGAGCACCGATATGCTTCAAAGCAAGTATCAATGCCCTAAGTGTGAAATGGTCTTCGTTAGCGCTGATAAGCTTAAAAATCATAAGCGAAACCAATGTGAGCTTGTGAATATTGAGAGCTTCCCAGCGGAGCCAACTATCTACAGACCGCCTCAGAATTTCTTAAAATCAATACTAACGAAGTACTCCATCAAGAAGATTGACCACAACATCGATCACTTCATGGTGTACGATTTTGAGGCCATACTGAAGCCGACGGGTATCCAGCACGGTGTAAGTACTGTCTTCACGAATGAACACGTTCCTATTTCGTTATCAGTAGCTGACAGTCTCTCCGGGGAAGTAAGATGCTTCGTAAATGATGAACCGAAAGCTTTGCTAAAAGATATGTTTGATTACATTAGCAGAGTCGGCTTGAAGATTCAGGAGTACAATGTTCAAAAGTATGAGCCACTTCTCAAGAAGATTATCAAAGCTCACGGCTTTAGTGGTATGGAGATCCCTGGATCAAAGCTTGGAAAGAAGTACTCAATGGATGACGTTGATAACTGGATCAAGGATGGAGATTATGCTACTTTCTTCGATTTCCATAAAACAATTTCCTTCGGGATGAAGAGGTCTGGTTATGGCAGAATCAAGCAACAGCTTGATCAGGTACCAGTGTTGGGGTTCAACTCTGGTAGATACGATATCAACTTGATTAAGAGCGACCTATTCTCCGTCATTGGTACGACGAACATCAAATCTGTTATCAAGAATCCAAGCTACATGTGCATTGCTACTTCGGACATGAAGATACTTGATATTAGCAACTATGTTCCTGCTGGAACAAGCTATGAAAAGTATCTTAGTACATATCTCGGTGGATGCAAGTGTGATGACAAGATTCAATGTGTCTGTGGTCTTGGCAAGGGGCTATTTCCATACGAGTACATCAAAGCTTTCGAGGTGCTCAACGAAACCAACATCACTCCTAAATCAGCATTCGACAGTGCTCTTCGTGGTACCAGCATTACCAACGCTGACTATGAGCGGATAAAGTTCGTGTGGAAGCACTATGAGATGAAGTCTATCAAATATTTACTCATCTGGAACAATAACTTAGATGTAGTACCATTCATCACGGCTATCGAGGCTCAGCGTGAGTTGTTTAAGCGTTTTGATCTCGATATGTTCGCTGATGGTGTCTCGCTTCCGGGCCTCTTGGAGAAGGTTATGTATCAAACTTGCTTTAGCGAGCTCCAACACCCTGTTAAAGCACCTGCTACATCTTTCAGATTCCCAGTTAAGCGTATGAGTGGCTACAAGCATCAGGATGTAGATGCCAAGCGTGAGTTCAATATGACTCTTGATTACTTGGACACATTGCTGAAAAAGCAAAAATATCTGTGTGGTCTCTGCTGGTGTCAGCTGACTGTCGATACTGTATCAGCCGATCGTATCAATAACAATTTGGGGCATATTGACGGTAATGTCCTCATATCATGCGTCCAATGCAACGTCGCACGCAAGAACATGTCGCTCGGTGGTTTTCGCTTCAAGAAGCTACTGGAGTTTAATTCGGACAAGCTTGTCTATTCGATTGACAGGGAGGAGAAAGACATCTACGGTAAAATGAAGGAGAACATTGCTGGCGGACCATCAATCATCTTCAACCGCTACGCTAAGCGCAACGAGACGAAGATTCGTGGTGGTAAGCTCGTGAAAAAGATCATCGGCTACGACGCCAATGCTCTATACCTCTGGGTTCTTGTAATAACATGCCATGCGGACGCCTTACCACTATTGAAGCTTATCCAAATATTGTTGAGGACATCCAGAACGACAACATCTTTGGCTTTCTTGAGTGTGATATTTGTTGCAGGTTGACGGCTGTACTGAGGGTTTCCGGTTAAGTGTGGTTTGTACCCATTAACCGGTTAACCGAACCGGTCCAATCCGAACCGCATGTTTACGCCATAATGATTACGGCAGTAGTGATTAGACGAGTAGATTGATTGGACGCGTGACTGCGTTTCTTTGTGGTAGGCCAAACAACTAACTCCGATAAATCAATCACTTTCGAATCTTCCTTCTTCCCCTCAAGTGGTCTTCGCTCCGGTCTCGCCCAAGCGTGCTCACTCTTCCGCTTCGTCCAAGCTTCGTCTCTTCAACTACACCGTTCTTCAGGTTATGAGCCCAAGTACCATGTCCTCTGCGCAAGACACCTCGGCCAAGGTCTCCATCGACAAGTTCAACGGAGACAACTACGCGACGTGGAACCGCTACATGCGTGGCGTGTTCCTGACCAAGTCGGTGTGGCATGTCGTGAACCGGGAGACGACTCCAAGCTTCACGGACTCGCGGGCCAAGGACGACTACGTCAAGTCCAGCAACATCGCGTTCGGACTGATGTTGCTCCACATGAATGCGGACTACCATCATGTGGTTGACGACTGCGAGGAAGCGTGGACCGCCTGGTCGCGCCTAAAGACGCTGTACGGTGGTTCGCAGAAGGGTGGACGCATCTACCTGAAGCGCCAACTCTTCAGCATGGAGATGTCGGAAGGCGGCAACGTCTTGCATCATTGCAACGAGGTCCTCAACATCAGCGCCAAGCTCAGCAGCATCGGTGCCAAGATGGAGGACGAGGACGTGGCGATCTGCTTGTTGCGCAGCCTCCCCAAGAGCTACGAGAACGTCGTGCTGAACTTGGAGATGAGCAGCGCTGAACTGCGGTCGCAAGACGTTGTGAAGGTGCTCACGAACGAGCACATCAAGAGACAAGGCGAGAAGACGGCGACGGTGAAGACGGAGAACGCGGCCAAGGCGTTCAACACCGACCGAGAGTCTCGCCAGTGTACGTACTGCGGAAAAGTGGGGCACACGATTGACAAGTGCTGGACCAAGCAGAAGGACGAGAATCGGGGCCCAAGACGCGGCGGCAACGGCCGTGGACGCGGGGCCAACAACATCCAGTGGCGAAACGACAGCGACGGCTACGACTACGACTACGATCGAGTAGCGTTCGCGGTTTCTCTGGAGTGTGGGGTTTCGACGGGCAAGAATGTGTCCGGGATGTGGGCGGTCGACAGCGGCGCAACGCACCACATCTGCAACGACAAGGCCAAGTTCGCCCATTTGATTGAGCGGAACGAAGGCGAACTTTCGGTGGCCGACGGCAACAAGGCTGCCATAATGGGTGTCGGGACCATCTTCGAGCAAGTGGTCTTGCCCAACGGCGATGAACGCGAGATCGAAATCAAGAACGCACTCTTCGTCCCAAGTATGAACAAGAACCTGCTGTCGGTGCCTCAGATCAACAGCAGCGGTCTGTTCAAGGTTGTCTTCGATGGTGCTGAAATGCACATTGCACGCAAGTCGTCGCAGAAGGTGGTTGCCGCGGCGGACCTGGTTGATGGCCTGTACTGGCTTCGAGTTCCGCGCGGGAGTGCAAACTCTATTTCGAGAGTATCTGTCAACGGCGTCGATCTACATGCGCGAATGGGCCACGCTCCGAACGACGTTCTTCGCAAGATGGTGTCAAGCGGCATGGTTGCAGGTGCGAAGATGCCGTCGACGTCGGCGAATTCGTCCAAGTGCCGTGGATGCCAACAGGGCAAGATGGTCCAGAAGCCGTTCCCCAGCAACCCGGACAAGCGCAAGTACAAGCCCTTCGAGTTCCTCCACTTCGACACGTGCGGATCCATGGAGCAAGTGTCGCTTGGTGGCAGCAAATACCTGCTGCTGATCACGGACGAAGCCAGCGGATGCATGACGGGATTCTGTCTTCGCGCCAAATCAGAAAGCGAGCGCTGTCTGCGGAGCTTCGTCGCCAAAGTGGAACGCCAATTTGACACCAAGGTCAAGTTCGTGCGTCATGATGGAGCCAAGGAATTTGCCACCAACTCGCTCTTGGCGTTCTACGAAGATCACGGCATCGAGGTGCAGCCTACCGTTCCGTATGCGCATCAGACGAACGGTACGGCTGAACGTGCAAACCGAACAATCGTGACGATCGGTCGGAGCATGCTCCACTACGCTGGCTTGGACAAGACCTTCTGGGCGGAAGCGGCGATGACGGCGATCTACATCAAGAACCGACTGCCGTCTCCCAAGTTTCCCGGGAAAACACCCTTCGAGGTCGTGTACAAGTCCAAGCCGAACGTGAAGCACATGCGGGTCTTCGGATGCAAGGCCTACGTTTTGACGCCGAAGGAAAGGCGACTGAAGTGGGATCCTAAGGCACGTGGAGGAATCTTTCTGGGCTACGAGGAGTGCTCCAAGGCGTATCGAGTTTATGACATCGAGGCGGGGAAGGTTGTGGTATCTCGCGATGTCACATTCGATGAAGCCACTTTCGACAGCGCCTCAGCTCACGATGATGATGAAATCGATGAAGCCGCTGATTGCCTGGATGACCTGGAGATCTCTTCTGCGGTCGGCACGCGAGATTTTCGACAGGCGGGGAAACGCAAAACCCGTCCCGACCCAGACGCACGCGAACGATCAAGTCGCCCTCGTTGCCGAACTGGACTTGAAGAGGCAAGCGCGCCCGGCAACGACTCAGACGACCCAGGACGCGACTCTCCGGATCAAGAAGCGAAGTCATATGATGATGGCGAGTCTACGCCAGCAATGTTCTGGCGTGCGAGTGCAAACGCAGTGGAAACAAAGGACAGCGCGGAGCCAAAGACGTTTCAGGAAGCCGTGAGTAGTGCCGACCAAGTGCACTGGCGCAAGGCGATTCGTGCGGAGCTCAAGTCGATGCGTCTCCGTGGCGTGTTCCGTGCTGCGAAGTTACCGAACAACCAGCGCGCCGTGGGAACGAAATGGGTCTTCAAAATCAAGCGCAAAGCTGACGGATCCATCGAGAAGTACAAGGCTCGACTCGTCGCGAAGGGATTGGTGCAGAAGTATGGGATCGACTACACCGAGACGTTCTCGCCGGTGGTCAAGTACGTCACTCTGCGCATGATCGTGGCCATCACCAAATTCTTCGGATGGCCTCTCGACCAACTCGACGTGGTGACGGCGTTCCTGTACGGCCTCATGAAGGAGAAGGTGTTCTGCAGCATTCCCGAAGGTGTTGAGCTCGACGATGGATTCGACTGCGTGGAACTGCTCAAGGCTATCTACGGTCTCAAACAAGCGTCGCGAGTGTGGAACGAGACTTTCGACGAGTACGTTCGCTCCATTGGATTTCGCATCTCGAGCTACGACCCATGCCTCTACATCAAGGTTGTCGACGGTGAATGCGTCCTGCTGCTCGTGTACGTCGACGACGTTTTAGTCACCGGCAGCTCCGCGACGTTGATTGCTGAAGTCAAGCGCCAACTCAAGTCTCGCTTTGAGATGACTGACAGCGGGAAGTGCTCCTTCATTCTCGGCATCGCAGTTGTCGACAACGAGGACGGCAGCGTTACGCTAAGCCAAGCGCGCTACATTAACGACATCCTGGAGCGCTTTGGTATGCAGAACTGCAAACCTGCTGCCAGCCCGGTCGACCTCAGCATGAAGCTGGTGCCAAGTGACCTTTCGACCAAGCTAGATGCACCATTCCGCGAGGCGGTCGGTGCGCTCATGCACTTGATGACTTCGACTCGGCCTGACATTGCTTTCGCCGTTGGATACGTGTCACGCTTCATGGAGAACCCCCAAGTGGAACACTGGACTGCGGCCAAGCGCATTTTTCGCTACCTGCAAGGCACCAAGTCGCATGGCATCCGCTTCGCACCGAGCAAGGGCGTGGATTTTCGCGGCTACTCCGATGCTGACTGGGCTGGTGACCACAGCGACCGCAAGTCGACCTCAGGCTACCTGTTCCAAGTTCTCGGCGGACCGATTTCGTGGGGCTCCAAGAAGCAGTCAAGTGTGTCACTCTCCACAAGCGAAGCCGAGTACATCGCGCTGAGCCTCGCGATCCAAGAAGGCAAGTGGGTGCACAAGCTGCTATGTGAGATTCTAGCGGCGGCGGGCGAAGAATTGCCGGATCTAAAGATCTTCGAGGACAATCAGTCGTGCATCAAGATGACCAAGAACCCCGTGAACCATGGCCGCTCCAAGCACATCGACATCAAGTACCATCACATCCGCGACGAAGTCAAGCGCGGAGAAGTTCTCGTCGAGTACTGCGAAACTGCGACCATGCTGGCGGACATCCTGACCAAGGGACTTGGCGGACCTCGTCACAAGGACTTGACGATGGCTCTTGGTGTTCATGCGTGTTCGCATTGAGGGGGCGTGTTGCAGGTTGACGGCTGTACTGAGGGTTTCCGGTTAAGTGTGGTTTGTACCCATTAACCGGTTAACCGAACCGGTCCAATCCGAACCGCATGTTTACGCCATAATGATTACGGCAGTAGTGATTAGACGAGTAGATTGATTGGACGCGTGACTGCGTTTCTTTGTGGTAGGCCAAACAACTAACTCCGATAAATCAATCACTTTCGAATCTTCCTTCTTCCCCTCAAGTGGTCTTCGCTCCGGTCTCGCCCAAGCGTGCTCACTCTTCCGCTTCGTCCAAGCTTCGTCTCTTCAACTACACCGTTCATCAATATTCGAACTCCAGATCACTTGAAAGGGTATTTGAGTGAAATGACCCCTATTTTCAAAAATACACTGATCGACTGTAGGTAGGTAAAAGTTGATTAACTTTAGCTAGACTTACGTCTTGCAGACCTATGCTATTACCAGTGTCTTACGTCTAGCATCGCGGAGTCCATATTCGTTGTCGTGGGAGGTTAGGAAAAAGTTCAGTCTGTTCTGACACGAACCCCAAGCGCGTAAGCACTCGATTAAGCACTCTGCCGTCAATATTCCAATCAGATGAATGCCGAAACAGGAAATGGCAGTGGCTTCGAAATGAAGCCTGCAAGTTGACCAACATCCAATACCGGCTCCACCACTAGTTGTCTGTGCCCGCTTGAACAGGCGTAGTCATCAGTACATTCACAGACAAAACCGGCAAGTTTTCGGCGGTTAAATCGCTGCAATTTAGTGCCATGAGAGCAGTCGAGAGTTCATTTCCTGGAGCCCTCACCTGAAGAACTTGCATGAGTTGCTTCCCCACCTGCGACCGAAGTAGACGTAGTAGTGTGCCGTTCGAAAGAAGTTCCACTCCGTTATGAGGGAGGAAGGAGCTCGTCTCTCCGACAAGTGGATGTAGCCAATTTCGGTTTTTGAAGAGAGCAGGGCACGAGC
Organism: Phytophthora plurivora; assembly: GCA_030027945.1. NCBI lineage: Eukaryota > Oomycota > Peronosporomycetes > Peronosporales > Peronosporaceae > Phytophthora > Phytophthora plurivora. Next base: position 1,882,893 of record CP125266.1, read on the forward strand.
TCAGCAACAAGAGCTCAAAGCCACTCAGGCAATGGAGTAGTTCCCATTGCTTTTGCACTGAAATGGGTAGCGTAGCGAAGACCGACGTGATGAATTTCACGTAACTGCCTCTGGTATTACCAGTTTTCAGCTCCATTTTGGACATTCGTTCATGGAACGTCCGGGCAACACCATCCGTCACGTTGGCTGCCAAAATTCGATTCCATAAGTGGATGTCTGCTAACTCGGCTGTGGCTTTCCCTCCGTTAATCATATCTTTGCAGAAAGCCATTGTCCACACCAACGGGAGCTCACACATCGACGTGACAATCTGGTCCATGTTCTTGGATCCATGCAGCAGACTTTCAACGACGTCTAATTGTTGAACGTTGCTGTCAACTTGGTCCTGACGAACCAACAAGCGAGTTTCTTGTTCGGACAGTCTGAGCGCCTCCTCTAAAAGAAGGTCCTCTTCGGATGCCCGAGGCAGGGTCAGAGAGCGTTTTTTCGTTGGAAGTGGACCAGAAGCAGTACTTACAGTCCTCAAATGTGGCACAATGAGAACGCCCTGTGCCAAGTCACTCGGTACTTCTGGCTGAAACACCTGAAAATCGCAGTCAATTGACAAGAGGGCGTCAAACGGGTTTTCATCTGCGAAGGATGATTCGATCCGTTTAAAGCCAGTCTCTAGATGACGTGTCATGTCGACGTCTTGGTCTTCATGATCGCTATCCGTCAACGATTCCATGACCATGTCTTCCTGCGCCTCAGCAGACAATTCCACTGCCAGCGCTGGGGATTTTGACTGGTGGATTCCACTAGAGGAGGATCATCCACTTCTCCGTTGTCGTCCATGGAGCCATGGCGCGTGCGCAAACGACCTCATCTAAACAGACGAACTGCAAAATCATTAAGTACGGTAATCAAAGAATGAGATGAGAGAGGAGCAAATCTTTTCAAAGTAATCAATAGAATGAGATGAAGACATAAAAAAATAAAAATATTGAAATGCTGTGGGAGAAAGTTCTCGACTAGATTGAGGATAAGATCGAAATCCTCGCTTGATTGCAACGGTGAGCAGCTACTCGTCCTCTGATAGCATGGCATAGATCTTCTCAGCAATTTTCTTCACTGATTCTCTCGCTGGGATGTTGTGGGCAGTTTGCAGCGTTGAAAAATGGCGCTCGACTCTGTCATCCGTGACTCTGCAGAAATACCAGTCTGTGAAGTTCGTGACGATGCTGTAAACTGTGGACAATCCTTCGACATCCGAGAGTATTTCACTTCCAACGTAGGTTTGGGCGAGACCTTGTGCCATGTCATTTTCCCTCGCCACGACGATGTTTAAACACTTGCTGCCGCGTTTAATCACGAACTCAAACTTCCCGTCTCCATGAACTCGCTCCCCCACAATGCTCTCCTCGGCGAGCATCTGGACGTCTCCGTCGAAAAGCGCAAACACACAGGCTAGAACAGGAGCAATGAAGTGCAGTCGTTTCGCTTCTGTTCCAGTCACGACTTCTCCAAATGCCTTCGTCACGATGAGGAGATATGAGTAATCGCGTCAATTTTGTCATCTCCGATGTCCTTCGATTTTTGCTTGTAGTGATCCGCCGGCATTATTTTGTCGACGTCTTCGAACGACACATCAGAGTACACCATACTGGACTCGTCATCCTCAATCTTTCCCTTCTTGTCGTCCAGTATTTCGTTCAGCTCATCCCATCTTCTTTTACGAGTCGGATGGGGATTTTTGTTGGTGGACCCAATTATCGGTAACTCTATACCTGGAACGGCGACCAAAACGTGTATTTCGGCTTCCCCAGCATCGTCTTCGACCGGAAATTTGAACGCAGAGTTGCCGATTCGATACATCGGATTCATCTTGTTCTCCTTCTTCTTCATAATATCAGTGATACCAGTGGGAACCTCGCCATTCTCCAACATTGTCACATCAGGATCACCAGTCGTGAGCCACTTGTTGCCCTTCTTCGCGATGAACAATGTCATGTGCAGTAGTAATAGTTAAGCACCAAAGACAGAGGTTTTTTTTCTTAGCTTTATTCTACAAGGAGAATAGGTTTAACCGTTTCTAATGCGCTGATAGGGTTTCTTAGACGCGACCTCTCGACCAGCTGAGAGCTCGAGCAGGCACCCAACGCTTCAGGAGTGTTCGTAGACAGGTTTAACCGCTTTCTAATGCCCAGGTGCGAGGATCAGGGGAGAGCGGAAGGTGCAGCTGAAGCGTCCGCATAACCTCTCACCATTGGTTGGAATCACGTGAGGTAACTTTAGGGTTCATCACACCTTTTTCCCCTTCTTAAGTACGATTATAAGATTTCCTCTCCTTTCTCTCTCATTCGAGAATCTGCTGCCGCGAGGAAAGATGGTGAAGCTCTTCTGTGCGATTGTTGGTGCGGCGGGAAGCGCGTTCTCGGTGCGAGTAGACGAGGACGACTCGGTGGATGAGTTGAAGGACGCGATCAAGGCGAAGAACTCGGCGACAATCACATGTGACGCCAAGGACCTGCAGCTCTTCCTGGCGAAGAAGGGCGACACGTGGCTGAAGACCGACAGTGAGGACGTGAAGGAGCTGAAGAAGGGCAGGAAAACTGCTACCGTCAAAGCGCTGACGAATGAAGACGAAGAGCTACAGGGGGAGTCCGGCCTTCAGAAAGTATTGACGGGTATGGAGCAGCCATCCACCGACCAGATTCACGTGCTGGTGGTGCCTCCAGAAGGGGCCAGCGGTGCGGAAGTGTGGAACATGGAAAGAGACGCGAAAAGGCGGAAGGCAGAGGAAAACGTACCCCTGAAAATGCTGTGGCAGTACTCGGAGATGAAAATGACGGCATTTCCTCTGCTGCATGAGTTGTCGACACTTCTTCAACGACCACTGCCGTTCCAAGTGGAAGTGCGGAATTTTTCGACGATGAAGACAATTTTCGACCCGAGCGGCCCGTTTCTTGTGTGTAAGGTTCTTACGTCGCTGATTAACGCTTTTACGGTTTCGTGTGACTATCGACCTGATCCAATGGCGTCTGAGAACACGTGGCAATATTTCTATGATCAGCTGCTTAACATCTCTATTTGTCTGTGCAAAGCCTACGGTTTTGGTGTTAGCTCGAGCAGAAATCGTGTCGACACTTCAGGAACAACTGCAAAAGGTATGCGGCCGGATTTCATCCTTCACTATCTCGGAATGGTGCTGCTTCGTGGTGAAGAAAAGAGTGCTGCTACAGACGTTGATGTGCCATGCAAGGAGTTGACGAAGAAAATGTACACCTGGAATCCAATGTTTTATGGAGATCTCCCGTATATTCTGGGCTATGCTACAAGTGGGGAACGGTTGCGAGTGGTCATGATCGATCGACATCTCCACGCAAACACGATACTCGAGTTTCCCTCCATCTTTCAGCAGCCGGCAGAGGTGATTAAGATATTCTACAACTTGGCGTTTTTCTTTCATAAGATGACCATCTTGTCGAAACGAACGTGTCCAAGTCCACTGATGCCGTTTACGCCCGATGTGAATGGCAAGCGAAAGATCGAGCTAATGGATGAGATGATTATACGGACGATCAAGCGTGAACAGTGCCGTGATGATGTGGATTTCGATAGACTCGCTGACATTTACGCTACGCTTCAAGATTTAGACAAACGAGTAAATGTGAGGACACATCTTCAAACCGTACGAAAGTTGGACGTGAAAAAAGGCCTTCTTCGTGCGCATCTGAGCCCACTTGGTCACGTTCGATCACCTGAAGACGTGGACGAAGTGCGCGATTGGTTGCGATGCATGCTGACTGCTTTGAAGTATTGGCACAGCTGCAACTACTGCCACGGCGATCTCCGCTGGTCAAATATTGTGCACATCCCAGCTAGCGACTCTGGGTACTGGGTTTTGATCGACATGGATGAGTCGCGCAAACCAAACACGACCACGATTGACTGGAATCACAAATTTCAGGGACACAAACTCATCTTCGAGCATGACTTGTACCAGCTTGGACAACTGATGAATTCGCTCCCGTTCCCGTTGCTCAACGATCTGGTGGGCATTCAGAAGGTACTCCTATCAGCTGTCGACACACCAGCGCTTACTGCGGGTGTCGAGCTGACGACGCGCCTGCTGGATCAACTGCATCATTGAAATATGCGCGTAGTGTATGTACGAGTTAACAGTAGTAACCAGGCCCAACTATATTGATACTACATTGATCTTACTGTTAGCGTAACATCTTGATGGTCTCTGCATGGAAATACTATTAATAGAGCGGACACTTGGTATTGCTACCAAATTTCCCGAGGTAGCGATGACGACGAGAAAATTCGACGGATCAATAAAACGCTCTAGTCCGTGAAGGAAATTTCGGCATGATTTATGGGATGCTCTCGAGCAACACTTAATGTTAATGGGATACGTCCTGCTAGTCAACATGTTGCATTGTTGCGCTTCGAAGAATATTTTTATCCTAATAATATAAAGTTGTTAAAATACAAAGATGACGTACTCTCCCGAACAATACCTGGCTAACAAAGTGCGCATCAAGGAGGCTACTACCAGCGCACACGTGAAGCTCGCTTATCGTATCAAAAGGGTTATGACGATAAGAATAGAGATCAGATCCGTACTCGCAAGCGAAAACCTAAAAGCGAACCTAATCCAAGCGAAAGCGAACCTAACACCGAAAGCGAACTTAACTAATTAATTAGTTTTTTTTCTCACATAAAAAGTCAAGCCATATATAGGCGTGACACCACCTCAATTAATTAATTAAAATTCAAAAACTTTCTATTAGACCATGATATAAAGTCAATCCTGATACAACATCCAATAATTATAAAGTCATCTCCACGAGAATAATATAGCTACAAATATATAGCAAATATGCTGCCTTACGAACGTGAAGGACTAAAGCGATTAAATATTAATGTAGTCCGATGGGGTACCGATTATCGTGTCAAGGTTCGAGGTAAAACCGGTAAGATGGTTTATGTAAGCAATATCACTCGTCCGAGCAATCAAAAGTTGGTTGCAAAGCAGTACAAGGTTTCTATCAACGACTTGGTGTAGAACATACCCAAGCACTTTAAGACCGACCCAAAGTATCGTTTCTATAGTGGTCAGCATGTGGAGTCTCATCTATACGAGGATATCCAGCCATCGGAGTTCTACGATAAGCTTGAGCACGTTCTCTCTACGCAAACCAATGCGTTCAAGGAGAATGTTGCTCTTGGCTACGACCTGATTAGCCTCAGCGATGAGAATGAAACCAGGTACTTTCACCCGAATCTAGCTAATACCTACGTATTTAATACTCCTGTTGCGGTCAATAGTAAGGCTAATATTCGAAAGAAAATTATTTCAGAAATCAGGTCTATGGAGCTGGCTAACAAGCTTAACTACCCCAGCTCTGGATACAAGGTCAAGGCGATTACTGGCTTTAAGATTTTCATCTACCATCGCAACCATGCTCTTGGTGATAGCAAAGCTGTCATTCCTAAGGTCATTTGCGAAAACAAGCATGTCATCAACTTTCCCAAGACGAACAACAAATGCGTCTTCCATTGCATTGCATGGCATTTGCTACAAGACCCTAAGAAGGATCCTCGTAGAATTCAGGCTCAAGTGAAGGAGGTATTCAAGCGATACTGTTCTTTCAAGGGTATAATCTATACTCTGAGTCTATTCCGAAGCTTTAAGCCTATTGACCTTCTACAATTCGATCAGCTTGAGGACTGCTTCCGGCTCGCTCTCAATGTTTATACAATGAATGTGGAATCGGGCAAAGTTGAATGCATTCGTCGCTCGGACAAGAAGTTTGAATCCATGGCCATCCAATCTCATGAGAATCACGCTCTGTACATTAAGAGCACCGATATGCTTCAAAGCAAGTATCAATGCCCTAAGTGTGAAATGGTCTTCGTTAGCGCTGATAAGCTTAAAAATCATAAGCGAAACCAATGTGAGCTTGTGAATATTGAGAGCTTCCCAGCGGAGCCAACTATCTACAGACCGCCTCAGAATTTCTTAAAATCAATACTAACGAAGTACTCCATCAAGAAGATTGACCACAACATCGATCACTTCATGGTGTACGATTTTGAGGCCATACTGAAGCCGACGGGTATCCAGCACGGTGTAAGTACTGTCTTCACGAATGAACACGTTCCTATTTCGTTATCAGTAGCTGACAGTCTCTCCGGGGAAGTAAGATGCTTCGTAAATGATGAACCGAAAGCTTTGCTAAAAGATATGTTTGATTACATTAGCAGAGTCGGCTTGAAGATTCAGGAGTACAATGTTCAAAAGTATGAGCCACTTCTCAAGAAGATTATCAAAGCTCACGGCTTTAGTGGTATGGAGATCCCTGGATCAAAGCTTGGAAAGAAGTACTCAATGGATGACGTTGATAACTGGATCAAGGATGGAGATTATGCTACTTTCTTCGATTTCCATAAAACAATTTCCTTCGGGATGAAGAGGTCTGGTTATGGCAGAATCAAGCAACAGCTTGATCAGGTACCAGTGTTGGGGTTCAACTCTGGTAGATACGATATCAACTTGATTAAGAGCGACCTATTCTCCGTCATTGGTACGACGAACATCAAATCTGTTATCAAGAATCCAAGCTACATGTGCATTGCTACTTCGGACATGAAGATACTTGATATTAGCAACTATGTTCCTGCTGGAACAAGCTATGAAAAGTATCTTAGTACATATCTCGGTGGATGCAAGTGTGATGACAAGATTCAATGTGTCTGTGGTCTTGGCAAGGGGCTATTTCCATACGAGTACATCAAAGCTTTCGAGGTGCTCAACGAAACCAACATCACTCCTAAATCAGCATTCGACAGTGCTCTTCGTGGTACCAGCATTACCAACGCTGACTATGAGCGGATAAAGTTCGTGTGGAAGCACTATGAGATGAAGTCTATCAAATATTTACTCATCTGGAACAATAACTTAGATGTAGTACCATTCATCACGGCTATCGAGGCTCAGCGTGAGTTGTTTAAGCGTTTTGATCTCGATATGTTCGCTGATGGTGTCTCGCTTCCGGGCCTCTTGGAGAAGGTTATGTATCAAACTTGCTTTAGCGAGCTCCAACACCCTGTTAAAGCACCTGCTACATCTTTCAGATTCCCAGTTAAGCGTATGAGTGGCTACAAGCATCAGGATGTAGATGCCAAGCGTGAGTTCAATATGACTCTTGATTACTTGGACACATTGCTGAAAAAGCAAAAATATCTGTGTGGTCTCTGCTGGTGTCAGCTGACTGTCGATACTGTATCAGCCGATCGTATCAATAACAATTTGGGGCATATTGACGGTAATGTCCTCATATCATGCGTCCAATGCAACGTCGCACGCAAGAACATGTCGCTCGGTGGTTTTCGCTTCAAGAAGCTACTGGAGTTTAATTCGGACAAGCTTGTCTATTCGATTGACAGGGAGGAGAAAGACATCTACGGTAAAATGAAGGAGAACATTGCTGGCGGACCATCAATCATCTTCAACCGCTACGCTAAGCGCAACGAGACGAAGATTCGTGGTGGTAAGCTCGTGAAAAAGATCATCGGCTACGACGCCAATGCTCTATACCTCTGGGTTCTTGTAATAACATGCCATGCGGACGCCTTACCACTATTGAAGCTTATCCAAATATTGTTGAGGACATCCAGAACGACAACATCTTTGGCTTTCTTGAGTGTGATATTTGTTGCAGGTTGACGGCTGTACTGAGGGTTTCCGGTTAAGTGTGGTTTGTACCCATTAACCGGTTAACCGAACCGGTCCAATCCGAACCGCATGTTTACGCCATAATGATTACGGCAGTAGTGATTAGACGAGTAGATTGATTGGACGCGTGACTGCGTTTCTTTGTGGTAGGCCAAACAACTAACTCCGATAAATCAATCACTTTCGAATCTTCCTTCTTCCCCTCAAGTGGTCTTCGCTCCGGTCTCGCCCAAGCGTGCTCACTCTTCCGCTTCGTCCAAGCTTCGTCTCTTCAACTACACCGTTCTTCAGGTTATGAGCCCAAGTACCATGTCCTCTGCGCAAGACACCTCGGCCAAGGTCTCCATCGACAAGTTCAACGGAGACAACTACGCGACGTGGAACCGCTACATGCGTGGCGTGTTCCTGACCAAGTCGGTGTGGCATGTCGTGAACCGGGAGACGACTCCAAGCTTCACGGACTCGCGGGCCAAGGACGACTACGTCAAGTCCAGCAACATCGCGTTCGGACTGATGTTGCTCCACATGAATGCGGACTACCATCATGTGGTTGACGACTGCGAGGAAGCGTGGACCGCCTGGTCGCGCCTAAAGACGCTGTACGGTGGTTCGCAGAAGGGTGGACGCATCTACCTGAAGCGCCAACTCTTCAGCATGGAGATGTCGGAAGGCGGCAACGTCTTGCATCATTGCAACGAGGTCCTCAACATCAGCGCCAAGCTCAGCAGCATCGGTGCCAAGATGGAGGACGAGGACGTGGCGATCTGCTTGTTGCGCAGCCTCCCAAGAGCTACGAGAACGTCGTGCTGAACTTGGAGATGAGCAGCGCTGAACTGCGGTCGCAAGACGTTGTGAAGGTGCTCACGAACGAGCACATCAAGAGACAAGGCGAGAAGACGGCGACGGTGAAGACGGAGAACGCGGCCAAGGCGTTCAACACCGACCGAGAGTCTCGCCAGTGTACGTACTGCGGAAAAGTGGGGCACACGATTGACAAGTGCTGGACCAAGCAGAAGGACGAGAATCGGGGCCCAAGACGCGGCGGCAACGGCCGTGGACGCGGGGCCAACAACATCCAGTGGCGAAACGACAGCGACGGCTACGACTACGACTACGATCGAGTAGCGTTCGCGGTTTCTCTGGAGTGTGGGGTTTCGACGGGCAAGAATGTGTCCGGGATGTGGGCGGTCGACAGCGGCGCAACGCACCACATCTGCAACGACAAGGCCAAGTTCGCCCATTTGATTGAGCGGAACGAAGGCGAACTTTCGGTGGCCGACGGCAACAAGGCTGCCATAATGGGTGTCGGGACCATCTTCGAGCAAGTGGTCTTGCCCAACGGCGATGAACGCGAGATCGAAATCAAGAACGCACTCTTCGTCCCAAGTATGAACAAGAACCTGCTGTCGGTGCCTCAGATCAACAGCAGCGGTCTGTTCAAGGTTGTCTTCGATGGTGCTGAAATGCACATTGCACGCAAGTCGTCGCAGAAGGTGGTTGCCGCGGCGGACCTGGTTGATGGCCTGTACTGGCTTCGAGTTCCGCGCGGGAGTGCAAACTCTATTTCGAGAGTATCTGTCAACGGCGTCGATCTACATGCGCGAATGGGCCACGCTCCGAACGACGTTCTTCGCAAGATGGTGTCAAGCGGCATGGTTGCAGGTGCGAAGATGCCGTCGACGTCGGCGAATTCGTCCAAGTGCCGTGGATGCCAACAGGGCAAGATGGTCCAGAAGCCGTTCCCCAGCAACCCGGACAAGCGCAAGTACAAGCCCTTCGAGTTCCTCCACTTCGACACGTGCGGATCCATGGAGCAAGTGTCGCTTGGTGGCAGCAAATACCTGCTGCTGATCACGGACGAAGCCAGCGGATGCATGACGGGATTCTGTCTTCGCGCCAAATCAGAAAGCGAGCGCTGTCTGCGGAGCTTCGTCGCCAAAGTGGAACGCCAATTTGACACCAAGGTCAAGTTCGTGCGTCATGATGGAGCCAAGGAATTTGCCACCAACTCGCTCTTGGCGTTCTACGAAGATCACGGCATCGAGGTGCAGCCTACCGTTCCGTATGCGCATCAGACGAACGGTACGGCTGAACGTGCAAACCGAACAATCGTGACGATCGGTCGGAGCATGCTCCACTACGCTGGCTTGGACAAGACCTTCTGGGCGGAAGCGGCGATGACGGCGATCTACATCAAGAACCGACTGCCGTCTCCCAAGTTTCCCGGGAAAACACCCTTCGAGGTCGTGTACAAGTCCAAGCCGAACGTGAAGCACATGCGGGTCTTCGGATGCAAGGCCTACGTTTTGACGCCGAAGGAAAGGCGACTGAAGTGGGATCCTAAGGCACGTGGAGGAATCTTTCTGGGCTACGAGGAGTGCTCCAAGGCGTATCGAGTTTATGACATCGAGGCGGGGAAGGTTGTGGTATCTCGCGATGTCACATTCGATGAAGCCACTTTCGACAGCGCCTCAGCTCACGATGATGATGAAATCGATGAAGCCGCTGATTGCCTGGATGACCTGGAGATCTCTTCTGCGGTCGGCACGCGAGATTTTCGACAGGCGGGGAAACGCAAAACCCGTCCCGACCCAGACGCACGCGAACGATCAAGTCGCCCTCGTTGCCGAACTGGACTTGAAGAGGCAAGCGCGCCCGGCAACGACTCAGACGACCCAGGACGCGACTCTCCGGATCAAGAAGCGAAGTCATATGATGATGGCGAGTCTACGCCAGCAATGTTCTGGCGTGCGAGTGCAAACGCAGTGGAAACAAAGGACAGCGCGGAGCCAAAGACGTTTCAGGAAGCCGTGAGTAGTGCCGACCAAGTGCACTGGCGCAAGGCGATTCGTGCGGAGCTCAAGTCGATGCGTCTCCGTGGCGTGTTCCGTGCTGCGAAGTTACCGAACAACCAGCGCGCCGTGGGAACGAAATGGGTCTTCAAAATCAAGCGCAAAGCTGACGGATCCATCGAGAAGTACAAGGCTCGACTCGTCGCGAAGGGATTGGTGCAGAAGTATGGGATCGACTACACCGAGACGTTCTCGCCGGTGGTCAAGTACGTCACTCTGCGCATGATCGTGGCCATCACCAAATTCTTCGGATGGCCTCTCGACCAACTCGACGTGGTGACGGCGTTCCTGTACGGCCTCATGAAGGAGAAGGTGTTCTGCAGCATTCCCGAAGGTGTTGAGCTCGACGATGGATTCGACTGCGTGGAACTGCTCAAGGCTATCTACGGTCTCAAACAAGCGTCGCGAGTGTGGAACGAGACTTTCGACGAGTACGTTCGCTCCATTGGATTTCGCATCTCGAGCTACGACCCATGCCTCTACATCAAGGTTGTCGACGGTGAATGCGTCCTGCTGCTCGTGTACGTCGACGACGTTTTAGTCACCGGCAGCTCCGCGACGTTGATTGCTGAAGTCAAGCGCCAACTCAAGTCTCGCTTTGAGATGACTGACAGCGGGAAGTGCTCCTTCATTCTCGGCATCGCAGTTGTCGACAACGAGGACGGCAGCGTTACGCTAAGCCAAGCGCGCTACATTAACGACATCCTGGAGCGCTTTGGTATGCAGAACTGCAAACCTGCTGCCAGCCCGGTCGACCTCAGCATGAAGCTGGTGCCAAGTGACCTTTCGACCAAGCTAGATGCACCATTCCGCGAGGCGGTCGGTGCGCTCATGCACTTGATGACTTCGACTCGGCCTGACATTGCTTTCGCCGTTGGATACGTGTCACGCTTCATGGAGAACCCCCAAGTGGAACACTGGACTGCGGCCAAGCGCATTTTTCGCTACCTGCAAGGCACCAAGTCGCATGGCATCCGCTTCGCACCGAGCAAGGGCGTGGATTTTCGCGGCTACTCCGATGCTGACTGGGCTGGTGACCACAGCGACCGCAAGTCGACCTCAGGCTACCTGTTCCAAGTTCTCGGCGGACCGATTTCGTGGGGCTCCAAGAAGCAGTCAAGTGTGTCACTCTCCACAAGCGAAGCCGAGTACATCGCGCTGAGCCTCGCGATCCAAGAAGGCAAGTGGGTGCACAAGCTGCTATGTGAGATTCTAGCGGCGGCGGGCGAAGAATTGCCGGATCTAAAGATCTTCGAGGACAATCAGTCGTGCATCAAGATGACCAAGAACCCCGTGAACCATGGCCGCTCCAAGCACATCGACATCAAGTACCATCACATCCGCGACGAAGTCAAGCGCGGAGAAGTTCTCGTCGAGTACTGCGAAACTGCGACCATGCTGGCGGACATCCTGACCAAGGGACTTGGCGGACCTCGTCACAAGGACTTGACGATGGCTCTTGGTGTTCATGCGTGTTCGCATTGAGGGGGCGTGTTGCAGGTTGACGGCTGTACTGAGGGTTTCCGGTTAAGTGTGGTTTGTACCCATTAACCGGTTAACCGAACCGGTCCAATCCGAACCGCATGTTTACGCCATAATGATTACGGCAGTAGTGATTAGACGAGTAGATTGATTGGACGCGTGACTGCGTTTCTTTGTGGTAGGCCAAACAACTAACTCCGATAAATCAATCACTTTCGAATCTTCCTTCTTCCCCTCAAGTGGTCTTCGCTCCGGTCTCGCCCAAGCGTGCTCACTCTTCCGCTTCGTCCAAGCTTCGTCTCTTCAACTACACCGTTCATCAATATTCGAACTCCAGATCACTTGAAAGGGTATTTGAGTGAAATGACCCCTATTTTCAAAAATACACTGATCGACTGTAGGTAGGTAAAAGTTGATTAACTTTAGCTAGACTTACGTCTTGCAGACCTATGCTATTACCAGTGTCTTACGTCTAGCATCGCGGAGTCCATATTCGTTGTCGTGGGAGGTTAGGAAAAAGTTCAGTCTGTTCTGACACGAACCCCAAGCGCGTAAGCACTCGATTAAGCACTCTGCCGTCAATATTCCAATCAGATGAATGCCGAAACAGGAAATGGCAGTGGCTTCGAAATGAAGCCTGCAAGTTGACCAACATCCAATACCGGCTCCACCACTAGTTGTCTGTGCCCGCTTGAACAGGCGTAGTCATCAGTACATTCACAGACAAAACCGGCAAGTTTTCGGCGGTTAAATCGCTGCAATTTAGTGCCATGAGAGCAGTCGAGAGTTCATTTCCTGGAGCCCTCACCTGAAGAACTTGCATGAGTTGCTTCCCCACCTGCGACCGAAGTAGACGTAGTAGTGTGCCGTTCGAAAGAAGTTCCACTCCGTTATGAGGGAGGAAGGAGCTCGTCTCTCCGACAAGTGGATGTAGCCAATTTCGGTTTTTGAAGAGAGCAGGGCACGAGCTCAGCAACAAGAGCTCAAAGCCACTCAGGCAATGGAGTAGTTCCCATTGCTTTTGCACTGAAATGGGTAGCGTAGCGAAGACCGACGTGATGAATTTCACGTAACTGCCTCTGGTATTACCAGTTTTCAGCTCCATTTTGGACATTCGTTCATGGAACGTCCGGGCAACACCATCCGTCACGTTGGCTGCCAAAATTCGATTCCATAAGTGGATGTCTGCTAACTCGGCTGTGGCTTTCCCTCCGTTAATCATATCTTTGCAGAAAGCCATTGTCCACACCAACGGGAGCTCACACATCGACGTGACAATCTGGTCCATGTTCTTGGATCCATGCAGCAGACTTTCAACGACGTCTAATTGTTGAACGTTGCTGTCAACTTGGTCCTGACGAACCAACAAGCGAGTTTCTTGTTCGGACAGTCTGAGCGCCTCCTCTAAAAGAAGGTCCTCTTCGGATGCCCGAGGCAGGGTCAGAGAGCGTTTTTTCGTTGGAAGTGGACCAGAAGCAGTACTTACAGTCCTCAAATGTGGCACAATGAGAACGCCCTGTGCCAAGTCACTCGGTACTTCTGGCTGAAACACCTGAAAATCGCAGTCAATTGACAAGAGGGCGTCAAACGGGTTTTCATCTGCGAAGGATGATTCGATCCGTTTAAAGCCAGTCTCTAGATGACGTGTCATGTCGACGTCTTGGTCTTCATGATCGCTATCCGTCAACGATTCCATGACCATGTCTTCCTGCGCCTCAGCAGACAATTCCACTGCCAGCGCTGGGGATTTTGACTGGTGGATTCCACTAGAGGAGGATCATCCACTTCTCCGTTGTCGTCCATGGAGCCATGGCGCGTGCGCAAACGACCTCATCTAAACAGACGAACTGCAAAATCATTAAGTACGGTAATCAAAGAATGAGATGAGAGAGGAGCAAATCTTTTCAAAGTAATCAATAGAATGAGATGAAGACATAAAAAAAAATAAAAAATATTGAAATGCTGTGGGAGAAAGTTCTCGACTAGATTGAGGATAAGATCGAAATCCTCGCTTGATTGCAACGGTGAGCAGCTACTCGTCCTCTGATAGCATGGCATAGATCTTCTCAGCAATTTTCTTCACTGATTCTCTCGCTGGGATGTTGTGGGCAGTTTGCAGCGTTGAAAAATGGCGCTCGACTCTGTCATCCGTGACTCTGCAGAAATACCAGTCTGTGAAGTTCGTGACGATGCTGTAAACTGTGGACAATCCTTCGACATCCGAGAGTATTTCACTTCCAACGTAGGTTTGGGCGAGACCTTGTGCCATGTCATTTTCCCTCGCCACGACGATGTTTAAACACTTGCTGCCGCGTTTAATCACGAACTCAAACTTCCCGTCTCCATGAACTCGCTCCCCCACAATGCTCTCCTCGGCGAGCATCTGGACGTCTCCGTCGAAAAGCGCAAACACACAGGCTAGAACAGGAGCAATGAAGTGCAGTCGTTTCGCTTCTGTTCCAGTCACGACTTCTCCAAATGCCTTCGTCACGATGAGGAGATATGAGTAATCGCGTCAATTTTGTCATCTCCGATGTCCTTCGATTTTTGCTTGTAGTGATCCGCCGGCATTATTTTGTCGACGTCTTCGAACGACACATCAGAGTACACCATACTGGACTCGTCATCCTCAATCTTTCCCTTCTTGTCGTCCAGTATTTCGTTCAGCTCATCCCATCTTCTTTTACGAGTCGGATGGGGATTTTTGTTGGTGGACCCAATTATCGGTAACTCTATACCTGGAACGGCGACCAAAACGTGTATTTCGGCTTCCCCAGCATCGTCTTCGACCGGAAATTTGAACGCAGAGTTGCCGATTCGATACATCGGATTCATCTTGTTCTCCTTCTTCTTCATAATATCAGTGATACCAGTGGGAACCTCGCCATTCTCCAACATTGTCACATCAGGATCACCAGTCGTGAGCCACTTGTTGCCCTTCTTCGCGATGAACAATGTCATGTGCAGTAGTAATAGTTAAGCACCAAAGACAGAGGTTTTTTTTCTTAGCTTTATTCTACAAGGAGAATAGGTTTAACCGTTTCTAATGCGCTGATAGGGTTTCTTAGACGCGACCTCTCGACCAGCTGAGAGCTCGAGCAGGCACCCAACGCTTCAGGAGTGTTCGTAGACAGGTTTAACCGCTTTCTAATGCCCAGGTGCGAGGATCAGGGAGAGCGGAAGGTGCAGCTGAAGCGTCCGCATAACCTCTCACCATTGGTTGGAATCACGTGAGGTAACTTTAGGGTTCATCACACCTTTTCCCCTTCTTAAGTACGATTATAAGATTTCCTCTCCTTTCTCTCTCATTCGAGAATCTGCTGCCGCGAGGAAAGATGGTGAAGCTCTTCTGTGCGATTGTTGGTGCGGCGGGAAGCGCGTTCTCGGTGCGAGTAGACGAGGACGACTCGGTGGATGAGTTGAAGGACGCGATCAAGGCGAAGAACTCGGCGACAATCACATGTGACGCCAAGGACCTGCAGCTCTTCCTGGCGAAGAAGGGCGACACGTGGCTGAAGACCGACAGTGAGGACGTGAAGGAGCTGAAGAAGGGCAGGAAAACTGCTACCGTCAAAGCGCTGACGAATGAAGACGAAGAGCTACAGGGGGAGTCCGGCCTTCAGAAAGTATTGACGGGTATGGAGCAGCCATCCACCGACCAGATTCACGTGCTGGTGGTGCCTCCAGAAGGGGCCAGCGGTGCGGAAGTGTGGAACATGGAAAGAGACGCGAAAAGGCGGAAGGCAGAGGAAAACGTACCCCTGAAAATGCTGTGGCAGTACTCGGAGATGAAAATGACGGCATTTCCTCTGCTGCATGAGTTGTCGACACTTCTTCAACGACCACTGCCGTTCCAAGTGGAAGTGCGGAATTTTTCGACGATGAAGACAATTTTCGACCCGAGCGGCCCGTTTCTTGTGTGTAAGGTTCTTACGTCGCTGATTAACGCTTTTACGGTTTCGTGTGACTATCGACCTGATCCAATGGCGTCTGAGAACACGTGGCAATATTTCTATGATCAGCTGCTTAACATCTCTATTTGTCTGTGCAAAGCCTACGGTTTTGGTGTTAGCTCGAGCAGAAATCGTGTCGACACTTCAGGAACAACTGCAAAAGGTATGCGGCCGGATTTCATCCTTCACTATCTCGGAATGGTGCTGCTTCGTGGTGAAGAAAAGAGTGCTGCTACAGACGTTGATGTGCCATGCAAGGAGTTGACGAAGAAAATGTACACCTGGAATCCAATGTTTTATGGAGATCTCCCGTATATTCTGGGCTATGCTACAAGTGGGGAACGGTTGCGAGTGGTCATGATCGATCGACATCTCCACGCAAACACGATACTCGAGTTTCCCTCCATCTTTCAGCAGCCGGCAGAGGTGATTAAGATATTCTACAACTTGGCGTTTTTCTTTCATAAGATGACCATCTTGTCGAAACGAACGTGTCCAAGTCCACTGATGCCGTTTACGCCCGATGTGAATGGCAAGCGAAAGATCGAGCTAATGGATGAGATGATTATACGGACGATCAAGCGTGAACAGTGCCGTGATGATGTGGATTTCGATAGACTCGCTGACATTTACGCTACGCTTCAAGATTTAGACAAACGAGTAAATGTGAGGACACATCTTCAAACCGTACGAAAGTTGGACGTGAAAAAAGGCCTTCTTCGTGCGCATCTGAGCCCACTTGGTCACGTTCGATCACCTGAAGACGTGGACGAAGTGCGCGATTGGTTGCGATGCATGCTGACTGCTTTGAAGTATTGGCACAGCTGCAACTACTGCCACGGCGATCTCCGCTGGTCAAATATTGTGCACATCCCAGCTAGCGACTCTGGGTACTGGGTTTTGATCGACATGGATGAGTCGCGCAAACCAAACACGACCACGATTGACTGGAATCACAAATTTCAGGGACACAAACTCATCTTCGAGCATGACTTGTACCAGCTTGGACAACTGATGAATTCGCTCCCGTTCCCGTTGCTCAACGATCTGGTGGGCATTCAGAAGGTACTCCTATCAGCTGTCGACACACCAGCGCTTACTGCGGGTGTCGAGCTGACGACGCGCCTGCTGGATCAACTGCATCATTGAAATATGCGCGTAGTGTATGTACGAGTTAACAGTAGTAACCAGGCCCAACTATATTGATACTACATTGATCTTACTGTTAGCGTAACATCTTGATGGTCTCTGCATGGAAATACTATTAATAGAGCGGACACTTGGTATTGCTACCAAATTTCCCGAGGTAGCGATGACGACGAGAAAATTCGACGGATCAATAAAACGCTCTAGTCCGTGAAGGAAATTTCGGCATGATTTATGGGATGCTCTCGAGCAACACTTAATGTTAATGGGATACGTCCTGCTAGTCAACATGTTGCATTGTTGCGCTTCGAAGAATATTTTTATCCTAATAATATAAAGTTGTTAAAATACAAAGATGACGTACTCTCCCGAACAATACCTGGCTAACAAAGTGCGCATCAAGGAGGCTACTACCAGCGCACACGTGAAGCTCGCTTATCGTATCAAAAGGGTTATGACGATAAGAATAGAGATCAGATCCGTACTCGCAAGCGAAAACCTAAAAGCGAACCTAATCCAAGCGAAAGCGAACCTAACACCGAAAGCGAACTTAACTAATTAATTAGTTTTTTTTCTCACATAAAAAGTCAAGCCATATATAGGCGTGACACCACCTCAATTAATTAATTAAAATTCAAAAACTTTCTATTAGACCATGATATAAAGTCAATCCTGATACAACATCCAATAATTATAAAGTCATCTCCACGAGAATAATATAGCTACAAATATATAGCAAATATGCTGCCTTACGAACGTGAAGGACTAAAGCGATTAAATATTAATGTAGTCCGATGGGGTACCGATTATCGTGTCAAGGTTCGAGGTAAAACCGGTAAGATGGTTTATGTAAGCAATATCACTCGTCCGAGCAATCAAAAGTTGGTTGCAAAGCAGTACAAGGTTTCTATCAACGACTTGGTGTAGAACATACCCAAGCACTTTAAGACCGACCCAAAGTATCGTTTCTATAGTGGTCAGCATGTGGAGTCTCATCTATACGAGGATATCCAGCCATCGGAGTTCTACGATAAGCTTGAGCACGTTCTCTCTACGCAAACCAATGCGTTCAAGGAGAATGTTGCTCTTGGCTACGACCTGATTAGCCTCAGCGATGAGAATGAAACCAGGTACTTTCACCCGAATCTAGCTAATACCTACGTATTTAATACTCCTGTTGCGGTCAATAGTAAGGCTAATATTCGAAAGAAAATTATTTCAGAAATCAGGTCTATGGAGCTGGCTAACAAGCTTAACTACCCCAGCTCTGGATACAAGGTCAAGGCGATTACTGGCTTTAAGATTTTCATCTACCATCGCAACCATGCTCTTGGTGATAGCAAAGCTGTCATTCCTAAGGTCATTTGCGAAAACAAGCATGTCATCAACTTTCCCAAGACGAACAACAAATGCGTCTTCCATTGCATTGCATGGCATTTGCTACAAGACCCTAAGAAGGATCCTCGTAGAATTCAGGCTCAAGTGAAGGAGGTATTCAAGCGATACTGTTCTTTCAAGGGTATAATCTATACTCTGAGTCTATTCCGAAGCTTTAAGCCTATTGACCTTCTACAATTCGATCAGCTTGAGGACTGCTTCCGGCTCGCTCTCAATGTTTATACAATGAATGTGGAATCGGGCAAAGTTGAATGCATTCGTCGCTCGGACAAGAAGTTTGAATCCATGGCCATCCAATCTCATGAGAATCACGCTCTGTACATTAAGAGCACCGATATGCTTCAAAGCAAGTATCAATGCCCTAAGTGTGAAATGGTCTTCGTTAGCGCTGATAAGCTTAAAAATCATAAGCGAAACCAATGTGAGCTTGTGAATATTGAGAGCTTCCCAGCGGAGCCAACTATCTACAGACCGCCTCAGAATTTCTTAAAATCAATACTAACGAAGTACTCCATCAAGAAGATTGACCACAACATCGATCACTTCATGGTGTACGATTTTGAGGCCATACTGAAGCCGACGGGTATCCAGCACGGTGTAAGTACTGTCTTCACGAATGAACACGTTCCTATTTCGTTATCAGTAGCTGACAGTCTCTCCGGGGAAGTAAGATGCTTCGTAAATGATGAACCGAAAGCTTTGCTAAAAGATATGTTTGATTACATTAGCAGAGTCGGCTTGAAGATTCAGGAGTACAATGTTCAAAAGTATGAGCCACTTCTCAAGAAGATTATCAAAGCTCACGGCTTTAGTGGTATGGAGATCCCTGGATCAAAGCTTGGAAAGAAGTACTCAATGGATGACGTTGATAACTGGATCAAGGATGGAGATTATGCTACTTTCTTCGATTTCCATAAAACAATTTCCTTCGGGATGAAGAGGTCTGGTTATGGCAGAATCAAGCAACAGCTTGATCAGGTACCAGTGTTGGGGTTCAACTCTGGTAGATACGATATCAACTTGATTAAGAGCGACCTATTCTCCGTCATTGGTACGACGAACATCAAATCTGTTATCAAGAATCCAAGCTACATGTGCATTGCTACTTCGGACATGAAGATACTTGATATTAGCAACTATGTTCCTGCTGGAACAAGCTATGAAAAGTATCTTAGTACATATCTCGGTGGATGCAAGTGTGATGACAAGATTCAATGTGTCTGTGGTCTTGGCAAGGGGCTATTTCCATACGAGTACATCAAAGCTTTCGAGGTGCTCAACGAAACCAACATCACTCCTAAATCAGCATTCGACAGTGCTCTTCGTGGTACCAGCATTACCAACGCTGACTATGAGCGGATAAAGTTCGTGTGGAAGCACTATGAGATGAAGTCTATCAAATATTTACTCATCTGGAACAATAACTTAGATGTAGTACCATTCATCACGGCTATCGAGGCTCAGCGTGAGTTGTTTAAGCGTTTTGATCTCGATATGTTCGCTGATGGTGTCTCGCTTCCGGGCCTCTTGGAGAAGGTTATGTATCAAACTTGCTTTAGCGAGCTCCAACACCCTGTTAAAGCACCTGCTACATCTTTCAGATTCCCAGTTAAGCGTATGAGTGGCTACAAGCATCAGGATGTAGATGCCAAGCGTGAGTTCAATATGACTCTTGATTACTTGGACACATTGCTGAAAAAGCAAAAATATCTGTGTGGTCTCTGCTGGTGTCAGCTGACTGTCGATACTGTATCAGCCGATCGTATCAATAACAATTTGGGGCATATTGACGGTAATGTCCTCATATCATGCGTCCAATGCAACGTCGCACGCAAGAACATGTCGCTCGGTGGTTTTCGCTTCAAGAAGCTACTGGAGTTTAATTCGGACAAGCTTGTCTATTCGATTGACAGGGAGGAGAAAGACATCTACGGTAAAATGAAGGAGAACATTGCTGGCGGACCATCAATCATCTTCAACCGCTACGCTAAGCGCAACGAGACGAAGATTCGTGGTGGTAAGCTCGTGAAAAAGATCATCGGCTACGACGCCAATGCTCTATACCTCTGGGTTCTTGTAATAACATGCCATGCGGACGCCTTACCACTATTGAAGCTTATCCAAATATTGTTGAGGACATCCAGAACGACAACATCTTTGGCTTTCTTGAGTGTGATATTTGTTGCAGGTTGACGGCTGTACTGAGGGTTTCCGGTTAAGTGTGGTTTGTACCCATTAACCGGTTAACCGAACCGGTCCAATCCGAACCGCATGTTTACGCCATAATGATTACGGCAGTAGTGATTAGACGAGTAGATTGATTGGACGCGTGACTGCGTTTCTTTGTGGTAGGCCAAACAACTAACTCCGATAAATCAATCACTTTCGAATCTTCCTTCTTCCCCTCAAGTGGTCTTCGCTCCGGTCTCGCCCAAGCGTGCTCACTCTTCCGCTTCGTCCAAGCTTCGTCTCTTCAACTACACCGTTCTTCAGGTTATGAGCCCAAGTACCATGTCCTCTGCGCAAGACACCTCGGCCAAGGTCTCCATCGACAAGTTCAACGGAGACAACTACGCGACGTGGAACCGCTACATGCGTGGCGTGTTCCTGACCAAGTCGGTGTGGCATGTCGTGAACCGGGAGACGACTCCAAGCTTCACGGACTCGCGGGCCAAGGACGACTACGTCAAGTCCAGCAACATCGCGTTCGGACTGATGTTGCTCCACATGAATGCGGACTACCATCATGTGGTTGACGACTGCGAGGAAGCGTGGACCGCCTGGTCGCGCCTAAAGACGCTGTACGGTGGTTCGCAGAAGGGTGGACGCATCTACCTGAAGCGCCAACTCTTCAGCATGGAGATGTCGGAAGGCGGCAACGTCTTGCATCATTGCAACGAGGTCCTCAACATCAGCGCCAAGCTCAGCAGCATCGGTGCCAAGATGGAGGACGAGGACGTGGCGATCTGCTTGTTGCGCAGCCTCCCCAAGAGCTACGAGAACGTCGTGCTGAACTTGGAGATGAGCAGCGCTGAACTGCGGTCGCAAGACGTTGTGAAGGTGCTCACGAACGAGCACATCAAGAGACAAGGCGAGAAGACGGCGACGGTGAAGACGGAGAACGCGGCCAAGGCGTTCAACACCGACCGAGAGTCTCGCCAGTGTACGTACTGCGGAAAAGTGGGGCACACGATTGACAAGTGCTGGACCAAGCAGAAGGACGAGAATCGGGGCCCAAGACGCGGCGGCAACGGCCGTGGACGCGGGGCCAACAACATCCAGTGGCGAAACGACAGCGACGGCTACGACTACGACTACGATCGAGTAGCGTTCGCGGTTTCTCTGGAGTGTGGGGTTTCGACGGGCAAGAATGTGTCCGGGATGTGGGCGGTCGACAGCGGCGCAACGCACCACATCTGCAACGACAAGGCCAAGTTCGCCCATTTGATTGAGCGGAACGAAGGCGAACTTTCGGTGGCCGACGGCAACAAGGCTGCCATAATGGGTGTCGGGACCATCTTCGAGCAAGTGGTCTTGCCCAACGGCGATGAACGCGAGATCGAAATCAAGAACGCACTCTTCGTCCCAAGTATGAACAAGAACCTGCTGTCGGTGCCTCAGATCAACAGCAGCGGTCTGTTCAAGGTTGTCTTCGATGGTGCTGAAATGCACATTGCACGCAAGTCGTCGCAGAAGGTGGTTGCCGCGGCGGACCTGGTTGATGGCCTGTACTGGCTTCGAGTTCCGCGCGGGAGTGCAAACTCTATTTCGAGAGTATCTGTCAACGGCGTCGATCTACATGCGCGAATGGGCCACGCTCCGAACGACGTTCTTCGCAAGATGGTGTCAAGCGGCATGGTTGCAGGTGCGAAGATGCCGTCGACGTCGGCGAATTCGTCCAAGTGCCGTGGATGCCAACAGGGCAAGATGGTCCAGAAGCCGTTCCCCAGCAACCCGGACAAGCGCAAGTACAAGCCCTTCGAGTTCCTCCACTTCGACACGTGCGGATCCATGGAGCAAGTGTCGCTTGGTGGCAGCAAATACCTGCTGCTGATCACGGACGAAGCCAGCGGATGCATGACGGGATTCTGTCTTCGCGCCAAATCAGAAAGCGAGCGCTGTCTGCGGAGCTTCGTCGCCAAAGTGGAACGCCAATTTGACACCAAGGTCAAGTTCGTGCGTCATGATGGAGCCAAGGAATTTGCCACCAACTCGCTCTTGGCGTTCTACGAAGATCACGGCATCGAGGTGCAGCCTACCGTTCCGTATGCGCATCAGACGAACGGTACGGCTGAACGTGCAAACCGAACAATCGTGACGATCGGTCGGAGCATGCTCCACTACGCTGGCTTGGACAAGACCTTCTGGGCGGAAGCGGCGATGACGGCGATCTACATCAAGAACCGACTGCCGTCTCCCAAGTTTCCCGGGAAAACACCCTTCGAGGTCGTGTACAAGTCCAAGCCGAACGTGAAGCACATGCGGGTCTTCGGATGCAAGGCCTACGTTTTGACGCCGAAGGAAAGGCGACTGAAGTGGGATCCTAAGGCACGTGGAGGAATCTTTCTGGGCTACGAGGAGTGCTCCAAGGCGTATCGAGTTTATGACATCGAGGCGGGGAAGGTTGTGGTATCTCGCGATGTCACATTCGATGAAGCCACTTTCGACAGCGCCTCAGCTCACGATGATGATGAAATCGATGAAGCCGCTGATTGCCTGGATGACCTGGAGATCTCTTCTGCGGTCGGCACGCGAGATTTTCGACAGGCGGGGAAACGCAAAACCCGTCCCGACCCAGACGCACGCGAACGATCAAGTCGCCCTCGTTGCCGAACTGGACTTGAAGAGGCAAGCGCGCCCGGCAACGACTCAGACGACCCAGGACGCGACTCTCCGGATCAAGAAGCGAAGTCATATGATGATGGCGAGTCTACGCCAGCAATGTTCTGGCGTGCGAGTGCAAACGCAGTGGAAACAAAGGACAGCGCGGAGCCAAAGACGTTTCAGGAAGCCGTGAGTAGTGCCGACCAAGTGCACTGGCGCAAGGCGATTCGTGCGGAGCTCAAGTCGATGCGTCTCCGTGGCGTGTTCCGTGCTGCGAAGTTACCGAACAACCAGCGCGCCGTGGGAACGAAATGGGTCTTCAAAATCAAGCGCAAAGCTGACGGATCCATCGAGAAGTACAAGGCTCGACTCGTCGCGAAGGGATTGGTGCAGAAGTATGGGATCGACTACACCGAGACGTTCTCGCCGGTGGTCAAGTACGTCACTCTGCGCATGATCGTGGCCATCACCAAATTCTTCGGATGGCCTCTCGACCAACTCGACGTGGTGACGGCGTTCCTGTACGGCCTCATGAAGGAGAAGGTGTTCTGCAGCATTCCCGAAGGTGTTGAGCTCGACGATGGATTCGACTGCGTGGAACTGCTCAAGGCTATCTACGGTCTCAAACAAGCGTCGCGAGTGTGGAACGAGACTTTCGACGAGTACGTTCGCTCCATTGGATTTCGCATCTCGAGCTACGACCCATGCCTCTACATCAAGGTTGTCGACGGTGAATGCGTCCTGCTGCTCGTGTACGTCGACGACGTTTTAGTCACCGGCAGCTCCGCGACGTTGATTGCTGAAGTCAAGCGCCAACTCAAGTCTCGCTTTGAGATGACTGACAGCGGGAAGTGCTCCTTCATTCTCGGCATCGCAGTTGTCGACAACGAGGACGGCAGCGTTACGCTAAGCCAAGCGCGCTACATTAACGACATCCTGGAGCGCTTTGGTATGCAGAACTGCAAACCTGCTGCCAGCCCGGTCGACCTCAGCATGAAGCTGGTGCCAAGTGACCTTTCGACCAAGCTAGATGCACCATTCCGCGAGGCGGTCGGTGCGCTCATGCACTTGATGACTTCGACTCGGCCTGACATTGCTTTCGCCGTTGGATACGTGTCACGCTTCATGGAGAACCCCCAAGTGGAACACTGGACTGCGGCCAAGCGCATTTTTCGCTACCTGCAAGGCACCAAGTCGCATGGCATCCGCTTCGCACCGAGCAAGGGCGTGGATTTTCGCGGCTACTCCGATGCTGACTGGGCTGGTGACCACAGCGACCGCAAGTCGACCTCAGGCTACCTGTTCCAAGTTCTCGGCGGACCGATTTCGTGGGGCTCCAAGAAGCAGTCAAGTGTGTCACTCTCCACAAGCGAAGCCGAGTACATCGCGCTGAGCCTCGCGATCCAAGAAGGCAAGTGGGTGCACAAGCTGCTATGTGAGATTCTAGCGGCGGCGGGCGAAGAATTGCCGGATCTAAAGATCTTCGAGGACAATCAGTCGTGCATCAAGATGACCAAGAACCCCGTGAACCATGGCCGCTCCAAGCACATCGACATCAAGTACCATCACATCCGCGACGAAGTCAAGCGCGGAGAAGTTCTCGTCGAGTACTGCGAAACTGCGACCATGCTGGCGGACATCCTGACCAAGGGACTTGGCGGACCTCGTCACAAGGACTTGACGATGGCTCTTGGTGTTCATGCGTGTTCGCATTGAGGGGGCGTGTTGCAGGTTGACGGCTGTACTGAGGGTTTCCGGTTAAGTGTGGTTTGTACCCATTAACCGGTTAACCGAACCGGTCCAATCCGAACCGCATGTTTACGCCATAATGATTACGGCAGTAGTGATTAGACGAGTAGATTGATTGGACGCGTGACTGCGTTTCTTTGTGGTAGGCCAAACAACTAACTCCGATAAATCAATCACTTTCGAATCTTCCTTCTTCCCCTCAAGTGGTCTTCGCTCCGGTCTCGCCCAAGCGTGCTCACTCTTCCGCTTCGTCCAAGCTTCGTCTCTTCAACTACACCGTTCATCAATATTCGAACTCCAGATCACTTGAAAGGGTATTTGAGTGAAATGACCCCTATTTTCAAAAATACACTGATCGACTGTAGGTAGGTAAAAGTTGATTAACTTTAGCTAGACTTACGTCTTGCAGACCTATGCTATTACCAGTGTCTTACGTCTAGCATCGCGGAGTCCATATTCGTTGTCGTGGGAGGTTAGGAAAAAGTTCAGTCTGTTCTGACACGAACCCCAAGCGCGTAAGCACTCGATTAAGCACTCTGCCGTCAATATTCCAATCAGATGAATGCCGAAACAGGAAATGGCAGTGGCTTCGAAATGAAGCCTGCAAGTTGACCAACATCCAATACCGGCTCCACCACTAGTTGTCTGTGCCCGCTTGAACAGGCGTAGTCATCAGTACATTCACAGACAAAACCGGCAAGTT
This sequence comes from Phytophthora plurivora, assembly GCA_030027945.1. Taxonomy (NCBI): domain Eukaryota; phylum Oomycota; class Peronosporomycetes; order Peronosporales; family Peronosporaceae; genus Phytophthora; species Phytophthora plurivora. The sequence continues at coordinate 1,908,729 of CP125266.1, forward strand.
TTCGGCGGTTAAATCGCTGCAATTTAGTGCCATGAGAGCAGTCGAGAGTTCATTTCCTGGAGCCCTCACCTGAAGAACTTGCATGAGTTGCTTCCCCACCTGCGACCGAAGTAGACGTAGTAGTGTGCCGTTCGAAAGAAGTTCCACTCCGTTATGAGGGAGGAAGGAGCTCGTCTCTCCGACAAGTGGATGTAGCCAATTTCGGTTTTTGAAGAGAGCAGGGCACGAGCTCAGCAACAAGAGCTCAAAGCCACTCAGGCAATGGAGTAGTTCCCATTGCTTTTGCACTGAAATGGGTAGCGTAGCGAAGACCGACGTGATGAATTTCACGTAACTGCCTCTGGTATTACCAGTTTTCAGCTCCATTTTGGACATTCGTTCATGGAACGTCCGGGCAACACCATCCGTCACGTTGGCTGCCAAAATTCGATTCCATAAGTGGATGTCTGCTAACTCGGCTGTGGCTTTCCCTCCGTTAATCATATCTTTGCAGAAAGCCATTGTCCACACCAACGGGAGCTCACACATCGACGTGACAATCTGGTCCATGTTCTTGGATCCATGCAGCAGACTTTCAACGACGTCTAATTGTTGAACGTTGCTGTCAACTTGGTCCTGACGAACCAACAAGCGAGTTTCTTGTTCGGACAGTCTGAGCGCCTCCTCTAAAAGAAGGTCCTCTTCGGATGCCCGAGGCAGGGTCAGAGAGCGTTTTTCGTTGGAAGTGGACCAGAAGCAGTACTTACAGTCCTCAAATGTGGCACAATGAGAACGCCCTGTGCCAAGTCACTCGGTACTTCTGGCTGAAACACCTGAAAATCGCAGTCAATTGACAAGAGGGCGTCAAACGGGTTTTCATCTGCGAAGGATGATTCGATCCGTTTAAAGCCAGTCTCTAGATGACGTGTCATGTCGACGTCTTGGTCTTCATGATCGCTATCCGTCAACGATTCCATGACCATGTCTTCCTGCGCCTCAGCAGACAATTCCACTGCCAGCGCTGGGGATTTTGACTGGTGGATTCCACTAGAGGAGGATCATCCACTTCTCCGTTGTCGTCCATGGAGCCATGGCGCGTGCGCAAACGACCTCATCTAAACAGACGAACTGCAAAATCATTAAGTACGGTAATCAAAGAATGAGATGAGAGAGGAGCAAATCTTTTCAAAGTAATCAATAGAATGAGATGAAGACATAAAAAAAAATAAAAAATATTGAAATGCTGTGGGAGAAAGTTCTCGACTAGATTGAGGATAAGATCGAAATCCTCGCTTGATTGCAACGGTGAGCAGCTACTCGTCCTCTGATAGCATGGCATAGATCTTCTCAGCAATTTTCTTCACTGATTCTCTCGCTGGGATGTTGTGGGCAGTTTGCAGCGTTGAAAAATGGCGCTCGACTCTGTCATCCGTGACTCTGCAGAAATACCAGTCTGTGAAGTTCGTGACGATGCTGTAAACTGTGGACAATCCTTCGACATCCGAGAGTATTTCACTTCCAACGTAGGTTTGGGCGAGACCTTGTGCCATGTCATTTTCCCTCGCCACGACGATGTTTAAACACTTGCTGCCGCGTTTAATCACGAACTCAAACTTCCCGTCTCCATGAACTCGCTCCCCCACAATGCTCTCCTCGGCGAGCATCTGGACGTCTCCGTCGAAAAGCGCAAACACACAGGCTAGAACAGGAGCAATGAAGTGCAGTCGTTTCGCTTCTGTTCCAGTCACGACTTCTCCAAATGCCTTCGTCACGATGAGGAGATATGAGTAATCGCGTCAATTTTGTCATCTCCGATGTCCTTCGATTTTGCTTGTAGTGATCCGCCGGCATTATTTTGTCGACGTCTTCGAACGACACATCAGAGTACACCATACTGGACTCGTCATCCTCAATCTTTCCCTTCTTGTCGTCCAGTATTTCGTTCAGCTCATCCCATCTTCTTTTACGAGTCGGATGGGGATTTTTGTTGGTGGACCCAATTATCGGTAACTCTATACCTGGAACGGCGACCAAAACGTGTATTTCGGCTTCCCCAGCATCGTCTTCGACCGGAAATTTGAACGCAGAGTTGCCGATTCGATACATCGGATTCATCTTGTTCTCCTTCTTCTTCATAATATCAGTGATACCAGTGGGAACCTCGCCATTCTCCAACATTGTCACATCAGGATCACCAGTCGTGAGCCACTTGTTGCCCTTCTTCGCGATGAACAATGTCATGTGCAGTAGTAATAGTTAAGCACCAAAGACAGAGGTTTTTTTTCTTAGCTTTATTCTACAAGGAGAATAGGTTTAACCGTTTCTAATGCGCTGATAGGGTTTCTTAGACGCGACCTCTCGACCAGCTGAGAGCTCGAGCAGGCACCCAACGCTTCAGGAGTGTTCGTAGACAGGTTTAACCGCTTTCTAATGCCCAGGTGCGAGGATCAGGGGAGAGCGGAAGGTGCAGCTGAAGCGTCCGCATAACCTCTCACCATTGGTTGGAATCACGTGAGGTAACTTTAGGGTTCATCACACCTTTTTCCCCTTCTTAAGTACGATTATAAGATTTCCTCTCCTTTCTCTCTCATTCGAGAATCTGCTGCCGCGAGGAAAGATGGTGAAGCTCTTCTGTGCGATTGTTGGTGCGGCGGGAAGCGCGTTCTCGGTGCGAGTAGACGAGGACGACTCGGTGGATGACTTGAAGAAGGCGATCAAGGCGGAGAAGATGTACAAGTTTCCTGCCGACCAGCTGCAGCTCTTCCTAGCGAAGAAGGGCACCGCGTGGCTGAAGACCGACAGTGAGGACGTGAAGGAGCTGAAGAAGGGCAGGAAAACTGCTACCGTCAAAGCGCTGACGAATGAAGACGAAGAGCTACAGGGGGAGTCCGGCCTTCAGAAAGTATTGACGGGTATGGAGCAGCCATCCACCGACCAGATTCACGTGCTGGTGGTGCCTCCAGAAGGGGCCAGCGGTGCGGAAGTGTGGAACATGGAAAGAGACGCGAAAAGGCGGAAGGCAGAGGAAAACGTACCCCTGAAAATGCTGTGGCAGTACTCGGAGATGAAAATGACGGCATTTCCTCTGCTGCATGAGTTGTCGACACTTCTTCAACGACCACTGCCGTTCCAAGTGGAAGTGCGGAATTTTTCGACGATGAAGACAATTTTCGACCCGAGCGGCCCGTTTCTTGTGTGTAAGGTTCTTACGTCGCTGATTAACGCTTTTACGGTTTCGTGTGACTATCGACCTGATCCAATGGCGTCTGAGAACACGTGGCAATATTTCTATGATCAGCTGCTTAACATCTCTATTTGTCTGTGCAAAGCCTACGGTTTTGGTGTTAGCTCGAGCAGAAATCGTGTCGACACTTCAGGAACAACTGCAAAAGGTATGCGGCCGGATTTCATCCTTCACTATCTCGGAATGGTGCTGCTTCGTGGTGAAGAAAAGAGTGCTGCTACAGACGTTGATGTGCCATGCAAGGAGTTGACGAAGAAAATGTACACCTGGAATCCAATGTTTTATGGAGATCTCCCGTATATTCTGGGCTATGCTACAAGTGGGGAACGGTTGCGAGTGGTCATGATCGATCGACATCTCCACGCAAACACGATACTCGAGTTTCCCTCCATCTTTCAGCAGCCGGCAGAGGTGATTAAGATATTCTACAACTTGGCGTTTTTCTTTCATAAGATGACCATCTTGTCGAAACGAACGTGTCCAAGTCCACTGATGCCGTTTACGCCCGATGTGAATGGCAAGCGAAAGATCGAGCTAATGGATGAGATGATTATACGGACGATCAAGCGTGAACAGTGCCGTGATGATGTGGATTTCGATAGACTCGCTGACATTTACGCTACGCTTCAAGATTTAGACAAACGAGTAAATGTGAGGACACATCTTCAAACCGTACGAAAGTTGGACGTGAAAAAAGGCCTTCTTCGTGCGCATCTGAGCCCACTTGGTCACGTTCGATCACCTGAAGACGTGGACGAAGTGCGCGATTGGTTGCGATGCATGCTGACTGCTTTGAAGTATTGGCACAGCTGCAACTACTGCCACGGCGATCTCCGCTGGTCAAATATTGTGCACATCCCAGCTAGCGACTCTGGGTACTGGGTTTTGATCGACATGGATGAGTCGCGCAAACCAAACACGACCACGATTGACTGGAATCACAAATTTCAGGGACACAAACTCATCTTCGAGCATGACTTGTACCAGCTTGGACAACTGATGAATTCGCTCCCGTTCCCGTTGCTCAACGATCTGGTGGGCATTCAGAAGGTACTCCTATCAGCTGTCGACACACCAGCGCTTACTGCGGGTGTCGAGCTGACGACGCGCCTGCTGGATCAACTGCATCATTGAAATATGCGCGTAGTGTATGTACGAGTTAACAGTAGTAACCAGGCCCAACTATATTGATACTACATTGATCTTACTGTTAGCGTAACATCTTGATGGTCTCTGCATGGAAATACTATTAATAGAGCGGACACTTGGTATTGCTACCAAATTTCCCGAGGTAGCGATGACGACGAGAAAATTCGACGGATCAATAAAACGCTCTAGTCCGTGAAGGAAATTTCGGCATGATTTATGGGATGCTCTCGAGCAACACTTAATGTTAATGGGATACGTCCTGCTAGTCAACATGTTGCATTGTTGCGCTTCGAAGAATATTTTTATCCTAATAATATAAAGTTGTTAAAATACAAAGATGACGTACTCTCCCGAACAATACCTGGCTAACAAAGTGCGCATCAAGGAGGCTACTACCAGCGCACACGTGAAGCTCGCTTATCGTATCAAAAGGGTTATGACGATAAGAATAGAGATCAGATCCGTACTCGCAAGCGAAAACCTAAAAGCGAACCTAATCCAAGCGAAAGCGAACCTAACACCGAAAGCGAACTTAACTAATTAATTAGTTTTTTTTCTCACATAAAAAGTCAAGCCATATATAGGCGTGACACCTCCACCTCAATTAATTAATTAAAATTCAAAAACTTTCTATTAGACCATGATATAAAGTCAATCCTGATACAACATCCAATAATTATAAAGTCATCTCCACGAGAATAATATAGCTACAAATATATAGCAAATATGCTGCCTTACGAACGTGAAGGACTAAAGCGATTAAATATTAATGTAGTCCGATGGGGTACCGATTATCGTGTCAAGGTTCGAGGTAAAACCGGTAAGATGGTTTATGTAAGCAATATCACTCGTCCGAGCAATCAAAAGTTGGTTGCAAAGCAGTACAAGGTTTCTATCAACGACTTGGTGTAGAACATACCCAAGGACTTTAAGACCGACCCAAAGTATCGTTTCTATAGTGGTCAGCATGTGGAGTCTCATCTATACGAGGATATCCAGCCATCGGAGTTCTACGATAAGCTTGAGCACGTTCTCTCTACGCAAACCAATGCGTTCAAGGAGAATGTTGCTCTTGGCTACGACCTGATTAGCCTCAGCGATGAGAATGAAACCAGGTACTTTCACCCGAATCTAGCTAATACCTACGTATTTAATACTCCTGTTGCGGTCAATAGTAAGGCTAATATTCGAAAGAAAATTATTTCAGAAATCAGGTCTATGGAGCTGGCTAACAAGCTTAACTACCCCAGCTCTGGATACAAGGTCAAGGCGATTACTGGCTTTAAGATTTTCATCTACCATCGCAACCATGCTCTTGGTGATAGCAAAGCTGTCATTCCTAAGGTCATTTGCGAAAACAAGCATGTCATCAACTTTCCCAAGACGAACAACAAATGCGTCTTCCATTGCATTGCATGGCATTTGCTACAAGACCCTAAGAAGGATCCTCGTAGAATTCAGGCTCAAGTGAAGGAGGTATTCAAGCGATACTGTTCTTTCAAGGGTATAATCTATACTCTGAGTCTATTCCGAAGCTTTAAGCCTATTGACCTTCTACAATTCGATCAGCTTGAGGACTGCTTCCGGCTCGCTCTCAATGTTTATACAATGAATGTGGAATCGGGCAAAGTTGAATGCATTCGTCGCTCGGACAAGAAGTTTGAATCCATGGCCATCCAATCTCATGAGAATCACGCTCTGTACATTAAGAGCACCGATATGCTTCAAAGCAAGTATCAATGCCCTAAGTGTGAAATGGTCTTCGTTAGCGCTGATAAGCTTAAAAATCATAAGCGAAACCAATGTGAGCTTGTGAATATTGAGAGCTTCCCAGCGGAGCCAACTATCTACAGACCGCCTCAGAATTTCTTAAAATCAATACTAACGAAGTACTCCATCAAGAAGATTGACCACAACATCGATCACTTCATGGTGTACGATTTTGAGGCCATACTGAAGCCGACGGGTATCCAGCACGGTGTAAGTACTGTCTTCACGAATGAACACGTTCCTATTTCGTTATCAGTAGCTGACAGTCTCTCCGGGGAAGTAAGATGCTTCGTAAATGATGAACCGAAAGCTTTGCTAAAAGATATGTTTGATTACATTAGCAGAGTCGGCTTGAAGATTCAGGAGTACAATGTTCAAAAGTATGAGCCACTTCTCAAGAAGATTATCAAAGCTCACGGCTTTAGTGGTATGGAGATCCCTGGATCAAAGCTTGGAAAGAAGTACTCAATGGATGACGTTGATAACTGGATCAAGGATGGAGATTATGCTACTTTCTTCGATTTCCATAAAACAATTTCCTTCGGGATGAAGAGGTCTGGTTATGGCAGAATCAAGCAACAGCTTGATCAGGTACCAGTGTTGGGGTTCAACTCTGGTAGATACGATATCAACTTGATTAAGAGCGACCTATTCTCCGTCATTGGTACGACGAACATCAAATCTGTTATCAAGAATCCAAGCTACATGTGCATTGCTACTTCGGACATGAAGATGCTTGATATTAGCAACTATGTTCCTGCTGGAACAAGCTATGAAAAGTATCTTAGTACATATCTCGGTGGATGCAAGTGTGATGACAAGATTCAATGTGTCTGTGGTCTTGGCAAGGGGCTATTTCCATACGAGTACATCAAAGCTTTCGAGGTGCTCAACGAAACCAACATCACTCCTAAATCAGCATTCGACAGTGCTCTTCGTGGTACCAGCATTACCAACGCTGACTATGAGCGGATAAAGTTCGTGTGGAAGCACTATGAGATGAAGTCTATCAAATATTTACTCATCTGGAACAATAACTTAGATGTAGTACCATTCATCAAGGCTATCGAGGCTCAGCGTGAGTTGTTTAAGCGTTTTGATCTCGATATGTTCGCTGATGGTGTCTCGCTTCCGGGCCTCTTGGAGAAGGTTATGTATCAAACTTGCTTTAGCGAGCTCCAACACCCTGTTAAAGCACCTGCTACATCTTTCAGATTCCCAGTTAAGCGTATGAGTGGCTACAAGCATCAGGATGTAGATGCCAAGCGTGAGTTCAATATGACTCTTGATTACTTGGACACATTGCTGAAAAAGCAAAAATATCTGTGTGGTCTCTGCTGGTGTCAGCTGACTGTCGATACTGTATCAGCCGATCGTATCAATAACAATTTGGGGCATATTGACGGTAATGTCCTCATATCATGCGTCCAATGCAACGTCGCACGCAAGAACATGTCGCTCGGTGGTTTTCGCTTCAAGAAGCTACTGGAGTTTAATTCGGACAAGCTTGTCTATTCGATTGACAGGGAGGAGAAAGACATCTACGGTAAAATGAAGGAGAACATTGCTGGCGGACCATCAATCATCTTCAACCGCTACGCTAAGCGCAACGAGACGAAGATTCGTGGTGGTAAGCTCGTGAAAAAGATCATCGGCTACGACGCCAATGCTCTATACCTCTGGGTTCTTGTAATAACATGCCATGCGGACGCCTTACCACTATTGAAGCTTATCCAAATATTGTTGAGGACATCCAGAACGACAACATCTTTGGCTTTCTTGAGTGTGATATTCGAACTCCAGATCACTTGAAAGGGTATTTGAGTGAAATGACCCCTATTTTCAAAAATACACTGATCGACTGTAGGTAGGTAAAAGTTGATTAACTTTAGCTAGACTTACGTCTTGCAGACCTATGCTATTACCAGTGTCTTACGTCTAGCATCGCGGAGTCCATATTCGTTGTCGTGGGAGGTTAGGAAAAAGTTCAGTCTGTTCTGACACGAACCCCAAGCGCGTAAGCACTCGATTAAGCACTCTGCCGTCAATATTCCAATCAGATGAATGCCGAAACAGGAAATGGCAGTGGCTTCGAAATGAAGCCTGCGAGTCAGCGATATTTGGCGTCACCGCTTGCGTTTCGCCGAAGTAAATGTCATTGCGCAGCCGCCACGTTGCGTGAAACACTATCGCAGTGTGTATTCTCCACAGTAGCAACAGGTTCTCCTGGTCATCTCTCCATCCTCTAGCAACATCTCTGTTGGGCGGGAACAGCAGAAGCTTCCACTCCAAGGTGCTTCGAAAAGCCCTTCGCCCTTGACTCCACAGTGTTCGCCACATTTGCGTTAGCATTGTACAAGTGAGAAAACAATGTTCCAATGTTTCAATTGAATCGCAGCCGTCCCGGACACAAAGTTGTGCATTCGGATTGCTAGTAAGCATGAAGAAGAGCCTTGATCCGACAATGAGGTCTCCAAAGAATAGCCTCAGCATTAAATCGTGAACGACATGTACCAGACACCGTCGAAGCCAAAGTACCTGAGTGAGTGTTTGATGTACACGCCCTCGGGGACATCCAAGTTGTATCATTGGGTGTTGCTCCAATTCGTCGAGAGGCGGGATGAGTTTCTTCCAGTCTCCGGCTTTTAGGCCAGGAAAGAACCGTGATCGTGATCCTTCAGGAGTGCTTGCAGTCACCACCACCCCTAGACATGGAGGTGTTGTATTGCTAACCGCCCTTCGCAACCCACCCGCTTCCGGGTGAGGAAGAACCCGCTGATAAATACTTCGCATTTGATAGTAGAGTACGAAAATATCGCGGAGCAATATGCGTGAACCCAGCTCGGGTTCCACGATGGAACAAACCATTTCGAAAAACTCCCCTGAGGTTAGCCAGTGGCGATCATTATCCAGAAAATCAGCAAGGCAATGCTTGTTTGCCTTCGCGAGAGCCCGACACAGATTTCGAAACTTGACAGACCCTGATCCTAGCGGCACCGACGTTGCCACTTGAAAATCGTGGCACTTGCTCCACCAAATTGGATTATAAAGAGCATATTACAGTACTTGAACTCGGCTTGTTGAAAGCAATCTTCGGTCAGGCCACTGCAAACGATTCCACTCACGTAGTAATTGGCGCCACCAGGCGGATAGCATCGTTGCTCTCCATCTTGATGGTCTTGGGGGGTCCTGAAACAAGAAATCACTCGATCCTGGCCTCCAAAAGGGCCCATACCGTTTTTCCAGCATGGCCATCAGTGGACGATACCACACAGTATCTCCTGCGCTCCGAGGGTGACCCTCAAATGCTTGTACGACTTGTTGTAGCAGTTGGAATTGTTGGCGCTTGATGCTATTCATAATTACAGGCACTCCAAGTCCGTCTGCTTCTTGTGGTCGTGTAGCAAGATCTCTCTTTACCAAGTTAAATCCACCGCCTCCAATCTTGTTGTACAGAACATAACGGTTAAGTAGCCTCTGCCAGCGAGTCAAAAATCGTATCGGAATCGCCACTGTCGCTGTAAAATACCAGATCACCGAGAAAACAATGGTCTGTGCAATTAGTCTCCGTCCAAGCAGTGTACGAGCCCTGCCCTTCCATAACTGGATCCTTGTAGTTATCTTGCGATCTAATTCGTTCGCCAGAATGGTTGCGGTGTCAGCATTTCCAAACGGAATTCTAAGTACCGCACCGTTTCACCGTCCCGCAATGATCGGAGTGGCTGAAGTTCAGGGGGTTCTTGGTGCTTGTTCAAACTCATGATTACACTTTTCGAATTGTTCAACAGTGCGCCAGAACCTTTACAATAGCAGTCCACAAGATTGAGTTGAGTCTGTAAATGGCTACGATTTCTCGACAACAATACCGTGTCGTCTGCAAAGAAGGCCGTCGCAATTCTCAAATTGTTGTCAACACGGACGCCGTGATTTGGGTATTCCCGCAGTAGGTTTCCAAGCGGCTCCAAAGACAACGCGAACAGAAATGGAGAGAGCGGGTCTCCTTGTTTAACCCCACGAGACGGTTTCAAAGCTGTTTGGGCCCAGCCATTAATCATCAACGAACATTCGGAGTCCACATACAGCAGTCGAATCCACGAGAGAAATTTAGGACCAAACTTCTGGTGCTCGAGAACTCGCAATAGATATGACCTGTCAACCCGATCATAGGCTTTCGCAAAGTCTAAAAAGGTTACTAAACCTTCTCGATCCTCCGTTGTCACCAGGTGCTGGAGGTCTCGTACCAGCATCATTTGGTGTTGAATTGAACGGCCAGGTATAAATCCTTTTTGCTCTGGGTGCACCAACTGATTCATGTAGGGACGAAGTCTGTGTGTTATCACACGAGACAGCACCTTTACTTCAACTAGCATCAGCGATATAGGACGATAGTTCCCTGGGTCAGCTCTATCTCCTTTTTTAAATAGTAAGGCAACCGAAGAATAGCGTTGATGGGGCAATAACTCTCCACGCTGCAGCTGGTAACAAAAGACTTCGCGTAAAATTTCTCCAAACGTCTCTGCATCCAGCTGATAAAATGCTGTCGTAAATCCATCAGGACCAGGAGCCGAGTGGGTTCGCATAGAACGAATTGAAGATGCGAACTCGTCTCTCGTAAAATCTTCTTCAAGACTTTCCGTTGCATCTGGTGTAAGCTCACGATTAATTGATTCCAACAGGCGTTCTTGAGCAACACTGTCAGTTTCTTCATTCTGCAGCAAAAATTGTCGATCAGCAAATATTTCTCCCCAATGTCTTTGAAATCCTGTCGTGATATCAGCAGGATCAGTCGAGACCGTACCATCCATCTGACGAATGGTACTTAGAGGAGTTTTTCGAAGTTCAAATCGAGGTGCACGAAAGAAAAACTTTGAACTTTTCTCTCCTTCCGTGACCGTGCGTTCAAATCCAACCCTTTTCCTGAAAGCAGTCCATTCGTCTTGACACTCGTCGAGTCGTTTCTTAGCAAAATAGTAGTCGATACTGGCTTGGTCATTTGCGTCTTCCTGCGCTACTGCTTTTGCGCATTCTTCAACGTGATCTCGTGCGATTTCAACATCAGCGTACGTTGCTGACCGCAAGTTTCGTTGGCACCTTTTCAGGTAACATTCCATCTTCTGCTTCCAGACTTTCCATACTATTCCCGGATTGGCTGACTCTCTTAAAACTGGAAGAAGCGCTTTTGCCTCAGCAACAATATCCTCACGTAAAATGGGAATATCAAGAAGCCACTCAGGCAACTTCCAGAACCCAGACCCAGTTGGGTGGTGCCACGAAGTGAGCTCCACTTGGTGCGCCCGATGGTCGCCATAATCCCAGGTTTCGTAGCTCGCGTCATGATAACACTCCGCCAGTAAGGAATCGGACAGAAAAATGTAGTCAATACGATTGCGCCGAGGGCGAGGCCCCGAAAAGACCCGATCTTCTGGATGATGAAGACGCCATGCATCAACGACATTAAGCTCCGATAACCACGTTAACACTGCCTGCCTGCTATTATCAGGTCTCGGGTGGCTCGATACTGCATCCAGGTCAGGATCAAGTGCTAAGTTGAAGTCTCCACACACGATGTGTACAGCATTGTCTTCGAAAGTTGTTGGGAGTTGTTCAAAGAAATCTCGTCTTGCAACTGGATCATTTGGCGCGTAAATGTTGTGGATGTAGCATGTTGAGTTCCCCACGGCATTTTAATCACCAAGTAGCGATTTGGGACCGTCATCGAAGTAACTTCTGCAGCCTCTTCCCCAGCTGGACACGATCCGTGAATAGTAGTCGCCACACCTCCACTTTTTGGATACGTCGTATGCTGCCTTTCACCATTCTTGTCTGAGTAAAATACATGTCCAGCGTAGCTCTGGTGAACCAAATAAGAAAAACGCTTGGCTTGACTCTTGTCACGAAAGCGCGTTTCTTGTATACACGAAAAATAAAAATACTTGAGATGCTTGGATATCAAGGGTTTCCACCTTCCTTAATCCCGCGCACATTCCATGTCAAAACTTTGCAGGATTGACCAACATCCAATACCGGCTCCACCACTAGTTGTCTGTGCCCGCTTGAACAGGTGTAGTCATCAGTACATTCACAGACAAAACCGGCAAGTTTTCGGCGGTTAAATCGCTGCAATTTAGTGCCATGAGAGCAGTCGAGAGTTCATTTCCTGGAGCCCTCACCTGAAGAACTTGCATGAGTTGCTTCCCCACCTGCGACCGAAGTAGACGTAGTAGTGTGCCGTTCGAAAGAAGTTCCACTCCGTTATGAGGGAGGAAGGAGCTCGTCTCTCCGACAAGTGGATGTAGCCAATTTCGGTTTTTGAAGAGAGCAGGGCACGAGCTCAGCAACAAGAGCTCAAAGCCACTCAGGCAATGGAGTAGTTCCCATTGCTTTTGCACTGAAATGGGTAGCGTAGCGAAGACCGACGTGATGAATTTCACGTAACTGCCTCTGGTATTACCAGTTTTCAGCTCCATTTTGGACATTCGTTCATGGAACGTCCGGGCAACACCATCCGTCACGTTGGCTGCCAAAATTCGATTCCATAAGTGGATGTCTGCTAACTCGGCTGTGGCTTTCCCTCCGTTAATCATATCTTTGCAGAAAGCCATTGTCCACACCAACGGGAGCTCACACATCGACGTGACAATCTGGTCCATGTTCTTGGATCCATGCAGCAGACTTTCAACGACGTCTAATTGTTGAACGTTGCTGTCAACTTGGTCCTGACGAACCAACAAGCGAGTTTCTTGTTCGGACAGTCTGAGCGCCTCCTCTAAAAGAAGGTCCTCTTCGGATGCCCGAGGCAGGGTCAGAGAGCGTTTTTTCGTTGGAAGTGGACCAGAAGCAGTACTTACAGTCCTCAAATGTGGCACAATGAGAACGCCCTGTGCCAAGTCACTCGGTACTTCTGGCTGAAACACCTGAAAATCGCAGTCAATTGACAAGAGGGCGTCAAACGGGTTTTCATCTGCGAAGGATGATTCGATCCGTTTAAAGCCAGTCTCTAGATGACGTGTCATGTCGACGTCTTGGTCTTCATGATCGCTATCCGTCAACGATTCCATGACCATGTCTTCCTGCGCCTCAGCAGACAATTCCACTGCCAGCGTTGGGGGATTTTGACTGGTGGATACCACTAGAGGAGGATCATCCACTTCTCCGTTGTCGTCCATGGAGCCATGGGGCGTGCGCGTATACAGGGCCACAGTTGTGCTTCCATCCGTTTCCGCCGAGGGAACTTGAGTTCTCTTTGGCTTTGCGTTTGAAGCACGAGGCGCGGCTCTCGGGGAAGTAGCTCTTGCAGGTGGTTGTCCATCCCGCTCAGGGGTATGCTGGTTTCCACCGGCACTTAGGACAACCGCATAGCGAGATTGACGAAAGGTAGTGGCTCGAGCCGGGGGCGGGGCCGATTGTTTACCGTGCGCCACGTAGTAATGCGAGCCAAACGCGAGTTGATTGGTCACAAACCCGTGGACTTGCAAGCATGGTGGCGCCACTTCACAGCCGAAGTAAAAACGCCACGTTGAAGTTACCAGTTGGGCTTCCAGGTTCACGTCCCGCGGAGTCATGAAAAACGGGCGTGCTCCAAAGGCACAAAGTGCCAGAAAGAGCTCATTGGCCTCATCGGTAGTGTGAACGCCAGAAACGTCTAAGTAGAACTTGTTCAGGAACACTGAGGGTCGCTGATCTTGAACTTGCGTCCCAAAACCATAACTTCTTGTCCGACTAGCCTCTGGACTTCATCCAGCGAGCGGACGTACAAAAGCACGCCCCCCGAAGGAATCTTCTCCACAAGGGCCACGCCGTATTCCTCCAAAACCTCCTTGACAACTCCGTTGCCGTGATCCATAAGGAAAGACTTGAAGATGACAGGGAGCGGAGTAGACGAACAGTACGATCCAGTTTCAATAATGACCGCATAACGTGCTGAAGACGGGGTGAATGGGCGCTGCGCCGTTATCAACGACAAATACTCCATTGGGGAAGTATTATTGCGCTCATACGCTTCTTCCAGCTCCATAGCACCTTCATCAGACACAAGGGGCTCGGTCAGCACCGTGGATGCCGCGCTGCGGACGCGGGAATACTCCTGCGCTAGCAGGTGATCGGCCATGGACGGCGCCATAGTAGGCATTCAGTTCTTCGAGAACGGGGGTTAGGGTTCGATCTGAGAGGGAATCTGCAAAACGAAAAGTCAGAGCCAGTCCAACTAGCACCCACATGTTCATAAGAAAAAAAAGACTGTCTATAAGATGATAATCAATCGTGATGATGAATGGATCACACCTCTTTACGACAGAAATTCCCTGTCATGAAGGAGTTTTAACGAGTCAAAACACGCGTCAGATCAGTCTTAGTCAAATCCCGCACTCCAGCACTCGACGTTTTCTGCCCATGCACATCGCAGGTAGCTTTCAACATGGGTGAAGTTGGCCCTCGAGTCTCGGAGTCCAGTCTCTAAATCCTCACTTCTCAACCATCCAAGTCGTCCGCAGAAGGCATTCAACCAGCCATGAATCTCCGTGCCTTCTTCCTCGCCGCTATCGCCTCACTGGCTGCTGTCACTGCCGACGTGGAAATGATCAACCACGACCAAGTGCAGCCGTTCACCCAGCCGGAACCAATCACCAATTCTGAGAAATCCGCTGTCAAGTACAAACCGCAACTCCACATTTCCTACGGATGTCATCCGTACCCTGCAGTTCAGGCGAACGGATCCGTTAGCGCTGGATTGAAGTGGTCTGGCACAGCTAGTGGTCAATGCAAGGGCTCTGGACTAGGATCTCAAGTGTACTCGCGTTCCGACTGGTACAAGGACAAGTGGGCGATCATGTACGCCTGGTACTTCCCTAAGGGTCGACAGTACATCTCCAAGTACCGCTTTGGTCACCGTCACTTCTGGTCGTACGCTATTGTGTGGATGGACAGCGATGTGCCTGATAACTCGACCATTCTTGGAGTCTCCATGTCTGCTGGCGTTGGCTACAACAAGAAAACACCGCCTAAGTCCAAGTTCGTTGTTGATGGCACCACTGTTAAGTTCGAATCGTACCACAGCTTCTGGGGCAGCAAACTTGCTGTCGGATTGACGACGAAAGAGGGCGAAACTCAAGATCTCATCACGTGGGAGCAACTGACGGATGAAGCACGTACAGGACTGACGGACGCGGATTTCGACATCGACTGGTCCTTTAGGAAGGTCATCATGCCCATGGCTGATGAGGTTTTTACGGACAAGCTCAAGATGAACTACCCGTTTTAATTTCATGTCAAATGTGTCTTACCTATTGTGTTTCTTAGAAGTGTTGCTAGGGTGTCTCTACTGTGGTAAGCTGTTTGTAAATTACAACAATCAGAGAACTTTCAGTAGTCGAGCAATTTTGAAAGAGTACTGTAAAATCGCTTAGTTTTTTTTTTCTTGGGTTATCCCAGTTCAAATCGAGACTTAAGCGCTTTGTCATTTTCACTCTGATCTTATGCGGCCCGTATATTCTTACAGCCGTACAGTACAGTATCTTTATGCTGATAAAGTTTACATGTTAGTACCAGCCTTCGATTACGCCACGATTTTCAGATTGGATGAGCATAGCTTTCATTTCTGTCCAAACACACAACGAGCTCCAGCGTGCCTGCCATTTCATTTCTAAACTTCCGACGAGGAGCGCGTACCTCCACTCAGCGATGAATCTCCGAGCCTTCTTCCTCGTCGTCATCGCCTCACTGGCTGCTGTCAACGCCGACGTCAGCAAGATCAATCACGACCAAGTACAACCGTTCGCCCAGCCTGAACCAACCACCGATTCGGAGAAATCTGCCGTCAAGTACAAGCCGCAACTCCACATTTCGTACGGATGTCATCCGTACCCCGCAGTCCAAGCGAACGGATCCGTTAGCGCCGGTCTGAAATGGTCTGGTTGGTCTGATGGAGACTGTAAGCACTCTGCATTGGGGTCCCAAGTGTATTCGCGCTCCGATTGGTACAAGGAGAAATGGGCGATCATGTACGCCTGGTACTTTCCTAAGGGAAGCCAATACCAGACGAGTTTCGATACTGGCCACCGTCACTACTGGTCGTACGCGATCGTGTGGACTGGCAGCCCAAACCCAAAGAACTCGACCGTTCTCGGTGTGTCAATGTCTGCCAGTGTTGGGTACAGGAAGAAAGCACCGCCGAAGCCAAAGTATGTTGTTGATGGCACAACGGTGAAGTTCGACCTTTACACCAGTATTTGGATCGGTAAGCAAGCTATTCAGTTGACGACAAAGGAAGGAGAAACTCAAGACCTCATCACGTGGGAGCAGCTTACGGATGAAGCTCGTACTGCTTTGAGTGAAGCTGACTTTGAATCGAGCTGGTCGTTCTCGAAGATCGTGATGCCGCTGAAGGACGACGTTTTCTCGTCCAAACTCAAGGAGGCGTATCCGTTTTAGTTGAAAGTTATCGAAGCGAGAAGAAACATTGAACAAGACGTACCGCTGACTGCGGAGTTACTGCTCATTCCTTCTTGAACGACTGCGACTTCGGCCGCGTGCATTCACATTGGTAGTATTCCTACAGAAGGAACGTTTGGATACCAGTAAGTTAACCTACCGATGCAGGCAAAAGATTTGATACAGTGTACCTGTATCCGCCGGCTCTATCTCGACAATCGAACTTTTCCTACAGGCAAATCTGACGTTTTATCCAAATAACCAGACCGACCAGATCCGGCGTCTACATTACTGACAGTTCATTTACCGTCAGAATCCACATTTGAGACGGTGATAACGCCACATTTTTTTCTGATCGAGCACAAATGGAGTTTGCTGCCTGTAACTCAGAAATACAGGACTCCTTAACCATCCAACTCATTTCTCAATCCACCGCCTTCGGAGCACCTCCATCTTCCCCAGTTGAAGTATCCACCAAGATGAACTTCCGCGCCTTCCTCCTCGCTGCCATCGCTGGTATCGCCACTACCAACGCCACTGAAGTGAGCCGTGTCAACCACGACCAAGTGCAGCCTTTCGCCCAGCAGGAGCCCATCACCGACTCGCAAAAGTCCGCCGTCAAGTACAAGCCTCAGCTCCACATTTCGTACGGCTGCCACCCGTACACTGCCGTTCAAGCCAACGGTTCGGCTAGTGGCGGTCTAGAGTGGTCTGGCCGTGTCGATGGAGACTGCGAGGGCTCTCTATTGGGCTCGCAGGTGTACTCGCGCTCGGACTGGTACCATGACAAGTGGGCCATCATGTACGCCTGGTACTTCCCTAAGGGCCGCTACCACTTGGGTGGCCACCGTCACTACTGGGAATACGCGATCGTCTGGACGGACAGCCCCACGTCGACTAACTCGTCCATTCAGGGGGTGTCCATGTCCGCTGGTGTTGGCTACGGAAAGGCTACCCCTCCGATGCTCAAGTACGTTGACGGTAACAGCATCAAGTTCGACTCGCACTTCAGTCTTTTGGGCAACAAGGCCGCTCTGCAACTCACTAAGGAAGCTGGCGAGCGCCAGGACCTTATCACATGGGACCAACTGACTGTGGCTGCCCGCGATACGCTGAACGGCGATGCTCTTGACGGTAACGCTTGGTTCACTGACAAGGATGAAGTGCCATTCAAGGATGACATCTTTGTCAAGAGACTTCAGGCCTCGTTCCCGTTTTAGAAGGTGCTGCACGGAAGGATTTCCGGTTGCCCAGGCACTAGCCAAAATACAAACTCTATATTCTTACTTTGTCTTGTTATCAAATGTGGAGATTGCCAGGGTACATTTGCCGATATTGGTGACTGTAATTTTGTAATCTAATGTTGATTTTAAGATTTCCAAAATGCAAAAATTGGAACAATATTACTCCCACAATAAAGTGGTATTGTAGTATTGTGAATCAATACTCATTTTTAGCTCGGCAATACTAGTATTGTTATATTGTTGTTCACAGGCACTTTTTCAAAAGATTGATAGAAACATATCTCGTGTATTGAGATTTATAAAGCTGGCTTACGCCTGAATCTTGGTGGCGTCGGACGCAGGAAGGATCACAGTCTGCATCGAGTGAGCTGGTAGTTTAAGCGTGAAGGTCTTAGCGTCCGTCTGCTTGACGCTCACCGTGACGTCCGAGTTGTCGCGGTTCAAGAACTGCAGCACCACGTTGTTGTCGGGTGTCACGAATGCCGTGCGGTGGAAATTGCTCAGCGTCTTCGTCTTGGGGAACTCAATGCGGCGAGAACCGGCAGGTACGAACTTGGAGAAGTGGCCCATGATGTAGAACATCGGCTGCTTGTAGAACTCCGAGCCGTTTACTTCGTCCACGAGGATCGGCGCATCCACGAAGTTCTCGGCCCAGTTGGGACCTCCAGCCGTGTCCAGCACCAAATTCCAGTCCGTCCAGCCACCAACGAAGTTGTTGATGTCCTCAATGATGTCATGACCGTAGTTTTCCGCTCGAGACCAGCTCTTGTCCGCGTCCCTGAGGGACGGGCCCGAACCCGTGCCCAAAAAGCTCGGAAGGAAACCTTCGCACGCCTCCGTCGCCAGCATGAAGATGTCCGGGAACTTGTTGTGGAAGGTCAATAGCTTGTCAAAGTCGCCGCCCAAACTGAAGAAGAAGAAGTCCAAGTTGCGGTACCAGTGCACACCCAGTCCACTGATGTACTTGAGGGCGTCTGCGTCCTCAAAAGGGGCGAGTTCGTCCAAAATACCCGACTTCTGGTCATCACCCGCGATGATCTTGAGCTCCGGGTGGTTCTTTGCCATAGTAGGACCCAAGTCGAGCTTGATGAAGTCGCGCTGCACCTCCGCCGACATACGCAGCGACTGCCACGCCGAAGTCTGGAGAATCGACTTGGTCGGCTCGTTCTGCACGGTCATGGCCCAGAAGTCGATCCCTTCCGTCTTGTACTCGTCGAAGAACTTGGAGTAGTACAGAGCAAGCGACCGCCAGTATTCCTCACCCGGATTCCCCTTCAGCGCGCAGTTAATCGTCGTGTTCTCCGTCGTCATCCAAGCGGGAGGAGCCCACGAAGACGCAAACAGCTTAACATCACGGGTGGAAGTCCGCAAGGCGCGCTGGATCAGATCGATCTTGTTGGACTTCCGGTCGACGTCGATGGAAAACTTCTCCTGCGCGAGATCGCCCGGGTTGTCGTTGTACGAGTAGATACTGGTGGAAAAATCCGTTGACCCGATCGTGACCCGACCCAAAGAGTACTCCAGCCCCTTGTCGGAAAAGTACTGATCCAAGACCATTTGCTGCAGCGTCGACGACAGTTTGTACACGTTGATAGCCGCCGCGTCCGTGAAAGAACCGCCAAAACCAATCATCGTCTGGTACTGCGTGGCAACGTCGATCGTGTACGTGGGGTTGCTCACAGAGGTTGCATCCACGTTCACTACCTTGTAGGCGAAGCGGTCGCCGCCCTTGGACGACGTGTACACTCCGACCTGACCGGAGATCAAGCTCTTGTAGTCGTTGGAGACAGTGTCGCATTGAGCAGCGTTGCAGACGCAGACGCCCTCGAGGTTGGCTTGGTAGCGGTTGGACCAGCTACTGCAGGCAGCCGATGCCTCCTGAGAGGCGAAGAAGACGCCGGCCAGGGCACTCAGAAGAAACGGACCGAGCATGAGACTTGAGGGGCAGCCGAAGACTTTGGAAATGAGGTCAAAGTGTCCGTTCCGGGTCAACGTTTGCTCATGCAACGTGATCCTGAGTGTTACTAACGGACTCCTGGTCATCTGATCTCTCGGTGCGTAGGATGGCCAGGATGTGTATAGCCGTCACGACTTGAGTTCGTCTGCGAAGTGTCATGCCCAGTTTCGAACAGCAAGGTGAAGACGAACAGCTCAACCCACAAAATGCGAGAGATTAATTAATTCTGGCCATGACTGCTTGGGTACAGGTGCAGTCTGATCGGTCAGTCTCCGGGTTTGGACTGATTGTGCGACGGAGTTTGAAGTGAATCGTGGTTAGCCGTGATCAGGGGATACACGACCAGTTGAAAAGCAAACGACACCGGGATAAATCCTTGTCTAATACAGCTAGGAACGCCATCGCTCATGAATCCGAGCCGAAGCCACCCCAACCGCTAGTCCAGACCGGCGCCCCAGCCGAGCTGCTCCTTCTTGTTGTTGTTGTCGCTGCCCTTGGTTGAATAAACTGATAAACTTCCTTGGCGGTAGCATCAGCAACATTGGCAGCGGACTCTCAATGAGAGGTTATTCTGCAGCTGCATCGAATGTGCACGTAACCTGCTGAAGCTGAGTTAAGCCCTCACTTTTGTTGATAATCCACCGACTCGATCAGCACGAGTCATTCAGAGTAGCCCGCACGCTTGTCCGAGTTTCGTCATATGACGGTGGGGTGTCTGGTGGTGGTGGGGGGGGGGGGGGGGGTAATACTCTCCTAGTACTCCCCCCTCGCTGTTAAGTACAGGCCACGACAGTGACGACAGTGAAATACGCCGTGTGGCGTATTTTTCCGTCGATGTCCACCGATCAGTTTTCCCAAACCCGTCCAACAGCATTTACATACAGCGATTTATGCTAAATTATAGGAGATGCGCAATTTCTCGGAATCCGGCTGTTGCAGCAGAAGAATCAGAATCAGACGAGTTCGCATCAGACGAGTTTGACACCGTTCAAAATACCTTTTATTTTTTATGTCAAATGACTCCATCGAATGTATAAGATTTCCATCGAAAGTATAAAGTGATAGAAATTCCCGAAATGGAAGCCACCGCCGCGCGCCAGCCAGAGCGAACCCGGCGCTGAAACTTGGCTAGAACATGAAAGGCGTAGTGGTGAACCTACCAGTCTTGTCTTCGCGGCGGAGGCGCGCGTGTACTGCGCGCGACATCGGCGTATAAGCACTAGGAGTCGGAACAAGGGTGATAATCTTGACGGGTTTGGGCATAGCCGGATTCCGATAAATTGCGCATCATAAACCACAGATCCTATAATGTAGCAAATGGAAAATGCTGTATGAAAGGACGTCTTTATTCGAGAGCCACACGTGCGTACACCTCGCCGCCGAAACGTTGCCCAACTAACGCTTCGCTTATTGTCTGTGCAGCTGTACCGCGACTGCCTGCGACTGGCCAAGCACATTGGCGGCAACGTTCGCGTTGCTGTTTTCAGGATGGAGGTGATGGTTATCGGTGCTGACTTGCTGTTGTGTTGGTGTGTTGTGCTCCGGTTTTTAATACATGCACAGCAAGAAGGGCCAGACAATCAAGGACCTGGTGCGGCTGGAGTTCAACAAGGGCCGCAGCGAGACGGACCCGGAGAAGATTGAGGCGCTCAAGGCTACGTTCGTTCAACGTCTCCGTCTAGCAGTTGCCTGCTGACCTTGTGCGTGCTATTATTTGTTTTTACCAACAGTGTTGTCCGCGGATTGAGCAACTACCTGATGCTGGCGAATTGACCAGTCTAGCTTTTACCCCGACCAGTTCCGGCAGAACCAGCTGACAAGTGCCGGTGTCCATTTGCGAGCCAAAAGCGTTCTACGTACTTTGCTGCATCATAGACAAACGGCGTTGCCACTACCAACTGCCAGGCCTCTCACTCGCAGCAAAGAGTTTTTGGTAGTCCAGCAAAAGTAAGCAGAATTTCCATTTTAGAGAATAACGTTGTGAAATCTGCTTGAGTCGCATCCGCATGAGCTGCAGCCGTCGGCTAGGAAGCTCAAGTGGATCGTAAATGAGTTCCGCGACAGCAACACGCCGATGCCTGGCTCATTTTGGCTCACTCTTCATGCTCATTTCCCCCCCCTTTTCTAACTGCTCCACCCAACCAGGTGGTGCTCGGCGTGTCAACAATGGACTCAATTGGAGACGATGGCGAGCAGGTCCCGTGCTCATTCTCCATTTATCCAGGTGAAGCGAAGATACGATGAAGGTATTCACGCCTCTATCCATCGCGGGTCTGACTCTGGCTGTTGCCAATGGCGCCCTGTTGACTTCGACCTACACTGGAACGAAAGGTCTACACGAGTTGGCCACGGCGCAGGGCAAGTACATGGGCACGGCCACGGACAATGGCGAGTTGACAGACACATACTACGTCGCAGCACTGCAGAACGTCAGTGAGTTCGGTATGATCACTCCGGGCAACGCCATGAAATGGGACGCCACGGAATCGACGCAGAACACGTTCACTTACACGAAAGCAGACGCAATTGTGACGCTGGCGGACGATATGGGCGCGAAAGTCCGCTGCCACACGCTGCTGTGGCACCAACAAGTCCCCGATTGGGTGCAGAGTCTCAGTAAGACCGAGATGTTGAGTGCACTTGAGAACCACATCACGGAAGTGATGACCCATTTCGGAGACTCGTGCTATGCCTGGGACGTCGCCAACGAAGTGATGGGCGACGACGCCACGTACCGCAAGTCGTTCTGGTACAACACCACGGGCACGGACTACATCACCACTGCGTTCAAGACGGCCAACTCGGTGAAGAAGTCGCTCGGCTTAAGTACGAAATTGTACTACAACGACTACAACACTGACACGGTCAATGCCAAGTCGACGGCCGTTAAGGACATGATCCAGACTCTGTTGCTGGACAAGAGCATTGGGATTGATGGCGTGGGCTTCCAGTCGCACTCGAGTTACTCGGATACTTCAACAGCCGAGGATATGGTGACGAACCTGGAGCGCTTTACTGCTCTTGGTCTGGACGTCGCTTTCACGGAACTGGACGTGAAAACGAGCTCGACGTCCCCGTCCGAAGACGAGCAGGAGAAACAAGTTACAGTCTACACCAATGTTGTATCAGCCTGTCAGCAGGTGGAAGACTGTGTTGGAGTGACGATCTGGGACTTTGACGACACGTACACGTGGCTGGACAACTCGGCCCCACTCCCATGGTACCAGCCCAGCGGTAAGGGCACTGCACTGGTACGGAAGCGTGCTTACGACGGGATCGTAGCTGGATGGGGAACTCCCAGTAGTACCGCATCGAGCGGTACCTCTACTACCGCTACGAGGACTGAAAGCAGCGCGGCTACGACCACTGCGAGTGCCAGTGTTGCGGGTGAAAGCAGTCTTGAACAGGAGGCTTCGAGCGGTGGTAGTAGTACTACGGACACTACGAGTAGTTCCACTGGCTCGGAAACTACCAGCAGTCTGGAGACGGAAACCTCGAGTGCCAGTGCTAGCACTACGAGCAGCAGCTCGACGGCAACTAGTAGTGCAGCTGAAACTTCAAGCACGACGGATTCCGAGACGAGCAGTTTGACTGGCACGACTGAAACCCCAAGCAGTGTTACGGCAGCTTCGGCTACTGAGAGCAGCTCGGCGACTACGCCAACTGAAACTACCACCAGCACTGCTGGCAGCAGCGCTCAGACTTCAACTACGGGGAAGGCTGGAGCCTGCAGTCGTCGTCTTCGCAAGTAGAACTGTTGCGACTATCGGTGAGCAGGGCTGCACAGTAATGGGAAGTTCAGGTTCTCGCCAGAGAATAGCTGCTGTCGTCCGTGTGAGTATGGTTATGTGTGGCGTAAAGAATAACGTGGTTGTTGAAATCTGATCGTCATGGCGTTATCTATCTCAACGTGTACATGTAGTATGGCAAAGAAACCAAAAAAAAATTGCACAAACTACTATACCGCCGTAGACCCTGTTTCATTCAAGAAAAATGCCCGGAAGGAAAATAAGGCTATATGATTGGCTTAGAGCACCAGGGTTAGGGATATTTGTAATGAATAGATTAATCCTAAATAATCTAAAAGCCAATAGGAATCGAGTATTCATTGAGAATGGTTTTTTTTTAAATGACAAATTTCTGAATAGACTCCCGGGAAAAAAAATAAGAACGGGCCTAAACTTAGTCATTGGGACCCCGATCACTGCTTGTAATATATACGGCTGAAATGTCCCTGTCACATCGATCATAGAGATTAACTATTGACACGCGCAGTATTAATACATGTACGAATGTTTACCACTAAAGACCACAAACAACAACTAATTTATCAAAAGGGACCACAAATATGGGTCGCTACGCTCCTCAGTTGCGTGGCGTTTGCACCGCCAAATTCGCTTCGCTCGCGGCGGGCAAGGATCCCGCGCGGATTAAATAGAACCTACTACGAGTGTCATGCATCCGGCCTACGCGCCATCCCCTGACGGCGCTCCGGTTGTCAGGGCGCCTCTCTAAGGTCTCAAACAAATCCTTCCTTGTGGTCTCTACTGATAAATAACCCGTTGTTTGTGGTCTCTGTAGTCATAAATACCCTACACGTACACCATTTCACTATCAAATTGAAAAAAATCGCCAACCAAAAAAAATCCTTCGATCAAAAGGATTGACCTGTAAACTGGCATTTGGCGGGAATAATCATCACTGAGTGGTTCGCTGACTACGTGGTGTACTCAAGAAGCTCTCTCTCAC
Organism: Phytophthora plurivora; assembly: GCA_030027945.1. Classification (NCBI taxonomy): domain Eukaryota; phylum Oomycota; class Peronosporomycetes; order Peronosporales; family Peronosporaceae; genus Phytophthora; species Phytophthora plurivora. Next base: position 1,933,246 of record CP125266.1, read on the forward strand.
AGAGCCTCTGCGGTGAATCAACTCTAAAAAAAGGTGTAAAATTCGAGACGGTTCGAACGTGGAGGCTAACAGGAACTGCTGGTTCGTGAAACGATTCTGCAAGAAGATGAGATGATCTGCTATTTGAGCAAATCCAACCATACAGATATCGCTCTCAATATCATGCAATATGGGTATTATGTTATTTTAGAGGGATGTGATGTTTGATTGCGATTCTTGTACAAACGTGTTTTGTCAAATCAGCGGATATCATGGGATATTCAAAGATGGCGGTCCTGAAATTGAAAGCGGCTTTCAATCACCTGTAATTACAGGACACGCACAGATTCAGTAACCATTCTTGCATGTGTATTACTGTACCGGCACTCGAGGCAACGAGCTGCAGGCCGTGCAGAATCGTTTTCACCAGCCACTAGTCAAGTCGCCAAGAACCTATCACCTGAGGAACTGTCACCATGCGTTTAAGTGTCATTTTGCTTGCATTCATGGTCGCACTTCTTGCCTGTGTGGACGCAGCAGTCGCGGTTGAATCAAGCAAGAGACTTCGGTCGGAAGAAAGTGGAAAGACCCTCAACGTAAGGAAAACCGGCGTGAAGACCAAGCTGTCCGTTGCCGATTTGACCAAAGAAGAGCGAGCATCAGGGCTCCTTGCCTGGATGACGTTCACGGGACCCCTTGTCAGGTCCAAGTCGCTGGACAGTGTTGAGGGGACGGTCAGGTACGGGAGACCCCGTATATACAGGCCTCTTCGCTTGGAGACGCGACCCGACGGCATATATGTTATCAGCGAAAAGGAGTATACCGCAAAACTCAAGCAAGCTGCGGAGGAGATAGCGAAGGCCGCCAAGAACGACGAAGAGCTCGCGAGAAAAGTGAAATTGCTCATGAAGAAGTTTCAAAAGGCAGCCAAGCCGGTCAAAGCATCGTAAAGCTGAGAGATAGTGGAAGCAGGCGACGTTGTCGCGCTAGTTTTGTTTTTAGTGCTTTCTTTTATCGGAAATTAAACTCACTGGAGTTGCTGGATAAAAGTATCACTTTCGATGGGATTGACCAGTTCCAACTGCTAACTTTGGGCGATTCCCTGCGAGTATAAACATTATGTCGGAATTTAGAAGATATCAATCGCCTGAGAACACTAAGAATCAAATGCAGAGAAGACAAGTACACTAGCATGCGTCGGTGAGAATCAACATCACTGTTCTTACTCGGTAGTCGAACTAAAAGACAGAACTTGCGCCATTTATCTCAAGTTTCTAGGACACACTGTATTCAGAGGAGCCAAGAAGGGAATTTTGACTAGGGAACGTCGCTAAATCGTCGAACGCACCTCCAATATTTTTGTGAGACTGGCAAGAATTGGTACATTCTCGCGAAATAAAAAAAATGCAGGAACTGAGAATCACTCGAGACCAGCACCTCCAGCAAAGTGCTGGAAGCTTGTTCTCGGTTTCCTCACAGTGCATTTCCCTCGTTTTTGGCAATCTCTCGAGTTCACGCTATTCCTTTAAATTTCTTTTCAAGGTAGACTACATGTACTTCAACTTGAAAGCTGTGCATCACAACCGTCTTTTGATCCACATTCAGGTCCGTTTTTTTTTCTTTCAAGGTGAGGTACATTGATGTCAAGTTGTCTAATGACTTCTAAGGACCTGCAACTGACACGTGCAATTCAGGGTTCTTTTCTTCACTGATCGAATAGCTAACCGTAATAACACGTTAGCATTAAAAATCAATTCGCTGTAGTCTACAGCTAGAACGGATACGCCTTCTCCAGTCGTTCGGTATATGCGTCGTCCTTCAACGGCATTACGACCTTCTTCAAAGACCAATCGACGTCAAAGTCAGCATCAGTCAGAGCAGTACGGGCTTCTTCGGTGAGCTGTTCCCAGGTAATGAGATCCTGGGTATCTCCAGTCTTTTTGGTGAGACGGACGCCCTGTTTGTTCCCCCAGAAGCTTCGGTACGAGTCAAACTTGACGGTCGTGCCATCAATAACGAACTTGGAGTTCGGAGAGGACTTCTTGTTGTAGCCAACGCCAGCAGACATGGATACACCGAGGATAGTCGAGTTGTCCGGGTTGGGATTGTCCGTCCAGACGATCGCGTACGACCAGAAGTGGCGGTGGCCAGATCTGTGCTTGCGGATGTACTGTCGGCCCTTGGGGAAGTACCAGGTGTACATAATGGCCCACTTGTCCTTGTACCAGTCGGAACGCGAGTAAATCTGCGAACCGAGACCGGAGCCCTTGCACTCTCCATCGGCCCAGCCAGTCCACTTCAATCCAGCGCTAACGGATCCATCCGACTGGACGGCAGGATACGGGTGGCAGCCGTACGAGATGTGGAGCTGCGGCTTGTACTTGACAGCAGATTTCTCGGACTCGGTGGTAGGTTCCGGCTGGGCGAACGGCTGCACTTGATCGTGGTTGATCATCTTTACATCGGCGTTGGCCGCAGCCAGCGAAGCGATCGCACAGAGGAACAGCAAGCGGAGATTCATCGTTGTGTGGGGCGGTGAGCTCAACGCGGTATGTTTCGAACTGTCGTTTTCTCTGTAGTCCGAAGTCCGGACTACAGAAGAACCGAGCTTCGGGGGTGAGGTGAGACTGTCACCTGTCAAAATGCTCGAGTTCGGGATTTGCTTTTGGTAGTCTACCTACCGAGCTCTACAATACTTTTTAAAGCCGGACGGACTTAGATGAAGCAACGAAGTGAAATGATGGCCTCTCGTTGTCAGTGTGAGACAACCGGTACTGTACCTAGTTTCGACGGAAACAAGACAGAAGAAGAAGAAGTTGATTAACTAGTTAGTGGACTTGTCGTTTTGCTAGCCATGGAAACAAGACAGTATTGCATGGACCACAAGAGATCTTGTTGAACCTGTTGAACAGGATCTCTTGCGGGCTGTTCAGCGTCACCGTGTCGTACAAATGAGTGGAGGCGGCGAAACATCCTTTCAATTTCACATGTGGATTCTTCAAACCGGGCTATTCCTTGTGTTCTGTCTGATCATCTGGTATCTCGCGATAGGAACCTAGGTAGATTACCTACCGGCAGACTCTACATGTAGGTAAGCTTATACGGTACCGGTAACGTGAGTTTTGCTTTGCAAAGTTTTGAAAGCCGCACTCTGAAAGTGTGTATATGTCATGAACTGTAGAACACATTGGAAGATTTTGGATAGATTTCAGTGAAATGGCCTTCACCAACATACAAGTACCGAACACTCTCAGCAACTTCACGGCTGTGGTTGTGCCAGTGTCTGCACGAACAAAACTTCACACTTGATCAGTCAGATGAAACATGATCTAACTTCATGTTGGATATCAACTTACCTGTCAAAGTTTCTTCATTTTCTGTTGCTACTCGGCTAGGGCATCTTTGCCTGAGAACGCAACGTACATGTACTAGTAGTGATGACCAAGTCTACAAACACGGCATCAGTAACACTTCATGGTAGTATCAGTACACGGTGTTAAAATGGCCACCCCTTCTCTAGTTTGTCCATGAACGCATCGTCCATCAATGGCGACTTGAACGTGGTGTACTCCAACACACTGTTCTTGTTTTCGGCCGAGTTCAACGAGTCCCGAGCTGCATCAGTGAGTTGCTCCCACGTGACGAGGTCTTGGACTTCTCCTTCGTCTTCCGTGAACTTGAGCTGGTTCTTGAAACCCCAAGTGCTGTAGTACGACTCTACTTTAACAGCAGATCCGTTCACAAACTTGGCGTCGACAGGGTTTTGGCTGCCAAACTTGGATCCTTGCGAGATCGAAGCACCAAGAAGCTTCGAGTTGTCAAGCGCCGGGTTGTCGATCCAAATAATCGCGTACTCCCAGTAGTGGCGATGGCCAGGGATCGCCTGGGAGACGTAGTCGGCCGCTTTCGGGAAATACCAGGCGTACATAATGGCCCAGACATCACTGTGCCATGTCGAGCGAGAATACACTTGAGAGCCCAAGCCAGAGCCTTTGCAGCTTCCAGCAGAGCGTCCAGAGTACTTCAGTCCTCCACTGACTGAACCATCAGCTTGAACGACTGGATACGGGTGGCATCCGTTGGAGATTTTCAGCATTGGTTTGTACTTGACGGCAGCTTTCTCGGAGGCAGTGACAGGCTCTTGCTGGGGGAACGGCTGCACTTGGTCGTGATCAATACTGTCGGCAGCATAAAGTGACACTGCAATAGTACAAATCAGCGTCCTGAGCAGCATCATCACATTGATTTTTGTCGTTCTGAGTGTGTTGAACGGGGAAAAAGGCAGAATAATTGGAGTTCCTCAACGCGGTTCTTGATCTGTGTGTGATGACGAGCTGATGCCATTTGGAGGATGAGAGAGATCTGGCTGCTTGCAAACAATTGCAAGAAATAACGATAGGGAATAACGTTATGTGCGGCTCCAAGATTTGCGCCGGAAGGGAGATGCAGCTTCAATTTCGTACTACAAAGTCGTTCACAGTGTAAAGCGCTCGATGTGCACATCAAAATGCAGTTTCATCTCGCGCGACAAGCGGATACCAGTGGTGATGACGTCCATTGCCATGGACTCAGGGCCACATACCAGTACAGCCACACGCGACTTCCCATGTTTCGCTGCTTGTTGCCCCATTTCACGTAAAGTCTGCTCAATATCCGGTCTGCGGTGGAACCAGAGGCATTTACCAAGCTGCGGATCTAATGGGATCTGTGATCCAACGAGGCCTCGCGTCAGATAAATCTCCGTGGAAAACGTTTCCGTCGAAACGTTGAGTGTCGTCGGGCAAAGCAGTACTTCAGGCAAGTACGAGGCTTTCAAATTGCTTCTCCATCGACGTGTATCCGAACTCATCAGCGCTTGAAGACTTTCACTATCGCTCACAGCCCATATAAATCGCAAACGATGGATAATTCGAGCTTTTTCAAGGTAACATTGGCTGTGAAGCCAATTTGCAATGGAACGCATTGGCGCTATACCCATTCCCCCAGCGAAACACACGAAGTGCGAGTATGTGATGGAGTCCTCGATATCAATTGATAAATTGCCATAAGGACCATCGATCATAATTTCAAATGGGGCTTCTCCATCGCTTCGAGTCTCAGGAGCAGCTTGCAGTAGTTTCATAGTCCAGTCGCCTACAGCTTTGATGTGGAAAGTGACCAGCTCCTCGTGTGGAGACGACGAGAAGCTGAAAGGATGCCACTCCAACGGCGATAGTGTTGGGACACACAGAAAAGCGTATTGACCGGCCTTGTACTTGAATTCTCCCCCCGTGTCGAGCCGAACTCGAGGGAACTGGATGCAAGTGATGTCACCGGCGAGCTGGAAAATCTGGATTCGGTCCGGAGCTGCAACACCGTATTGCTGCGTATTCTTTTCTATTGAAGACATAGGAGAGTATACGTCATTTGTCAATGGCCGAGGCTTTGTCCCACATAAACTCCCATGGCTGAAGATTCTCGCGCGATAAATGAGTCGAAACACCATGTCGATTTCCCAAGGAAACACCCCAACGAGTGCAATAACCCCGCCATGAAGTACAGCAGTGACCAGAATCACAATAAATAAAACCCAGTGCGTTCTCACAAAGAATTCGTGGTATCGACGGTGGACGTACCCAAGCGAGAGCAGATACAGCACAGCCATCGCAAGAAATGCTATCACTCCCATTGTAAATTTGGGACTACCATCATGTTTAATCCGACCATCTCGTCCCGCAAAAATGTACGCGAGTCCATGCAATGCCGTCAAAATAATCGTCACAAACGCGAACAACTTGTGGTAGAATAACGCTCGTTCGAAGGAAATACCCGTGAGAACGACCAACATCGAATTGTTCCGAACCGTAAGCGCAAATACGGCTGCAAGAGCAATTGACGGCGGAATTCCAGAGCCTTTTACGTCACAATTTGCAGCTTGGACTGCACAAACCACCAATAACGCGAGAATAACAGGGAACACGACCACAATATCCCCTACTTCAATGCCAAAGTCCGCTGTGAGGAAAGGAATTGGTACCGAAAACAAACGTCTCGAAAGGCTCCACCTTAATCGAAGCCACCACTGCAGAATCCACATAGAAGAGGCCTCCTGTCTAATGTGTGGAACCATAAAGACATCCCCATCCGCCGTGGGTTCCCCAGAAAGAGCTCCTGCGGTTGATTCGTCCCATGAGCAGCCTGAATCGGACCATACGCTGTCCTCAAGAATAGGAACGCCTGGGGGTGTATATGGACTTGGAGAGCTGGCCGTGCTGTTCATCCCTCTGCTGTCCAAAGGCGACTAAGAGTTCTCATCGGAGAATCTGACAATGGCCGACAGGCTAATAGCGAAATGACTGTACTTCTTTTCCAACAAAAGCCAGCTAGAAGCTGACGATCTGCTCGATGGTACGCGTGACAAGCACCACGACATGGTACTGGTAGGGCGTACCCATACCAATTACCGTTGTAGAGAGTGTTACCAAGTCTACTGAACCCACCAGCAACACGTACTCAAGACCACTGGTACTACTACTGGCTTTCTCGGATACATTTACGGTGTTCGACCGGTAATTTGAACTTGACCTCAACTGTACGTCAGTGCTCGATGGCTAGATACAGAATTTCAGAGTTCAAAGGTTTCGCTATGCACATCGTAGTGTACCTTTAACTGTCGAGCGAGTCTCGTACTAGCGTAGTGAACATCGTCGACCAGAGCTGAAGGTCCACATACCAAGACTGCGACTCTGTCTTTGCCACTGTTCTTTGCTTCTTCACCCATTTCGCGGAGAATAGCAATCGTATCGGGGCGAGATCCGCTATGCAGGCAGTTGACGAGCTCTGGCAGATCTTGGGCTTCTTCGTCCAAGATGTCCCGCGTAAGATAAACTTCACTGACAAACGCGTCCGTCGGTTGGTTCGTATTTCTCGGGTGAGAGAGGATATGAGGGAAATACGACGCCACCTCGTCCACTTCGAGGCAACTGTCTCGCCTCGGTTCGTCTCGAGCGAGTAAACTTGAGATCGTTTCCATGTCTTTAACCGACCAAATGAACCTCACGTGAGGAATAACGCCTCGACCTCGATAGAAACACTCGTGATGCAGCCAATTGACAATAGATCGCATGGGAGTCATGCCAATCCCTCCAGAAAACAACACTACATGGGAATAAACCGTCGGAGAAGCCAAGTCGAGCGAAAGTTTACCATAAGGACCGTCCACTAGCAGGTCGAACGTGGCTGGACCGTCAAGTCTCATGGCGCTGGCTTCACGCTTGAGAGCTGCAGTTAATAGTTTCGTCGTCCAATCCCCCACCGCCTTGATGTAAAACGTGACCATCGCTTCATGAGGCGAAGACGCAATAGTAAACGGATGCCATTGGAATAGTGAGATTGACGGAACGCACAGGATAGCGTACTGACCAGCTTCATAGGCGAAAGTCTCGCCTGTATCTTGACGAACGCGTGGGAATTGGATCCGCGTAATATTTCCCGGTAAAGCACAGATTGAAAGCTGGTCGCGCGCTATTACTCCTCTGTTCTGGCTGCAGCCTGACCCGTGAGTGTACACGCGAGAGCGATAAACCAAACGATAGAGCAGGTCGATTATCCAGGGAGCGACTCCAACGATCACAATGGCAGCTCCATGTAGAATAGCACACACTATCACAGCGATGAAAAGTATCCAATGGACTCGGATGAAAAACTCGAAAAATCTCCGTCGGATGCGGCCCAAAGCCAGCAAATACATCAACACGAGGCCGAAGAACGCGCCTAAACCGCTGGGAACCTTGGGGTTATCTAAACCCTGCTCCTTGTCGCGTAAACCGATCACGAAAGCGAAAGCGTGGAGACCCCCTAAGATAATCGTGATGAAAGCTGCGATCTTGTGATAAAATAATGCCCTCTCAAATGGGATACCCGTGCAAATAAGCAACACCGAGTTATTCCGTATCGCGAAGCCAAACACAACAGCCAACGCGATAGAAGGAGGAGTACCAGCGGCCGCAACGTCTTGAACTTTTACTTGTAGTGCTGTATACGCGATAGCCCCCGCAATAACCGGTAGAGTGATCAACAAGTCTCCAAGTTTGAGGTTCCCTACAGACGTCAAGAACGGCACTGAAGTGGAGAAGACGTTCCTCGAAAGCTTCCATCGTACTACCGTCCACGCTCGTAAAAGTCGCTGCAAAGGTCCTGGAGGTAGAGGCCGACGCGGTTGTGCGTCGATTTCGTCTGTAGCTGCGAGAGTATGGACGCTGTCCTCCACGTTGTACGTGACGGAGCCGCGTCCTTCGACATCCAGAATAGGAACCCCCTGCGACGTGTGGGCGTGTGACGATAAGGATAACGAACTGCCTTCGAGGACGGGGACGTAGTTGGCTTTGGGGGTCACCGGAGCATCTGCAGCAGCTCGCGCTTTTCGCTTGGAGTTCGGCTGCATCTTGTAAGCTCTGTGGCTGCATTTGCAGACTGGGGAAGATTTATGCTGGGCAAGAGTTCGCTTCCACCTTCAGAGCGTGTAACACAGAAAATCTCTGCGGTGGTCAGCACTAGTGACGGTGGAAACGGCCTTTTTGAAACTCCCTTGACGTAGTTCCCACACATTGAGAGCCTTTTGATGGCGCCGCAACTATTTACTGGCTTCCCAACGCCTCGGCACCACTGCCGAGGTCTCATGTTGTTGCAAATGACATTTGTAAGTACAGAAGTCCCGGTTGTCTAGATTGAGTTTTGGATATTTTATATGAAAGGAAACTTCAGTTTTGGAGAGACAAAACTGCTAATTTCTTGAATTGAATATAAGATAAGAGAGGTTATCAAAATACAACTTTTTTCAATGATGACATCCAGAGGATCAAATTTTGTAGTGCTGCAGGCGTTATGCCTCCGTTTTTCTCTGTTTGCAGCTTGTGATAAACTCCATTCTCTTGACAATAAAGTGGTGGTGCTCACTTTGCAACCAGTCAAGTAAACGAAGCCGATGAAGTTGTGCGGCTTCCTCCTCTCTTTTTGTGCTCTCTTGCTGCTGTTCAGGCTTGAGCCTTTCGTCCAGCCGGTGCCTGTCACGGATCCGGAGAAAGCCGCAGTCAAGTTCAAGCCCCCGCTCCACATCTCGAACGGATGTCACCCGTATCCCGCTGTTAACGCCAATGGGTCAGTGACTCACTGAGTGAGCGCAGGTCTGAAATGGGCCGGAAAGAGCGATGGGGACTGCACTCAGTGCAGTGCACTGATTCGAGCTTCAGGCTCGCAAATTTACTCCCGATCAGACTGGTTCAAGGATAAATGGGCCACCAATGGTGGCCCACCATGTACGCCTGACAGCCTTGGGGAGCGACACCTGTGCAGAAGCTGATTCTGAGGCAAAAGGGTGAAGAAGAAAGAAGACAGACTTGATCATGTGGGAACAAAAGTCTGAACATTGCTCAGTGAACAGCGATGAATGAATGACAAACACATTTTCAAGAGGAAGAACACTGGTGACATCAGTGTCATCATTGTATGGATACCGATGAAAGGTGGTTGTACATGTAGGATGCATGTACTTTTACGGGAAAAAAACTCGAAGCAGCAAGAATAAAAGTATCTGTACATGTGGTCATTAAGGATGACGAGCATGATCAAATCCTGAATTCCGTCACGCTTTCAACTGGCTCGTATACATGTACAATGTAATACTAGTACACCGTTCGTTTAATACCGGTAGTACACTGTATTGAGTTCATTTCTCAATCACCCGTCTCGATCACAAGTCACCGAAAACCATTCACAGAATGAATCTGCGCGCCTTCGTTGTCTCCGCCATCGCTGCACTCGTCATGGTCCAAGCTGAGGTGACTTACATCGACCACGACAAAGTTCAGCCTTTCGCTCAGCCGAAAGGAAGGCAGCGGTCAAGTACAAACCCCAACTCCTCGTCTCCTATGGCTGCCACCCGTATCCTGCAGTGCAGGCCGATGGGTCTGTGAGTGCTGGTCTCAAAGGAAGTGGTCCAATCGATGGGGAATGTCAGGGCTCCGCTCTCGGCTCCCAAGTGTATTCGCGTTCGGACTGGTACAAGGACAAGTGGGCTATCGTGTACACTTGGTACCTGCCGAAGGGACAGTCTGGAAGGTACCAGCGCCGCCACTTTTGGGAGACGGCAGTTGTTTGGATCGATGATCCTTCGCTCAGCAACTCAACGATCCTTGGCGTGTCCATGAATTATGGTTGGCGGCGACGGGTAACGAAGGCTCCAGTTGAGGGTCAGTTCCTTGACGATTCGAGGGTGAAACTTGAGTCGTACCGAGGCTTCACGACTCCCCGACCGAAGCTCCAGTTCACAACTCAAGCAGGCGAGACGCAGGATCTCATTACGTGGGAACAACTTACTGTTGAAGCACGCGAAGCTCTGAGTAATGCCGACTTCAACACCGCACTCCTTGAGAGGACAAGGAGGGAAATGCCTATGAAGGACGGGGTCTTCGAGAAGAGACTTGAGGATGCGTGGCCATTTTAGACGCAGAATTTTCTAATTTTCTACTTCTGAAGTACTGAATGCCAGCTAGTATTCTGCTTCCGGCGACACGACAAGAGTTTTCCAATTGAAATATACAACAATTCGATGTTGTATCGACCGCGAAGAGAACAAACATTTAGCTGTGCATGCTATAAGACGTTAGTTTGGCTGCAGAAACTTTTGCGGGTATATGAATGTAGGCGAAGTTGCTCGCCAAGTTTGAACTTTCGAGGCGGGTCAAGACCATTGAGGGATTTGACGTCACCCTTCAGACGTTTTGAACCTGTACAGATTGTACAGTGTACGATCAAGATTTCCATGGCAAGACCAGCTTTGGAGCCAGCCATTCTCGAAAGGAGAAGGATACAAAAATGTACGGACAGTATACGGATCAGATACATGTACGCACTTAAGACCTTTTCAAATCGCCCCCTAGAAATCCCTGTGACAGATTCCAGTCTAAAACCAAAGCCTATCCAGTCTCAGTATCTTACCAAATGGCGTAACTCGCACCATTCAGATCACCACGTGCGGTGTCCGTACAGTTCGCAGTTAGCACCACCGGACGGTCTTCAACGTTTGCTTCGAAGTCGTGACCGTACCATAGTGTTTAGCTGCTTGATCAGATCAAATCTTGTATCCTAGCATCACCACTTCGAGGCAAATGGAACTGGCTCACCATTTCTTCTAGAACGACCTCTAAGGAGCTCCTTGCAACCTGCTCATTCCTCAATCATCCGTCTCCACCTCACATCTACCTCTCTACGATGAACCTGCGAGCGTTTCTCGTTGCTATTGCGGCGTCCTTCACAGTCGTAAACTCCGCTGATGTCACGTACGCCAACCACACGTCCATCCAGCCATTCCCCCAGCCAACACCCACCACTACGCCGCAGAAAGCTGCTGTCAAGTTCAAACCCCAACTCCACATTTCCTACGGGTGCCACCCGTACCCTGCCGTTCAAGCTGACGGAGTAGTGAGTGCCGGACTGAAACCCACGGGTCCGGATGATGGCGAGTGCACAGGCTCCAGCCTCGGGTCTCAGATTTACGCCCGCTCCGACTGGTACAAGGGGAAATACGCCATCATGTACACTTGGTACCTGCCTAAGGGAAGTGCCAGTCGCCATTACTGGGAGAGTGTGGTAGTCTGGATCGACGATCCTGCGCTGTCGAACTCGACGATCCTCGGTGTGAGTCTCAACTACGGGCTGCAACTCAAGAAGGAGACGCAAATCGACCCGAAATACCTCAGCGGATCGAGTCTGAAGCTCGATTCGTTCCCTGGATTCGCAATTAACAACCCCAAGCTGCGCCTGACGGACTTGGACGGTGAATTCCAAGACCTTATTACGTTCGATCAGCTCACGGACGCAGCAGGAATCGCTCTGAGCCACGCCGAGTTCTCTAAGGGACTTATTAAGGCGAAGACGCCCATGCCACTGATTGACGGCGTCTTCAACGAGAGACTCAAAGACGCTTGGCCGTTCTAAAGGTAGTATTCTACCAAAGAAGTGAGGTCGTACATGTAGTCGCGTTGGCGTAGAATAGAATCTGAAAAAAAATACGATTGTTGAGATCTGGAAAAGCATGTTCTTTATTTTTGGTGCTACTTACAATTTCCTCTGACATGTTCAGTAAAATGGTCAGCCACATACGTCCACGATAGGGTTCATGCACATAGCATTACTCTCATTTGTGGCGTCTCGACGTTGAGTATTTGTCATTTCCCAAGTTCGTCCCATGCAAGGTAGTGTTGATGACAACAACAGCTTCTCCTCGACTCGGTACTACGTTCCTGTGCTGGAGATTCCGGACTCCCCCTGTCAACTTCCTGCCAGTGTACGTAGTTTGCCAATTCTAGCAGACAGTCAGCGTTCGATTCGCTTCGACTACGAAAATACGGACGCTGGTATCGCATCAAACATCACAACAGCTCGTTGCCATGAAATGCCAATTAATCCCGAGGGAGAACGTGGGAAATGGACAAGAAATTGCAGCTCTTGGCTTGTGGATCTACGGTGGAGATACACGAGAGGTTTTGCGGCCCCTTTGCCACTTTTAACGACCTATTTAGGCATGAAGCTGGGCGATGTACTGATCACTCTACCTTTCATCGCGATGCTCTTCGGTTATGCTACAAAATCGGCTTTTCACGGTGAAATTCAAGCTACCGGATGGCCCCCTACCATTGCTTTAACGTTCACTTTAATCTTCGTCGTCCGCAACAACGCAGTTCTGTTACTATTGACCGCGATCTCGTTCGAGCGAGCGCTGTACTACCACAAAATATGCGCAGTGGCTGCCGTTTTCCTCGCGGGGATCCATGGATTTGAGTATTTCTCCGTGGGGAATCAACCGGATAAACGTGCAAAAGCTCTCACGGGGTCTCTCTGTCTTGCTGCGATGGTTCTACTTCTCGTACTCTCGCTAAATTCTGTAAGACGACGGTACTTTGGCTTCTTTGTTCGCAGTCACTGGCTCCTTTTCGTGATCGTTTTGGTATACGCTGTTGTTCATGGCGCAACGCTGATTCTGTTTGGAATCGCTCCGTGGGCGGTTGATTTGGTGTATCGAATTGTATACCGAACCAGAGTTTACCCCCGTGGGTCTCCTTCGGGTGGCTTTAAACGTGGAAAAGGAGGAATTACCTCCCGAAATCAAGTGACGATGACTAAAATTGCAGATAATATTTTACGGATCCAGTTCCAACGGGAACGCGTGGATACGGACGAAATCTTCGACTACAAAGCTGGTCAGTACGTATTTCTCTGTGTTCCAGAGATTTCACTGCTCGAATGGCATCCGTTCACGATTTCCTCCTCTCCAACTGAAAAGTGGGTAACTTTTCATATTAAAGTGGTCGAAGACTGGACGAACAGACTACTGAGGCTCACCGATGGCATTGAATACGACGTTCCAGTGGATATTCTACTGGATGGACCCTACGGTGGAGTTGCTATCGACATTTACAGGCCACAGACGTATTCGTACTTTGTGTTTCTAGCGGAAGGGGTTGGCGTTCTACCGATGCGTTCGGTCATTACTTGGCTCCATGATGAATGCTGTTCTACGTCTCGAGATGATCTCAAGCGCGTTCACTTCGTGTGGTCCGTTTCCGACCAAGAAGAGCTCAGGGTGTTGATTACGGATGACCAATTGGAAAACGACTCGGAAAGCTTGTTCTACCGGCGGAAACCGAGTTTCAGTGGCGATTTGAGTGGTAGATTCGACTTGGACTACTACTTGAGACAGAAGGAGTCCGACATTAACGATCTGGCAACTGACGATCTCTGTGGTAGAGTACACTACGGCGCACTACCGGAAATCCATGACCCACTACGGAATATGGGCAGCGATGCCATCCAAACCGGACACAACCGAGTTGCAGTGCTGGTTTGTGGCTCGGATTACTTCCGAATCGAAGCGGTCGCAGCCTGTATGAAGCTCTCAAAGGAGCTGAAAGTCTGTTACGACGTACACGTAGAACGCTTTGAGTTCTAAGGTAGAACGCAGGATAGAACGCGTATAAAGTGAAAGGTATTAATAACTTGAAGTTGTATTTTTCCTCCAATCACATTACGTCTGTTTCCTTTTCCCATTAAGTACGATTCTTCTTCTAAAAAGGCTGGCGGTCACACAGATCGAAGAAGAGCAAACGGCTGCGTAGTTACCCCTGTCTTGACGTGCTCATAACTCCCATGGCAGAGCCTTCCAGCGCCTCGGAGGTAGTTCAAGCGGCAGCTGGAGACGTCGATAATCATGCTAGCGACTTGTCCGCGTCTGTTTCATCCCCTGGCGGCGGCAAACGCTCGGCTACCGAAGCGTTCGAGAAAGACAGTGTTGAGGACCTAAAAGACAGCGAGACGACGCTGGACGACGTGCTGGTGTCCCCCTTGGCCAAGAAGAGCAAACTGCTGGACGAGGAGCTGCCGGATGTGGACGACAACGAGGAGTTTCCGCAGCAGGAGGAAGATCTGGACGCGGAATTGGCTCTGGGCCTAGAAAATGGCGAGAAAGAGCAGGACGAGGGCCTAGATATGGGCAATGGAGACCTAAATCTGGACCAGGACGACCTGGAGTTGAATCCAGAGGACCTAAACATGGAACAGGAGCAAAAACAAGAAGAAGAAGAGGACAGTGAACCCCCTACGTCTCAGAATAATGAGATCGACATTGTGGACGTCGATAGCGACGAAGAAGAAGAAGTTCAGGAGTTTCAAGGGTACCATGATGAAGAAGAAGATGATGATGATGTGCAGGAGACGGCCAGAGCCATTACTCGAGCCCAGAACCAACGAGAAGCTAGGATGTTGCTGCAGCAGTTGGACGATTCGGCTCGCAGTAAATTGTGTCTCACAGCCCTGGAGAAATACGGGGAGGAGCTGTTCTACGGCCATGAAGACGCTCGAGACGCTATTCTGGTGGACGCCTGTGCTCAGGACTCGGTGCTGTCGTTGATGAGAGATGCCATTCGAGTGAGGGACCTCTATATGAGAGGCTCGTCGGCTGCAGCCCCAGTGGAACTGGACGACGATAGCGATAGTGACGCAGATACTGGGGGCTACGAAGATGATACGGAAGGAGGAGAAGAGGAGAAGACTGGGGACAGCAATGATGACGAGGTTGTTGTCATTTCAGAGGAAGAATCGGACAATGAGGCGCCGAAGGAGAGTGAAGACATTGAAGAGAAGCAACAGTCTGCCAGTGACGAGAACGATGGAGACGACGCGGAGGATAAAGAGGAGGAAGACGCAGCACTAGGTGACGTAGGGGAGAATGTGGCTTCGGGGTCGCCTGTTGCGACGTGAATGGGCTTGCTTGTCTGCTGAATTCCTAACTCATTATCGCAACACAGAGCACACGGCGTCTCGCGTAAGTCCCGTCGTGTTTCTGCTTATTTTTTTTCTAACTGTCGCGCACACTTGTCGTTGGCTAATGTTTGTGTCCTAATAGCTGGTTTCAGCCTCAGCCTCAGCCTCAGCCTCCGCTATCTTCTCCTCCTTAGTCTTGTGCTTGGTGACTCGTGCTGCGATGATCGTGATGTCGTCGGGCATTCCCCCGCCCCACATCAAGTCGTTCTCCTTGGCAAGTCGAGCGAAGGGCGAGTCCCTCGTGCGGTCCAGCGACAAGTCGTAGGCTTTCTGTACCAGCTTACGGGTCATCTCTTCCAGGTCAGGTTCGGCTCGTACGATCTCCAGCAGAACTTCCTCGTCCACGTTGTCGAAGAGTCCGTCCGTGGCGAGAATGATCAGGTCTCCCTCAAGCACTGGTACCCGCAGTCTCATACCGTTTTCCGGGGTCTCAAAAAGCGGTTTCTCACGCATAGGCGAGTGTGTTCCGCTGGCTAAATCCTCCACCACGTCACTCACGAGATCAGCACCGGCAAAGCCCAACTGGAACGGACAGTTGAAGTAGTGCAGCTGCTGGGGAGAACGGTAGGTCACGTGCGCTCCCTTTCGTCGACCAGCAGGCGTGAGATCCTGCTCGCGGTTGATGATCTTGCGCATGAGCGAGCCGTCCAACGTACCACGCAACCGCGCAGTCTCGAGATCTGACGTCTTGTCGCGGATAATCAGGAAGCCCGAGTCACCCAAGTTGATGCCGTGCAGTTCTCCCTGGTCCGGGTCCAACGCCAGTACACAAGCTGTGGAACTACCGACGATCTCCTTCTGAAGGACAGTGGACCACGCAGCATGGAGAACTTCCGACGGCTCGATGTCGTGGTCCTTGGCGTACGAGACCTGAACCGCCTGGTGGGCTGCGACCATGAGTTCCTGCGCATACTGTCGAGCACTCACCCCCTTCTCGAACCAAGAGCCTACGCCATCAGCAACACCCATCGCCAATACGTCAACTGGTCCCTGTGTGCCGTAAGTGACGGTGGGAACGGAAGGTTCGATGTCAATTGGACGCTCTTCCGGTACTGGAGCTGCTGCACCACCTTCTTCTTCGCCGTGTGGTACTACCCCCAAGAAGAAGGCATCTTCTCCCCCTGTCTCCTTCTTCTGCGGGTGGGGGATGTTCATGGCGAATGAGTGCAGGTAGTAGTTCCAGTAGTTCGGGTGCACGCTTTTACTGTCAAAATGATCAGATTCACGTTAGACACCACCAGTTAAAGACACACGAAAGCCACGTACTGCTGAACGACAGTCTTGTCTAGTGACGTATTGGCAGGTAGTCCCTTGCGCGGTAGAATTAAGTTGATGTAGTCCGACTTCGCACTACATACAACAAAGGTCCGTCAGAATCATGTCCAACTTGAAAAATCTCCATACTACCCACTCACCTTGTAGGATCCGGGTTTAGCTGTGCATCATGACGATGGATCAGTGACGCGATGTCCGTCAACGACACTGTGCCCAGTAGTTTACTACCCTTCAACACCGGTAACTCCCCCACGCCCGATAACGCCATCACTGCTCTACACTACAAAATCAGTTAGCATTCTACCCGTTCTACCTCTATCCATTGCACTACTCACATCTTCCAACGAGTCTTCAGGCGACACATGCAGCACTTTCCGTGCTGGAATCGCCACCTCCGACACCTGCACATTAAACGTTGACACATAGACACGTTGCATTTTAGTGGATGCAAGGTAGAACGACGTTCTACCTAGCTATTTCTCCGTACCTTCATGTTCCAGTCCGAGCGTTTGCCCGTAGAACGCATGCGCACTACCCTCTGTAGTGCCAACCTGTTCGTAATGAGCCCCACTACCTGATCCTGCCTGTTCACCACCACTAAAGTAGCCGAGTTCTCATTTTGAGCCAGACATTTCACTGCTTCGTCCAGCGTTTGGTCCTCGTGGATGTAGTTTGTCTGCTTGGAGCGGAACTGCTTTGACACTTCCAGTAGGTCGGCCACGCTCATTCGCGAAGGAGAGGGCAGCGGCTTGGCGCTGGAGTAGAACCGCACTCTACCCAGCTGAAGACCGGGAGAAGACGGCGACCAGGAGGAGCTCAAGGCAGCCGCGAGGCGAGACCCACGCACACAGCGACGCCCGGAGGCCACCACGAGCCGCTGCATCGGAGTGAATGAGATAATGAAGGAGTAGAGCTCTACGTGCTAGGAGGATGGGTAATGGGTAATCGCACTTAAGTAATGCGAACTTAGCGGATTGTTGAAGCTGCTTGGATTTGGTCCAAAGTGAAAAATTCCTATAATGCGCAACATAACTCAAAAGTTCCTATAATATGTTAAGTTGCTTTGTCTGAATAAGGAGTAAAGCGAAATGCCTTCTACTGGCAACAGTATGTATTATTTTTACGATGTATTTTCGACCACCAAAGCTGCATCATCGCAAACGTTTAGTCGCGAATTAAAAAAAGCAGAAACTGCTGAAGCAGAAACCGAAGCAGCTTCTAGTGAGGACAGACTTCTGCTCAAGCCGTTGACCATGCCTGGAAGCCTTCCACCTCCAGTCGATGCCAAGCGAAAGACGTCCGGTCGACGTAGGACGGGTTTGTTCACCACTATGAATTCCGAAGTGCAGCTGAAAGCGGACAACCACGAGTCTCTGGTGCAACAATTCAAGATTCGGCGAATTTCAGGGAGTACTCGAGCCATTCAGAGCGATTTTCCAGTACTTAACGACACGAATCAAACGAAAGCGGATAAATCGCCACTGCAGTTTTTGTCGTACCAGAATCTCCGCCTATTAGCTCAACGAGAGACATGGATTCAGCTTTGGAAGACTGTGACGTCTCCTCTCACACCGGGAGGCATCGTCAGTACCGCTCACCGGTTCTTCATGTTCGGGGTTAACCACTTCCAGATCCTGTATCTGCCTTTCGCGTACGCATTCTTCCCGAACGGATCAATTAACACCATTCGCGCCGGTATGACACTACAGTTAATGCATCTTTTCGATCTTCTCCTGAATTTCAACACAGCCTACACAAGGCAACGTAAGCTTATCACCAAGAGAAGGTTGATACTACGAAACCACGTCACGAAATGGTTTCCGCTTGAACTATTATCCGCTGTTCCTATTGGGATATTTTACGGGTGGAAAGAAAATTTTACCGAAGAAATTGCCAGAAATTTGCTTCATTTCGACGCACTACTCATCGCACTTCGAGTAGTACGCGCCACCTTCGTGGAGAAGAAGATGGTACTGAGCTACGTCCTTCGAGAGAACAAACAGCTTGCGTCGTGGTTCCTCTTTTCGCGATACTCCAACTTACTCGGAATTGCCAAGTTGATGTGGCTCACAGTTCTCATTTCCCACTACATGGCGTGTTTATGGCACGTTGTGGCCGAGCGTGTGGAACTGGACAGTGTGGGAGAAATCTACGTTGCCGATGTATACTACGCAGTTCAGCTCATCCAAGGTCAAGGGGGTCTTATTGGCTCGTGGGAGGAAAATCTCTTGTCGACGTTTATCATTCTCATTGGCTCAGTCATTCTCGCTATTGTTTTTGGCAATGTTGCCATGCTAGTGGCAAATTTCAACGCCAATACTACAAAATATCACCAAAAAATGGAAGCGGTGTTTGCCACGATGGAAAAAATGGAACTTCCGCTAAAGTTGCGCGAGCGGGTGCAACAGTACTACAACCACATGTGGATGGAGTATCAGTCTCTGGATGGCGATATTGCGAAATTCCAGCGGGAACTTACCGATACCCTTGGACTGGAAGTGGGGCTCTTCATGTACATGGATATGGTGGGGAAAGTGTCATTTTGGGAGAATTGTTCCCCGGATTTTGCAGTTCAGATTCTCCTAAACTTGAAATTTCGCGTTTATCTCGCAGACGACTACGTTATTCGGAAAGGAGAGACTGGAGATGAGATGTTTATGATTAACCGTGGTGTTTGTGTGTTATTTGACGCTACGGAACTCTACAAAGCCAATGGTAGCACCGAAAATCCCGTTAAAACCGCAGTTGTTCCTATGTTCGAGAAATTGGTGGGTGATAAAGCCACGAGGAGTATCAACAATTTCTTACAGCCTCATGGCAACGCTCCACTGCTCAATCGTATCCCCACCGCGAGATTGTGGCGTAAAACGGTATCAAAAGATGTGGATGCTCGTGTTCTCCCTCGAAGAAAAAGCTACGAGATCGATTCCGCTCAACGTGTTTCGATTGCGAAAGATCAGATCTTGCTCCGGTCGGGTCAGGTTTTCGGTGAACTGAGTTTACTCATGAATTACAAGCGCACGGCAAGTATCCGAGCAGCTACGTACGTCGAGATGTGCATTTTAAGCCGAGAAACGTTCCAACGCATCATTGCACGATACCCTGATGACCGCCGTCAAGTTTTAACGAAGATGTTTAAAAGTTGCATCGAGAAGAAAGCGACCCCTTTCCCTTTGAATGAAATTGTGGATATGGAAACTGAAAAATTGCGGAAAAAGAGCACTTCTGGGTTATCGGGCGGTGAGGATCTGCCTATTCAAGTGGCCGAAGCTTTGGTGGATAGAATCGACGTGAACAGGCCGGATGAGAGCATTAAGTACGGGTTACAGGCATTTCACCCTTACGTTCCAGCTCAAAAACCAACTGAAGATACTGCAAAACTGAGCAGCAACGTCGACTATCGCCGATCAGCCATTCATAGAGCGCGTAGTGACATAAATACAAGCAACGAGAGGAAAATAACCATACCTGAATCTCGTTTAGATGAACTGGAGAAGAAAATGACGACCATGATGAACCTGATGCAGTTAATGTCTTCCAGTATGGAATGTCAGGAAACGTTTAGAACAAGTGGGAAGGGCTGCTGTGGTTGCTGTTGTGCAGCTCAACACACAACGAAACTTTCACCTGGAATATCTTTAGAGATCCCGAGTCAAGATAATAAGCTGCCTGCAAAAATCCAAGATGATGACACGTTCACCCTAGCTGAAGAGAAGCCAGACGTTCTTAGCGAAGCCAAGGAGACTGAAAAGGATGGAACGGTTGAAGTGATCCCGAGTATTTTACGTCGTGAATCAGGAAGAACGACAATACCCGGCGGAATAGAATCTCTTAGCCAGTGCAAACCAAAGTTGATTCCAGTGCTTCACCCGGCGGAACCTATTGAAGCCACTGCTATTCGTGGTTTCAAGAGTCATAAAGGTGGTGGCCTTCAAGGTTTACTGGAACAGCCAGCCAGCGTCGCATCTTCCGGTCAAGACGTGGATGAACAAGGTACTGGTACCGATAAACCTATTTTGTCAGAATCTGATAGACCCCCTTTTGGACTCGATGCAAGTTTCACAGTACAAGAACGCCACTGCGAACGGCAGCATACAAAACATCGAGGAAATCGAGTTGGAATTGATTCACCTCTTGATTCCGGTCCGACTTCACTTCACTACCAACAACATTCTCTGCCTGTTATTCCGCCTGATGCAGAAAATTCCACACCGACGGAAGGAGGCGATTGATTTCAGTGGCAAACGTTAGTGTAGGCACTTGGCCTCGTGCTTGTTCTAAAACGGCCAAGCGTCCTTGAGTCTCTTGAGAAAAACTTCGTCCTTCAAAGGCATCTCCCTCTTGACCGACTCCAAAGGAGACGAGTAGAATTTCGTGGTGCTCAAACCTTTGCGTGCTTTAGCAGGAAGTTGATCCCACGTGATGAGATCCTGAGTCTTTCCTGCTTTCTCCGTGAATCGCAGACTCGGCTTGGGCGATTCCTCAGCTTCGTACGACTCGAGTTTCACCCTGGATTCGTTTAGGTATTGCCCTTGAACCGCCACCTTCTTTACGAGACGATCCTCGTAGTTCAGGGACACACCAAGAAGCTTCGAGTCCTCGAGCGTCGGATCATCGATCCAGACCACTGCCGTTTCCCAAAAGTGGCGATCCTGGAGCCTCCCACTCCGTCCTTTAGGGAGGTACCAGGTGTACATGATAGCCCACTTGTCATTGTACCAGTCCGAACGTGAATACACTTGGGAACCGAGACGAGAACCCTTGCACTCTCCATCGTCTGGGCCGCTTCCTTTGAGCCCAGCACTCACGGATCCATTGGCCTGCACTGCAGGGTACGGGTGGCAGCCATAGGAGACGAAAAGCTCCGGTTTGTACTTGACTGCAGCCTCCTCGAAGCTGTTGGTGGGTATCGGTTGGGAGAATGGTTTCACTTTGTCGTGGTCGAGCAAGGTTCCGTTGTTTTTACCCATGATGACCGCAGTGAGGGCAGTGGCGGCAAGTATCGTTAGAGCCATCGTAGATCTTCTGTAGTTTGTTGACTTGTGTCGTAGGCGGATGCTTGGGAAATGAGAACGTACTTGGAAATCTGAGCGAGATCCACCTTTGCTGCGTAAACGGAGAGAATCGCTTGGTCACTAGGATTACCGTCAAGGAGGCCCTATGTATGGTAACTATGCACTTGTACATGATAGGCACATTGTGCCTGAAGGAGACCAAGCATTTTGCTACGAAGCGAGATTTGAGCGTAAACTTTGGGGTTTGTGTTGGTAGTCAACTTTGTCTGCGTTGCTGCCGGTACTCTGAGTACCGTACTCACATAACGTGAGACCTCTTTCCCAGTTGCACAATTTCTTACAGCTCATTCTTTAAAGTGCTGTCTGGCTGTTGAACACCAGCACATCGGTATTCTCCCAAACTTTGGCAGTGCATACCCACGTAGTTCACATCGCACTACGCCGTACTTAGTACTATGATACGGCTTGTTACGACACCAGACAGAAGCATGTTTCACTTGTATTTATTAAACACGTTGGGAATAATTTTGAGGAAACAACCAAGCCAACCTCCCTGCAACGCACTTGTATGAACGACTCACGAACAGCAACCTATCCAATACTTACCGGTACAATCCACCGTCAAGTTGGCATCATCTGGACCAGGTTCTCACCATGTCAAACAAACGATGCGTGGAAACGTGCCATAATCGGTCCGATACCTTCTCGTAATCCAACAGTCGATTTTGCCAATTGACTAATTGAAGTCTGAAGACACAGAGAAGAGAGAGCTTGCCGTTGACTCCAACCGCATCCAACTTGGAAGTAACATGCAGACGTACGCGTGAATGGCTCTGCATGTTGGCAGTGCTGCCTGGCGTCCACACTTGGGCAGCAGTCCAGTCATAAAAAATCCGGTTTCTCGCAACCCAATGCTCTACCCGTCTCAATCCTCTATCATATCATAATTTCTAGATATCACTACGTAAGAGCATCTCCACTATACTTAAAGGATTATCTGTACTACGGTCCACCTTTTACTAGTTATAACCTGCACTTTGTCATATTTACGTGCAGAATCCAGCCGATATTACGCAGCGTGTCCGAGCAGACATTCTTCGCATTGCCGGCTGTCCACCAAGCATCAACGGCACGACACACAGTTCTTCCAGGCGCCTCGCCATGACGACGGTGGAGGGGGTGTGGGTGCGCAATTCCTCGGTCAACATGGCCTGGATGTACACGTACTGCCTCACGCTCTTCTTCTCCTGCAGTATGACGATGCTGGCCGCCTACCACATGCGCAAACTGGGCGGGGACATGTTCCGCTCCACTGTGCGCTTCGTCATCGCCATGTTCCTCTTCTGCAGCACTTTACACGCCTTGGCGGGCGGCGTATTCTACGCGTATTTAATCCACGCCATCAAAAGGGTTATTGATCAGGTAGATGACCAATCAGGCTCAGGTTCGGACGACACGCAAGCGGAGGTCGCAGTGAGTTCATTGCTGCATAATGACAGCAAAGGGGACGGCGGAGAAGCCGCGTATATTACCAAGTTGACGCAGGACGATGTGCCGTTAAGTACGGCACTGACGGGTTTGCTGCTCGCGGAAAATCTCTTCTTCATTTTAAGCGCCTATTGGATTTTTTTATTGTCAAGAGAATTATTCAAGCTGGCGATGAGGACGTTGGACCGAGGAGAGCAGAACGAGAAGGCCACCATAGTGAAATACGTGTGGAGAGGATGGGTCATCGTCGGTTTATTTCTCGGCGCGGGTCTGGCTATTGTCATTGTTCACGATGGGTACAATCGCACGTACAAATATCTAAGTTTTGTGGAGCTCGGAGGGATTATTTTCTCCGTCTTTTACGCTACAGGCGCGCTGGTGGTACTGAGATTTTCAGGAAGGAAACACGAACATATCCACGGAGTTGTCATGGCATCGCCACTGTACCGGAGACTCAAGTTGTTGATGATCGTGTGCGCTGTTTTCACACTTCCCTACTGCTTTTTACAAGTGGCATTGCTGTGTATGCCCCAGGACCAGGTTGACGCTATCCCGGACTATTTGGTCGGAGTTGTGACGATGCTTTACTATTTGTTTGGCGCGGCACAGGCGCTCGTCATGGGCGGAAGTCAACAGTGTTGCATCCGGATGTTATCTCCGATTATCCCAACGCACGTAAAGAATTCCCCCGAGTGGGCGAATCTACGAGCCAATAGAAGACACGACTCCTACGCTACGTACGAAGCGACTGCCCCACCAGATAAACCGGTATTTGTGAACACAGATATTGAAGGATCCAGTGCCTTGTGGGCTCAGGCACCGGAATCCGTCATTGATACAGCGCAGGACCTTCACGACGACTTGTTACGGTCTTTACTGCCCAAATATAATGGATACGAGATTACGACGGCCGGAGACGCGTTCCAGTTGGCTTTCCACCGAATTCCGGACGCTGTGAACTATTGCCTCGAGGTCCAGCTGCAGTTACTTCACGTGAAGTGGCCATCAGAACTTGAGGGCCTCGTGCCGTCCGTGAAGACGGAAGTTGCGCTTGGCCTCAAGCCCCAACTGCTTTTCCGTGGCATTCGAGTGCGTATGGGCATTCATGACACAAATGTGGGGGAAGAGGGTAATTTGATCATGCAGACGCACCGGGTGACTGGCAAAGCTCTTTACATTGGAGCTTCGGAGTATATTGGTCGTGAAATTGGCGATGTTGGCTTTGGAGGTCAGATTATCGTCTCGAGGCGAGTGGCTTCGTGGCTGCAGACCAACAACAACGCATCTAGAATAATGACACCGTTCCGGTTGGATTATTACGGTATGCACCCGGTGAACCAGCTAGAGATCGACATTGAATTGCACGAGATCACGCCCAAGATCCTCAAGATGCGACGTAAAATCTTCCGGAAGCGGGTGGAGATCATAGAAGGAAAAGTTCGCGACGAAAGCGTTCGTGGTACAGATACAGAGGAACCGACGCCAGAAGAGGACAATTCTGGCGCCGAGTATTCTTGCCAGCGCACACCCACAGCTCGGTTCCGCGAGAAGATGCCCACTGTGATTTGGCAGACGATAGGCGACAGATAGAGAAATTATTTATTCATGCGAGTTTTTGCGAACATGTTCAGAGTTTCATAATTTTCTTTTAATGTTTTAGAAGGAGATATAAAAAAATATTCGTCCGATTTATCCTGCGAATACCTC
Source organism: Phytophthora plurivora (assembly GCA_030027945.1). Lineage (NCBI taxonomy): Eukaryota > Oomycota > Peronosporomycetes > Peronosporales > Peronosporaceae > Phytophthora > Phytophthora plurivora. The sequence goes on from CP125266.1 coordinate 1,958,064, forward strand.
CACGGTCGGCCATTTACTTTCGGGACGGTCGATCAACGTTTGCATGGAGCTGTCTAAGGAATTTCTTCATCATGACGCGTTCTACAGCCGAGCACAACTTGCTGATTGCAGTTGTATCGCGTTTCTTGTGTTCATTTATCAGAAGTCGAAGCCCGGCGACAAGCAAGTCTCGGTTCTTCTGCGATTCCGCTTGAAACAGCATCACCGCTTTCCCATTGTCCACGATGAAGGCGACTTCAGCGTCGACTTCTTCCTGCTCAACCATCTTAGCAAACATCGCACACTCATCTGCAGCTGACGCAGATACACGACGCAGGTTGTGGAGTAACAGGCGAGCCGCTTTCTTCTTGCTGTCAACAGAACCAGCATCTCTAGCGCTGGTAAAACTCACATAGCGGCAGTTCGCAGATTCGAGCAGCAACGCGCGGTTCTTGACAACTCCAGTCGATGGATGATACTTCAAGTGAAACCCCTTCACCATGAGCTTCTTGAAGTGGTCCAGCACTTGTTTAGCCTTTTCACTTCTACTTGAAGAAGACTTTTCCTCTCCTTTCGCCTCTTTCTTCAAATCTTTTTCTTCTTTCTCCTTTACTTGAGCCTTGTGTGCTTCTCGTTTCGACTCTGCAGTTGGAGAATCCTTTGCCACACTCGTTGCAGCAGTAGCCACGGCAGAAAATAGTGCAGGAAGACGCAAACCTTCACTTGGTGCAACCTCATTGGAAGCAGGAGGGGAATTCAACTTGCCCAGAGCTTGTTGAACCAGTTGAGCCGCAACGTATTGCTGACTCTGCGCAACGACATCCGAGCTGTTCCGCAGTGCAATCACCGCTGTATCCTTGCACACCTGCACCATTTTCTCCCCAGCTCGACGTTTGAAGTCGGCGATGGTATGGTCAATGACTTGTTCGTGCTGCTGGAAAGCTGGGGCTAACCATTTTTGATGCAACAGTAGTGCACCTCGATAAGAAGGCAACACGAGCCACGCTAGTGCCACAATTTTGGCCTCGAGGTAGAACGGCACCCAGGAAATGATGGTGTCGCCCACAGTCTCCACGACCCAGAAGAGCGCGTTCACAGCCCTGGCATTTTGGTGCATACAACACATCGTCAATGAAAAAAATCTGAGTAAGGATGAAGTTTTATCCTAACTGCAAAAACATCACCAAAACAGCAACTTAGATAAGTGAATTCAACTCACCAGAAAGTGATCCATTGTAGAAGCTCCTGTTCACGACGAGTACGTAGAGCCTCGACCGACGCGTACAACGGGTAGATGTAGCCCAGCCCCATGCACAGCTGTCGAGCTACGAATTGCCCCACCAACACCATCACTGCAACTTTATAACCAAACTTTATCTAAACGCTGGCAATTGCCAAAGTGATCTAAGGATAAGTGACAAAAAGGCAACTTCCATGCCGGTGTCTAAATTAGCAACCATCCGCTCAAGAGCTAAAAATAGCATCTTCATTGTTGACTGGGCACTTGACTGGCTCTAGGGACAACACAAACCTATTTCAGCCAATCATGTAATTTAGCCGATGTCTGTTATCCAATCATATGGCCGACCTCTTGCTCAGCTTTTCATAACCTGCTGGTACATTCTTGAACATCGCGTCATTCGGACTCCTTTGTCATGGACGTCGCCGCGTCTCACCGCTGGCTGCGAGTGGAGATCGCTACAGCCTCCACCGAGGATGCCACCGCCTTGGCACAAGCGTCTGCTATCCAGCTGGCTCTTACGGGCATGTTGTTCGGTCTTATTCACGTTCTGACGGGGCCTGACCACCTTAGCGCATTGGCAACACTGTCCGCCGGGTCTTCCTGGCGTTCCTTTGCACTTGGCATCCGCTGGGGATGTGGCCACAGTATTGGGTTAATTGTCATGGCGGTTATTTTCATTGCACTGGACGGGAAACTCGACTTCTCGGTGCTGAACGTGGTCACTGACGTGTTGGTGGGAGTTTTCATGATCGCGTTGGGAGTTTACGGAGTGCACGAAGGCGTGAAGAAATCCCGACAGAGCAGAAGAAGAGGAGCTTCACGCAGGAAGAGGAGGAATGACAGTGATAAGAAGGGTACAGGTGTTCAGGAGAGTGAAAGCGAGGACGAAGAGGTGATGGAAGACGTAGAGACTGAAACTGAAACGGAGACGGACTCTGTTGCGAGTCCCAGTCGTACGCTACTGAAGGAGGGTGAGGCCAAGTCGAGTGATGAAGTGGTAGTCAAGTTTAGTGACGAAGAGGAGGTGTCGCCTAGTGCACGACGCAGGAGACTTGAGGCGTTGAAAGCTACCAAGAAAGCCAAGGCCGAGGATGCTCTTGAGGACGCAGTGATGGTGGACGTGAGTTTGAACGGGCAGGTGTCTCCAAGACAACCACGACCGCATTCGGCTAGTGTCGACACGATCTCACTGGAGACCAGTCCGTGTGAGAGCGTCGTAGCGCTGGAGGAGCTACTGTCGGATCGCAGTCAGTCTAGTGATGAACCGGATCCTGATATCGACGGTACGAAGCGTGATACAGGACCCATGTGCTGTGGCTTTAAACTGCCAACAATCGACTTCCAGAACGCGCAGACCCAGAAGGTAAGGGCAACAGACTGGTTGCCAATGCACTTCCACCCTCATCTAACCCTTTTTGTTGTCTGCTAGTGTACTGCACTGCTGGTGGGAATTGTGCACGGCATCGCGGGGCCTGGCGGTATTCTCGGTGTACTGCCTGCCGTCGGTCTGCACGACACAGTCAAGTCGTGCACATATTTGGGCTCCTTCTGTGCGACGTCCATTGCGACGATGGGCCTATTTGCCGCAGCGTACGGCGAAGCTACAGGTCGGCTTGGCGAACGTTCGGAGCTGCTGGCCTTCCGCATATCTATCTTCTCGTCCATGTTGTCCGTGATCGTGGGTGTACTCTGGTTAGTGCTAGCTGCCATCGGCAAGCTGCAGGAGATCTTCGGCTGAAGAGAATAGTGTTCCCATAGGCAATGCAAGCAGTGAAGACTCGACAGAAGTTTCATACAGATATCGTTGTGTCGCGTGGTAATTCTCAGCCTCCAGAGCGCTACGTGGCAGCGCGTGAAACAGTCACTTATCACTTCACGCAGTCTCCCCTCTCGAGCAATCTCCAAATAGGCAGAAAGCCCTGGTATCTGTCTCCTTCTGTCTATTCCTTGGCAGGCTCCTCAGTGGCGGCTGCAGGCTCTTCAGCAGCAGTTTCATCCTTCTTGTCCTCCGTCTTGTCCTCCTCCTTCTTGTCGTCGTCCTCCTTCTTGTCCTCTTCCTTGGCTGTAAAAAACAAAATAAAATTGTAAATCCCTATTGTCAACCCTTTCCCTATAAATCCACTTACGCTGCTCATCCTTCGTCTTCCAGTAGTCATCCATGTCACTGTCCAGCTTCTTAGCCGCGTGCTCCTCCGACTTGCCCCAGTAACTGTCCATCTCAGCGTCCAGCTCCTCCGCCGTCTTTGCCTTAGGCTTGTCGTTGCCGCGACGGCCACCACGTCCGCCCTTTCCGCGTCCCTTGGGCTCTCCACCTCCACGTCGACGGTTGCGACCTTCACGTGCACCCTCGTAGGGCGTGGCCCGGGCACTGCCGTTGCCACTGTTCGCGCCGTTGCGTCCTCTGCGTCCACGAGCCATCACTAACGTAGTTGGATTCTATAGAAAAGGAGGGGGCGTTTTTTTATAAAACAAAATCCTTTTCTATTCGGTTCATCGGATTTGACAGGGTTTAGTTTTTAGTATCATTCTTGTACATTGTCAAAAACAGGATGTGTTTAAAAAAAGACCTTCACTCCTGCACTTCAACTGCCAAAAAGCTTCAACACGTTGCTTTTGCCATTCGTGAATTTGACACAAGACCGACAGATGCCTAGGAAACCTCGACGTGCGCTGTCCATGACCACCTGCAGCCACACGTCCGCCAACGATAGCCCCAACGACCTGCAGACTGTAGCAGTTTTTCACAAGTCCGTGACTAGCAAGAAGCCGATGGATCCACAGTTTGCCGCTTGCATTTCCTCAACTCTCAAAAGCAGCAGTCTGGAGCTATCTCCACCTATTCCTCAGGTGAAAATTGCCCCCAGCGCTTGCTTCCCCGTTGAAGACTGACTCTGCACCGATGAAAGCGACTTCAATCTCCCCATCGGAGAAGGGAAACATACAGAAACGCCGGAAACGCGAACCGATTCAAATTCCGCCTGAAGCCGCACGAGCACAACTAAGCACCATGGAAATGAGGCGGCTGAAGAACCGCATCGCGGCCACGCGATTGCGTCAGCGCTCCCAACAAAATCTTCAATTGCTGCAGGAACAGCGGGACTATTACCAGTCGCGCTGTCAGCTCCTGGAGACCATCCTGTCCAGCTGCACAACGTGTCAGAGCCTCGTTGCCATGCAGTTCGGCGACATCGAGCTGCTGTCTGTTGAGCGTGAGGATATCCCGATCAAGAAGCAGACCGTGGACGTAGAGCTGAACGACTCCACAATGCTTACGGAAACGGAGTGCATTGTACTGGACCATGTTCTGCAATCGGGGAGCACACACTTCACTTGAATGCGCCTGGCAACAATTTAACTCTATGGATTCGTACCTTCAATTATTTTGCAGTGCGGTTAATGCCAACCAACCGAGCTCGACAAAGCTGTATGTGGTCAAAACGTGAGTTGGGGGCTCAACAAAAGACCTTCGAACCACAAAATTGCTACGAAATACACGCACGTGCTCTCACAAACTCTTCAACAGATTAGATGCACCGACTAAATCTTGCTGCATTCGATTCGCGATTCTTTCTTCAGCGCATTAAAGCTGTTGACCTGAAGGATAAAGCTCGCCTTACCCCGTAGTCCTCCTTCTTAGACTTTCACTTTTTACCGAAATTCACCATATGCGATGCTCTTTCCTTCGCAACATCGTTCGATAGCACGGACGAAAGGTTCGACTGGCGCTGCTTCCATTCATGATCGCTGCGGCTCTTTAGGTCGTTTTGGACTTGTGCCTGACATCCCACCACGCAGAGTTGGCGAGCTCACGCAGCTTCTCAACCAACCCCTTCGACAGAAACGGATGTCGCTGGTTCAATTCATCATTTGCTTCATCGGAATTCGACGCCAATACCCCACGGACGCACAATAAGCCGTCAAATTTCTGTGTGGCGTTGTCCGGGCTCGCCACAATACTTTGGGCAGGGGTTGTTGCCTCATTTGCCACTTCACAGAGACTCAAATACAATCGAATTATCCCATTGTTGCTGGTTGTGTGGAGGCTGTTTGGGTCGTCTGTCTTCTCGAAAACGTACGACGGCTCTAACTTTCGCAGTGCTGACTCAGGATCGTCCCCATCCACCCGATTCTGGTCTTGCACCAAGATGAACGAGACGCTTCCCTCTGGATGAAAGTCACAGTCCTTCGGGTGGAAGATTGGAATAATCAGATCCGCTCCCGAGTTGCTCACGAGGCAAGACGCCGGCTGCTCGACGGTCTAGTAGCTCCCACAAAACGTCCTTCGTCGGTTCCGTTTTCAAATCCACGAAATGACTGAAACAAACCTGCCAGCCTTTCCAGCTCTCTACCCAGTCCTTACACAATCCGATCTTCTCCTCATCAATGACTTCGGATTCACCCGCACGAATCTGCGGGTTGTGACCCACGAGTACTTCCACAAACTTTAAGACGTCGCAAAACTCCCCCGAGAAGAAGAACCGCCGTTTGTCGGATGACCCCATCGCCACCGCGTCCATTGCCAACAAGAGGAAGATTCGTGGCACGGGTTCGCCAATGTTACTGGCGTCGATCTCACCATTGAGCAGCATAGTCTGGAACTGAGGAAGGATGTAGCACTCCAATGCAGACGACGACGTCACTAGCTCGAACTCATGCCACACTTTCGATGCACCAAACGTCAGGATCGGGTCGGACACGTAGCTAGGCGTCGTTCTTGTACGTCACGTAGTGTAGGACACTTCATCATGTTGGCGACCAAAAGCGAAGCGGTCGGGCTGAACGAGCACGGACGCAGTCCAAGGCGGCAAAGCAGTGACGAAACACCGTAAAATGTTGAGGCCGTGTAGCCCGCGGAATTGTACGATGGAAGACCAATAAGCAATTTTTTGGCAGCGAACAAGGCCATCTCCGCCTTTCTGGACGACAACACTTTTCTTGTGTCGTCCATACTACGCCACAAGGGCCGACCCATTGACACAAGAGCCGTCCACACGTCGTACTCATCGGTAGTCAAGACTCTGCTTCTGCTTGTCCTTTGAGCGTCCCCCAACTTCTTCATCATGATGTCCATTGTCTCTGTCAAGACGAACGGTGGGAACGGTACCGGATTCTTCCGATCACCATATAGTGAAGGCAGGCCCTGCGTGGGTGCTGCCGCGTACTCGTGCACTCGAGGGTTCGTGTCCACCAGAAACCCGAAAACGAGTCCGTTCTTGCCCTTCACCGTAGAGCTCAAGTTCACTTTTATCAGTGCTCGTCGTAGAAGTTGCAACGCGTTGTTACCGTTGTTGTCCTTGATCTCGAGCAGAGACCGAGCCTCGTCAATAGCCACTACAAGCACCGGAGTTACTGTGGTTTTCTTGCGTTTCTCCACTGGGTGTTTGGAAGTACTTGGGCGAAGCAGGACTTTATCCAACTCGCGCTCCATTTCATGATCAACGCTGCGGTTCTCCTACACTTCAAACAGCTTTTTCCATTTTTCCCTTGCGTCCGAATTCTCGATCGAGTACGTGAAGGCTTTCTCTAATGCAGTAACGATCCTGTCTTCGTTGCAATAATACTCGTAAAGGAGCCATTTACGCAAGGTGGGCGTCGCACGGGTACCCACTCGATCCTTCGATGTTGCGTGCGCAGATGTACAGCACCTTCACATCAAACTGGACGCCACCGTGTTCGATTTGGATATTTTCGAGATGAGCGGAAATAGCTTTCAGCGGAGGCAGCAGGAAGATGAAACCACCGGACGAGACCGTAGAAGATCACCTCGTTAGTTTCAGATTTCGTTGCTAGCGCTTAAGCCCTCCGGATCATGGTCCGCCTAACCAGTCGTTCTTCCCTTCACCTGAGACCTGAACAGGTTGACATGGACGCGGATTACCCGTTCTACGCGAAAGTCGTACGGGTGGGGTCTGACACGGTGACCTTTCAAAATTTTGGAGGGGAAGAAGGCAGTGTTGCGCGTGGAATAGCCGAGCAACAAGTTGTTCGGGTCCATGAAGTGGAACAAGCCGGTCAGACGTCTCTTCTTAGGCGTCCGGTTGCGGTGACGGTAGGGGAACTGGTCAACTACGGCCAAGTCGTAGCTGTTTCCGACGAACAACTGACAATCCAGTCAGAGGCACACGAGTTCACAGTGGGGTGCGGGTTGTGTCCCCAGTGGTCGCGCTACTGCTGGAGCATATCGAGTTCAACACTAATGACTGGAGCCCAGAAGACCTTGAAGGGTTGGAGCAATCGATGCTGCGAAATGTCATCGGGCATGGCGGTTATCAAGGCTCAAACCAGATTCCAGACCTAATGGGAGAGCTACTCGACGAAGCCAATTTGCCTGATGGTAATAGGCGATGCCGATGGATCGATCCGGGGACGGGCGAAGATACAGTGTTTCCCTTACAACACGCAATAGATTTTGCGTATTACGTTGACGGGGGCGTTTTGCTCACGTCCCCCAGGCTGTTGGAGAGTCCTTTTGTCGAATTCTACAAGCTCATTACGCTCCAACACCTGCCAACGACTCGACGGAGTCTACGCGTGACGTTCAAGAGCTTTTTTGATCCGTTTGCATATGATGACGAGTCGCCGCAAGACGGAACGGAGCAGAATACACCTGCTAACCCCAGTTCACTCACCGTAGCGACACCATCTAACACGGGAAAACGCCCTCGCGAAGAATCGGGTGATAATGGCGCAGTGGGTTTGTCTAACGAGAAGTCCCAACGTCGCCGAACCGCACTTGATAAGGACGCACTGATAATGGAGAAGCTGAGTGATGACCCAGATCTTCTTGATCGATTTCTACGGATTCGGAAGGACTCAAGTGAGCGTGAAGGTCCCAGTCACCTAACTATGGCGATTGGTCCTCCCCGTAATACTCCGCCAACCAGTGCTACTAACACTAACGATGATCCTGTGTCTGTTCATGATCGAGTGACTTCAGAGAAACACAAAGGTGAGTCCCTCCGTGTGTTTTGTAAAACATTGCTTCGGTCCGAGTTCGCGAATTTTAAAGCGCTACCTGGGGTGTGCACGAGAGCATACGTTCTTCGTTTCGGCTCGGGTGGTTTATCTATTCATCATTTCTCACGAATGCCTCAAGAAGCGAGGATGACATGGCTAGAGTCGGGCGGGTCGAATTTTGACAATCTATCAGCCACAGCTGAGTTTACCGCAGCTACCCCTGCCGCCAGCATCGCCGAAGTCGTGAAATCCATCAGAGTGTTCCTCACTTATGCTCGTGAATTTTGCTGCAACGAGCTGGTGGTGTTGGTCGAAGGTATCCAAAAGTTTGTCGAAGAAACACTCTCACGTGTGCCGTGGACACCAAAGGAGCTTTCGAGCTTAGTGTACTGGGTTAACGACGTACTCGAAGATTTCCGCGACAAGGCTGAAGCAGGAGAAGCATTGAGCTCCGTTATCCAGCGTTGCACGACAGACGACCGTCTGCTTCGTGATATTATGTTCGTGAAGGTCCATCGTCAAGTGGATGGCATGCGAAACGAGTTGTCGGTAGGCTCCGCGCGACCTGATAGTGCGAGATCTCCAGCAACGCAACGCCAGCCGATATATCAAAATGATGGCAAGAAACGACTAGGACGAATTCCAAAGGAAGTGCTTCGCCAACTACCTGCGCAAGTTGACACGTCGGGCAAGTCGCGCAAAATGTGCATGAGGTACCTGTCACAAACAGGATGCACACCAGACAGCAATGGCGATTGTCCCAGTCAGCATGGCCATTTCGTCCCGAATGAGCTTCCTGATCTAGTAAAATCGGAGATTAACAAGCGATTCGGCGGGCTGAAGGCAAAATATCAACAGTTATGACTCCTTCAGGCTGCTCCAACTAGACAATACACGACCACGGGTTCTTTACCACTATCTGCAATCGTTCAAAAGTAGTCATCGGAATCCCATCACAATTCAAGAGATTCGTGCATTCGACGTTGGGTAGGAAACACATTAATCGCTTCTGGTAGTTCAACTCCCGTCTCGAAGTATTGTTCAAACAAGTTGGGCCAGTCTTCCATCGACCAGCACCAAGTGCATCCGAGCCAAGATCGGAGAGGTGACACAGCCACCAACCCGACATACAACTCAACCACAATTCTAGCAACAACAACGTTTGACACGGCAATCTGTTCCCAATCAGCAGGGCATAGCGGTAGATTAATGGCGCCGTGCGGTTCTCTGGGTGTGGGAAGTACAGATAGACGTCAGCGAAGTCGTTGTTCGGGAGCAAATTCCGACGCACAATGCAATTCTGGCGAGGTATCCTGTGCCCTAGTAGCTGAGCATCTCGTTGACATGACGGAGTCACTTGAGGGGTCAGTGGTGGGTACACGCGATCGCCACTCGAGGCAGTGCAGTCGAAGAACTTCTTCGAGTTTATCCAACAAGAGTGGTGTTTTATCTCAGTCCAGCAAGGGTGAAATCAATTTATCGTTGTTGTCAGCACAAAACATTCAGCAACAGTTGGAAGAAGAGCTTCTTCAAGCGGAAGTGAGAATATCAGTCATGCATTCCAAGCGCGGATTTATTCGTGACCGAAAACAGCATTCCGTCGCAGTTGGTATTGACCGGATTGCGTGTGAGTCCCTGTCGAAGCTAATTCGCGCAGAGAAAATGACACTCCATGATGCGGTCAAATTTGTTAGAGGAGAGACGATGTCTGACGGCCGACCAAACAAGGCGATAAAACCTGAGCGGCTTCAACTAGTGTTACAAGGTTATCCGCACCTCGATCTAATCTTGGATATAGCTAACCAAGGAATTGACGCGCAGTGGAGAGAAGGACCCGTACCATTAAGACCACCGCCTAAGAACCGTGGCTCGTGTCAACGATACCTGCGTGCTGTAACCCGAAGCATTCGAGAGGGCCAAGATTCAGGCCAGTATATGGTGGTGGAGGCTGATATGCTGGATCACTGGCCAGAAGTGGTGTGTAGCCCCCTTGGAGTGGTGGGAAAGAAAGGTGTCGATCCATCAGTGGAAGTTCGCACGATTCATGACCTGTCTTTCCCGAAGCAAGCGTCGATAAACTCGGCTTTTGTTATTGAATCGGCTCCTAAATTGCGGTACGAGTCAGTGATGAATATTGCGCATCGAGTTGAATTTTTCGCAAGTAGTGGCCACGCAGGCCGCATAAGAATTCTGAAAGGTGATGTAAAGGGAGCTTTCCGACATCTACGTACTCGGTTTAACCAAGTATTCCGGATGGCGGCCTATATAAAAGAGCTGAATATTCTCATTGTGGACTTAGCAGCTCCCTTTGGATGGTCAGGATCGCCACCGTTTTACACATTGTTCGGACGTGCAATTTCCTGGCTAATGGGTACCAATTCCCCATCATCGGTCTCAGATTCTGACGATCAAAACCTGTTTTTCGCGTATGAATGGGTCGATGACCACATTCTGGTGGAGCCCGATGTAGTAGATCGACTTTCCCTAGCTGAGGCGACGCTACGGCATGCCATGTTGGCTGTGTTAGGCCCTCGGTCGATCAACGAGGCCAAGTTTTCAGAGTGGAGTACAGAACTGATTGTGCTCGGGCTATTGTGGAACACAGAGCGAAGAACGGTATCCATACCACAAGAAAAGATTGATAAAGCCAATGACCGAGTTCGAGCCATGTTGAAGCATAGTCGAGCTTCAAAATCGGAGTTTTACAAGATTCTTGGCTCGCTTCGCCATGTTGCCGTCTGTCTTCGAACGGCAAAACCGTTTTATCAGCGACTTCAGTCTCAGTGCACAGTTGCGCCCGCGGTTTGGAAAAATTCGTCTCTCAAATGGAGCTATAGCGGACCTGCGGTGGTTTGAACAAATCCTAAAGCATGGCCATCTCGCAGAACTACCGCTATCAATGTTCGGTGACACAACAAAACCGAATGTAGAGTTGTATATAGACGCGTCAAACGAAGGTCTGGCTGTCCTCGATCCCGCAGCCAACGAGTTCATCCAGATTAAATTCGACGAAGAAGAGCAGAAGATGATTGCTCAAGTGCCATCGATTGATTCTGGGTTTTCAATCAATGTTAGAGAGCACCTGTGTATTGCGCTAGCATTATGGAGTTGGGGAGCCAAGTGGTATCATCAATCGTCTGGACAATTGGTTCACGTCAAGTGCTGGAGTGATAACACGTCGGCGGTGATGTGGTGTAATCGACTGCACTCCAAGAACCTACTCAGCCAAGAAATTAACCGGAGCATTGGTTTGGCGGAAGCGTATTATAACTTAAGGGTGTCAGCTGACCACATTCCGGGGTCATCGAACTGGATGGCAGATGCAGCTTCAAGAGCTTGGACCGAACCTAATTTACAACGTTGGGCTAACTTTTCGTCGTCATGGATACAGACTCGAGTGCCCTCCAAATGCAGGAAAATCTACACGAACTTCTCGAGTCACTTCAAGCCCGATCATTGGCCACGACTTCAAAGACAAAATATCGCCGTACTTGGGAGCGGTGGAGTCAATGGTGCAAGTGGCTGCAATTCTCAGAGTGGTTACCAGAAGACCCACGCAGACATTCCTATCAGCTCGCATTATTTGCTACACTACGGGTGGGACCCGTCCAGTTCTGGAAATTCTGCCGGCACCGTGCTCTCCAAAATCAGCCACATCTCGTGGCATCATCGGAGGACCCTGGGATACAGCGTCTGCTTGCTACCGGGGCACCAGCTCGCAATTACTGGAATGCGACGGTCAAACTGTATCAACAACACTAAATCCCCCGTTACGACTGATATCCTCAAGCACATGCACGAAGAACTCGATTTCACAGCAGCCCAGCACCGAGTCATTTGTGGAGCTTCGGTGCTGGGCTTCTTCTTTCTTTTGAGACGGTCCGAGTATTTAGCCCTCGGGTCTAAGGTGCACAACTACGCAATTTGCCGATCAGACATTAAATTCGTCGGCGCGGACGAAAAAGCCGCCACTTCCTTGCGAAACGTGTGTGCAGTCGTGGTGAATTTCCGCGGAAGTAAATCGGACCAATTTGGGGTTGGAGCAACTCGAAGACTGGAGCGATCCGGCTCATCGTGGTGTTGCCCTCTGGCGGCGTGGTATTTAGTGCAGCACCACAAATCTCTTGGTGCTTCAGAAGACACGCTGCTCTGTAAGATCGACTCAACCAACAACTTGCAGGTTCACCATGTCGTACTGGCGATTAAAAAGGCAGCCAAGGCCGCTGGCCAAGCTCCTGAGCACTATGGATCTCATTCTCTACGAAGTGGAGGCGCCACCGCCTTGTTTAACGCAGGATTCGACAGTTTAGCCGTTAAACTCTTTGGACGATGGAAATCCGACGCCATGGAGCGTTACACAAGGATTGGTGAGCGACTTATGTCAACGATGGCGAGGGAAATGCTAGCGAAGCCTGCAATTGAGCCTGCGAGGGGTATCTCCAAGCCACACCCCGGCATTGGAGGTGCCTCAATGCACACTTCTCATTAGTGTCGCTCGCGGCACGCCCCCATTGATTTGACAAGCAACGACTGCTGAAAGGGTCATTTTTCTCCGCCAGACGCTTCAGGATTCGGCTCTTGCCGAAGCTCGAGTTCTGAGTGATGGTAACGTACGGCGCATTGTACTCTCGATTGAGTCTACAGTTAAGATAAGCATGGCAACAGGTTGCAAGATACTTTTGGAAGCTGATGTCCGCATGGCCTTCGTAAGGTATATCGAAAGCCGCAGGTACAAATTCGCGGGTCTTCTTGCGGACTGGAGTTTCGCTCTGGATCACGCGTTGCTCAGATATGGCGGCATCTACAGCTGCGGTGATATCGGATTTCGAGAATTGTTGGTTACAATACTCAATATAGGCGGAGGGCACGGCGTTTTTGATCAGGGTCTTCACAATTTCATCGACTTCTTCACCCTGTAGATCGCCCTCAAAGAGTTGCAGCGTACGCTCAGAGACGCCTTTGTCTTTCAAGACATTGAAGGCGGCAGTCGATAACCGCTGGACTCGTGTAGCTGGTTTCATGCTCGGTGCCTTCTCCTCGTCTTCCATGTCGTTGATCCTTCTTGGATGCAAGTTCTTTTGTGTCGGAATCTTCGTTGAAAACACTAGCCAAACCCATATTTGAATGAAATCGATTTTTTGAAAATTCCAGGAATTTACACACGTGTACACCACTCATTGTTGTGTGGTTTAGTTCAAAGGGGCATTCCGATCTTCAGAAAATGATTGAAAAGGAGAAAATGAACTCGACGTGGACAATCAAGGACGTGCTGGAAGTCAACGACATGATAAGATGAGCAGAATTCTGAACGCATGCAGCATTAGAGTGATGCCGGTGCGTCAAAATTCGCGTACTACTGGGGTAAAGTCAAGGGGTTCACATGGGACACAAGACTCAGCGAGGATATGCAGAAAGAAGAATATCGCAAATATGTTGACAACAACCTTCGCAGGTTCTTCGGGAGAAGAGTCTTTGCGTGTTTGATGTGGCAAATGCGACTGACATTCTCCGAGTTGCTGTCAAAGGTTCCAATATTGAGTTTCAGGGTCACACCGACCTTCTCATACTCAGTGATATGTCTTGGAGAGCGCGAACTATGCGTATGACTTTTCTGAAGTGAAGATGCTGATTGGTGTGAAGGAAAAAGTTGGAAACGCTGTTTTCCAGGCCATGTCAGAGCTAATTGCTCTGGATCTGCTCACCGCCGACCCAGTGTTTGCAGTGTTCACTGACTTGAACAACGATTGGCGTTTTTTTAAGCAAGGCGGATATACTTTCATCAACAGAGTGGACATTACGGATCCAGTGGAAGCTTTCGAGTTGGTCAGGAAGCTATTGAATTCTCCTGCTTCTGTGGATATCGAGATGCCACTGCTCGAAGGTCCTGTGAAGCGTCGGAAACTTTGGTCGCTGCCGTCCATCAGGGGAACTGGTGGGATTCATGAGAGCATTGAACGATACATGACATTGCCAGTATGTTAGGTCCCGACACCGACATGGCGCGTGCTGTGGCTCGGTTGGGGTTTCTGAATCAAATGTTCGAATTGGTGCTTCTGCACTTCAACTGACAGGAAGCTTCAACTCAATGCAATTACTTTGCCACTCGTGAATTTTAGATGCCTAGAAAACCTCGTCGCGTGAAGCCGCTGCCACTGTCCATTGTCACCCGCAGTCGTACGCTAGCAAGAAGCCGATGACAGATCCCCAGTTGCCAGTTCTTGCCGCTCTCCTTTCTTCAGCTCTCAAGACCAACAGTCTGGTATTCCTCAGGTGAAAATTGTCCCAGCTTCGACCCCAGTGACTTACTTCCCATTGAAAATTAATTCACCGAAAGCTACTTGTGACCACAGGAAACGACGTAAACGAGAGCCGATTCAAATGCAAGCACCATTGAAATGAGTCGGCTGAAGATCGCTGCCACGAGCCTGCGTTAGCGCATCTGCAATTGCTGCAGGATCAGCGGGATTATTACCAGTCGCGCTACCAGCTCCTGGATAGTCTCCTGTGGAGGCCGTCCTGTCCGGCTGCGTCACTTGCCGGAGCCTCGCCACTATGCAGTTCGGCGACATCGAACTGCTGTCGGTGGATATCTTGACTAAGAAGCCAACGAAAAGCTAAGCGCTTTCACAATGCTTACAGAAGCTGAATGCATCATGCTGGATGATGTTCTGCACTCGTAACGGGCTACTCGTAGCGCAGGTTCCACGTGGTAACAATTTAACTCGTGGATGCGTCCGTCACGTTGGTTGTCGTCAATGATAGTTCTTGGATCGGCCACTCTGGGAGAGGCTGGAGAAGATCGCGAACGGATACCCTCTGCCTTGGAAAAGAACAGTTTGAAGTGCGATATGATAATAAGTTACCTTAAGCTGATGGCATCCACCACGCTTCATGTCACTTTCACGTGGCAAATTAAGATACTGTGCACCTGGAAGAGCTTCTGGAATGTGGCAAAGCTTGTTATATATGAAGAATTATCCAACCGACACTGTCCCCGCGCTACGATATCACCGTTATGCTTACCCGGTCCGCACAATGACATCCCCGGGATGAGTTCGCCTGCGCAAGACACCACAGCAACACAAAGAGACCGTTAATTCCGAGTTCAAGCGGCTAAATCCATGTAAACGCACAACGCAACTACAAAATCTCGTACATGTCAGCAGCACTGGAGACGTTTGACATGCCACGCGGCTTCTGCACTGGGGTGGCGCCGTCCACAGAAGGATCCAGCAGCGGCAACTCCTCGCTATTCTGCTGTTCGTGGTCCATGAGGAAGCTGTCCTGGATCCAGAACTGCACCATGTTCATTACCAGCGGGCAGCCGATCATGACGATCAACAGCTCGATCTTGGGGTGGTTGTGCACCGGGTAGAACAGCAGCGAGCCCACCCATCCCAGCGGAGACGAGAATGCGTAGAGCACTACGCCCACAAAGAACTTCATGATGGTCAAGATAGTGCACCATTGCAGCAACTGCATCCACCAGACCCGCCAGGACGGAGGGGAGCCGTAGTAACCGTGACACCGCAGACTCGTCCACTGTTGCCGAGTCTGTTAAAACACACAGAATCGTCAGCAAAGTGCTGTAAAATGGAGCAACAGTAGCTATTCACCTACCGCAATCATAGTGAAGAGCTGCAATAATAAATAGGCAATGTACACGCCGAGCGTGGTGTCGATCACGACGTTCATGAAGTAGAACGCGCACTACACAACAAGGTTAGTAAAGTTGTTTTACCAGTTTAAACAAAACGTATTATCTTGTACCTGGTCCTCGTCACTGGGAGTGTCCGAGAAGTCAACGAGACCGATGGCGTACAGGATGTTCATGACGTGGATCATGGCGGCCGACGTGCCCTGCTTCATGGCGTCCATGAACCAGACCTTGGCGGGTCTTCGCGGGTGTTCGAAGTGCCATTTCGCGTACAGAGAAGACAGAGCGATGAAGCCCAATAGCATCTGCACGGCGTCGTCTGTGCGATCCGCCACGAGGGTGCAGCTCGAGCTCATGGTCGAGGAATCTACCTACGTGCGTGCGTTGGGGAGAATCTGCAACTGAAGTCACCTTTAAGCCATGTTTGGATTTTTTATTTGAGGATAGCGCGGATTGGTGGAAAAATGATAAGTGAATACTTTGGATTGGTTTAAAATGCAAAACCTTTCGAAATAACTAGCAAACCTGTCAAAGAAAATAGAAATGTCTCTTTGAGCGAGACTCTGACGATTTGAACCGAACGATGCACGCTTGTTGCCGTCAGAACTTCTGACTCAAAAGTCACGATGGTTCCTTCTTGTCATGGGATCACAACGAATTGTTGTCAACAACCCGGTCCGACGTTGTCGGATACTGTGGCGAATTGGAGCTCTGCATTCAGTCGAATCGGTAGAACCGACCGTTCAGGTTTAGAAGGCGAAGACGCAAGACTGTTGTAAATTACAACTTTGTAATGGCAATTTGCTTTTTAGATACTTTTCTGTTTCCAAAAAAAAACACAAGACTTTTTGATCTTTTGATTTCCATTTTAGTGACCTTCGAGTGACACTATTGATACTTGAGCGCCATGCACGGCCGGGTCAAGAGCGTGGAGCGCGAGAAGGAGCAGCAGAAGACGGATGCGCAGCGCCAGGAGGAGCTCTCCAAGGTGCGAATGTACCACGAGGTGGCGGGTAAAGTGCTGGAGATGAAGCGTCAGCAGATCTACGAGCCGTCGGTGCTGCCCCTTACGAGCCATTTGCTGCTCTTAAATCCGGAGTTCCACGTTGTCTGGAGCTACCGTCGCCAGGTTATTGATGCACTGATGCAGAAGGCTGAAAATCCTGAGGCTGAACAGCAGGAAATGGCTCAAACGGAGCTCAAATTGACGCTGGTACGAGTTTCAGCAGTATGTTGGGTTTTATTCGTTTATTTAACCATGACATTGTTTCTTTTTCTTCTAGGACGCTCTGCAACGCAACCCCAAGTCATATTCGGCGTGGTTCCAGCGGAAATGGGTTATTGACCGTGGCCTAAGTGACCTAAAGAAGGAGATCGGTTTGTGCAACAAACTGCTGGATCTGGGTAAGATTCATTTGGATTAAATAACCTGGTTATTTGGTTTTACTTACTTTTACGTGGTGTTTTGCTAGATGAACGCAATTTCCACTGCTGGAACTACCGTCGACATGTGTGCAAGCTTGTCGGTATGTCGGAAGAGGACCAATTGGCCTTCACGACCCAGAAGATCGAGCAAAACTTCTCCAACTACTCGGCGCTGCATCATCGCACCATTACTTTGCCGGATCCGTTGACAGCTGACGTGCTATTCGACGAGATTGGTCTGGTTCAGCAAGCTGTGTTCACCGAGCCGGACGACCAGAGTGCCTGGTTCTACTACCGCTGGCTGGTGGCGTCCATGGTGGAGCTGGTCGAGTCTTCCGCCGAGGATGCGGCTGGTTTCTTGAAGAGCCAAGTCCAGTGGCTGGACGAGTTGTTGGAGATGGAGTCCGAAGCCAAGTGGGTCGTTGTCACCCTTGCGGACCTTCACTATCGCATTGGTGCAGTGAATGTGCACGGGCGGGAGGATTCGAAAAAGCAGAGCATCAATCTGTATGACCGTGCGATCGCTCTGGATCCGGATCATCGTCGTTACTATGCAGACATGAAAAAGAAAAATATCTAGACACCAGATAAGTAGTAGGTGTGGCTTCGAAGTTACATTTTCTACAATGTATTCGTCTTCATTCAAAGTTGCGACTCAAAAACGCTGTAGACAATGCCGTGGGGGTTACGATAGTAATACTCTTCTCTCCCATCTGGGACCCGCCGCAGAACTGAAGAATTTCCACTGAGAAGCATGGCACGTCGAATTAATGCCGCCGTCCGCCGTCTGGACTACAGACATCTTAAAATCTCGCTGAGTTCTCCAGATGGGGTCCCGTTCGAGCTGTGCCATGCGACTGGAGACGACTGGAGACGTTACGTCCAGTCTGAGCAGCAAGCGTTAAAGTCGCGTTTTATGGTCTGGTGCGAAGGCAGGGTCCTCATTGTCGACTTGGCGGAGGGTTTGCACGGAAAAGTTGTTGTGGGTGTCAATCAGGCGATGAGAAATGCAACCGGAACCGGTGATAACGACCTGGTGTCTGGCGGGGCGGCTTACATCGGAGAGCATAGGCGCATCTTACCAGCCGACGTTTCCGCCTTACTAGCGCTTCTCGAGCCAGATTGCAGCTTCGGTCCTCGAGAAAACCTTCCTGGGGCAGAGCTTCCGCCAAGTTTTAACTGGTGGACGTTCCACACGCTGAAAGTGGAGGTTGGAGTTTTCCAAACCTGGGGTGGACCAGGTGGCTTGGACTTTAAGGCAGATGCGTGGCGTCAGTGTCCTGGAGTTGAATACGTTCTCTGTATTCACATCAGCGCTGACCTCAACGTCCGCCAGTATCGATTGGACTCGTTTGAGAATGGGAGTATGCCCCCAATGGACATCGTGAATGACAGCGTTTTGGAGTTTGACGCTCGGCGCTTGTTGGGACTTCCACCCGGCCCTGATCTTCCAGTTGGTTTTAACGATCCCGTTCGAGCTAACCTCTTCGATGTCGTGGAGCCGATCCTGGAGACTGCGCGACGGCAAATTGCACTAGATCAGGCGGAACAAGCGCTTGAAAATGTTGCTGCTGCTGGATAACACTAACACCAACGCCGGCAACTTCGTTAGCTATACATCCCTGGCAGCGGGGGATCCGTAATCCGAAGGTTGTAACAGCGCTCGGAAGTGAGCGCCGAAAAATACACTTTTGTCCGCGGGGGGCTTCAAGTGGTGCTTGATACGGGTGGTCCAAATAACGTGTATCGTGACGCTCCGAATAATTATATAAACGTTAGCGCCACTCGCAACTTTCTCTAGATAGTGAGAAGGTTTCGATTTTGATCTCCCCAACCCAGCGCGAGAACAGTCTAACTTGGACTGTATTGGAACTTCTCGTACTTTTTCATTCAAAAACATTGGTAGAGGTTACACGAACGTTTACAAGAAGCTCCTGATAACATTTTAGCCGATTCATTTTCGACTCAAACAGGCGTGCAGGTGTGGCGCAACCGGCAGAAGAAACTCGGCATCAACTGCGTCCTTTACTTTTCCACGGTGGCGACGGCACTTACGAAAACTGCTGGAATTTGCTACAGATGAGCTCCCCCTCCTAACTGGAGCACAAAATCAACAGCAAACTAGGTAGTGTGATAGAATGCCATAAACTTCAGTAATTTTGGCACCTCCACGTGTAAATCGAGTTTCAAACTACCGACAAGATCGCCTCAGTTCTACGACATAGTAGTGTAGTACAAGTAGTCTAGAGTGACAGTTGGCTAGATACGTAGTTTACTCACAGTCACGGGGGACGGCGGCATTTTTGAGTCATCAAGGAAAAGTCGTGCAACTTCGTTTCAACAATTAAGAACGTAGTCTTTGATGTAATTAGGGTGGAGCCGAAGTTCTTCCAACTGCCTTGATCGAGTACGTTGTCGACGTTGGCAGGTAACACGGTCTCTAAATCCCCCTAACGTTCTAGAAGTTGTTGTAATAGTACGTCGAGTACTGGCCTCCTTTAGCTTTGAATTGCTCCACTTTTGCCGCTGGCCACCCGGCCTTCTCAAGGCGCTTGGCCGCGTCAATGAGATCGTTGGGGCCAATTTCTTTCCTCGCGAGCTGCTCGTTGGTTTTCTTGAACAACTTGGCGAGCTTTTGCTCCCCGTTCAGGTACTGCTTCGCCTTTTTAGCCAAGTCCCCCAGCCTCGCTCTTTCTTCGCTAGCCAAGTCGTCGCTCTCGTCTTCAATTCTCTTTCTCAGGAACCGAGCACCGCCGTCCGCATTCTTCACATTGTTGGTCGACCCAGGGACAATTTGCTGCAACTGGACTGGATTCGAAGCCGACACAAACCCAGAACTGGTAAAAACTGCGACGACGGCAAGTAGAATGGCGATGGAGACGCGCATGGTCGTTGGTCTTGTTGTTTTCGGGGCAAATTCCAAAGTGGATGTGAGAAAACTAAGCGCTACAGGTTTTGATAACAGCTACGAGTCGCCATCGGGGAAGCAATCGAGCCGGTGGCATATCAATCCGAGAATCATCAAACAATGTACATACGTGTGCAGTGTATACGTGCACCCTGTATCGTGTCTCCGAGGACTGGATACCTGTAAATTTGCTGTACGTGCTTTCCCCAAATTATTTTATGTTTTCGAGGGCTTAACGACTCTGTTCATTTGTCTGTCGGCAGCAATGTGTGGCAGCGAGTTGCGGCAAGCAGGTGTGGTGGGGCAGTGCCTCCCGGACATAGTTTCTCTCTATGTACGATATTGTTGATAACACTGTCACAACAAATTGTTGTGACCGTGTTAAGGTCGACCCCATACTACATGTTCATGTACGTACTTCTGTAGTGTGTCTTTACTTCTTCTTCTCTTCTATAGTGTTTCTAGATCGACAAACTTTCTGGACCAGACTCTCAACACAAAGCTCTCGATCGCAAGATGCGTAAATTCTTCCAACATGGCGTTCAGTTGGGCTGGTTGATCGATCCACGCCCAGACTGAGGATGTGGACAGCAATTTAGCTCAATTGGTACATTGACTGCACATCTTGAATGGCACCGCGATGAGCGTGTTATTCAGGCGTATTAAATACGCCAAATTTTGGCAACGAAAAAGTTGTAGTTGTCGTTGACAACTTGTCAGCGCAAACAGACAAAGAAGAATCAATCGTAATCGTACATGGTTTACATCCTTTTCATTAAACACGAAAACTAAATCATGCGCAATTGAGGCGTCGCAGCCACAACAAATCCCTTTATCTTCAATCGGAAACTTTTAAGAAATACTTTACATAACTGTTCTGCAAAAGCACAGTACTTCATCTCTCCTTAATGCTCTTTCTTCGGCCCTTCTTGTCGATGAACGTTTAAACACAGTTTCACTTGAGACGCACATTTCGACGGGCGTCTTCATCGTGTAGGTTTTACATACAGACTTGAGCGACGAACGGGACCAGAAGCAGTGTAGGCGCTTTAGCTACAATTATTTGTCCCTTAGCCCTTGCTGTTTCGTACTTGTAGAGCGCAGCTCACTGGGTATTTCGTCAATGCCGCCACAACGCAGAGAAGTTCGCAAGCTGTTGGTCTGGAAGGCCTGAAAGGACTTCGTGCGCCAAACGCCGAGCGTTTACCAAGTTCTTGATCGACATTATGCCCAATTGCTGGTTGCACTACCGCAGATATCCAGAAGAGCTGCGAGTTGTCTCCTGTCAATTAAAGTCGTCGGTATACATGTATTCAGGAGCAAATTGGGCTGTGCGACTGGGAGCAGTGAGCGAATACAGCATATTGTGGGAAAATTCTTCTTCGTGTTAATAAAGCAAGGCAGAGGACTGTCCTGCTTCAATGATTCCACAAGCTGGTGGCAAGTGGTTTTCGCGCAGGCTCCAATGTGTCCGTGCAAGCCTTGGGCACCAATAGGTCGGCAACGGGCAATACTTTCTTCGCACCATGATATGTTGCGTCCACGGGTGTCTGTCCAAATTGTCGAGTCTTACAACAGCGGTAGTTACCTCTGGAATATCGCACAATAGGTATGTGGTGCCGTACGGATCGGCCGTTCCAACTTGAGCGTGTTTAAGTATCGCTCGCCATCAGCTTTCCTATCTTCTGATGCAAAAGTTAAAGTGATCAGCTTTGCCCAGCCACCAAATCAGTGCGACGAGGCGTTTGCATGACATTCACTCTAAGGAAACGTATGTTCTCTCGATCCTTCTTCCAGAATTTAATAAAAAGACTCGTAGTCTACCCATTTCAATCAGGTATTTCATTCAACAAAATCCTTTTTCATAGCTGTTTTAACTTGAATTGTCCAGAATTTACAGCACAAAAGTAGCCATAGTAACTCGTTTTACCGGATAGACGTCCTGAAAATTCATCAGTTTATTGTTTCGGTCTTGAAATCTGTTGGGGAGTGTGCGATTAATGCGATCACTACAATGGCGTTTACGCCTTTCAACGTGTTCCTACCTTTTCAGAAGAACCGCAGGTATTCTCCCACCGACGGCGCGGAACTGATTGATGGACCAGAGCAAAACTTAGAGCCGCTCGCGAAAAAAAAAAGAGCTGAAAACTCTCTCTGATTGATGTTTTTAAAGTAATATCATGATTGAGAACGGATCCGAAACCTCATTTTCTTTCTTGCTGCAATGCAAAAACCTGCGCTTTCACAGCTTTTACACGACTTGCAGGCGAAGTGCCGTGTCAAGGACTACCCAGGAGTGCAGCTGGAGCAGTTGAATGATCATGTAGAGAAGTTCGGTCCGCTGGAAAAACCCGTTTTTGGGGAGCAACAAGCGTTCTTCATCGACGAAGGCCGCTTAATCCCCTATCGACTGACCAACTATGGCGATGCGATAGTGGCGGGTGAAATCCTTGCACGACTGAGAAATTGGTCCAGGTGGTAAAGAAAAAGAGGCAGTATAACACCTTCGCGAGGAACGTTCATTTCAGATACTGACGTTCGAATGCCGGACGTCGCGTACACGCCTCGCGATACCGATAGAAACTTGTCGACTGGGTCCACGTGAACATATCGAGGTGAGAGTTACGCCTCCACCTTTGTCGTAGAGATCGACAAGCTTTCTGGTCCAGGCTCTCAACTCACAGCTCTCGATCACAAGATGCGCAACGAATACTTCCAACATGGCGTTGAGTTGGGCTGGTTGATTGACCCACGTCCAGACTGCCACACGATGTACGAGTACTATCTCGACAAAGACAACCAAGTACAGTGTTCGGACAACAGTGGGTGGAGAGACCTTGATGGTGGCGATGTTCTTCCCGGATTCACTCTTGAGAGCGTTGCTTTGGACATGGTGTTGAACCAGGATTCCGGGTCGTCGTCGGAAGAAGAAGTTGATCTAACCTGTCCAGAGAGAGGGTGCCGACAAGATTTCAGCTCACGCGGTAAGTTTGTTGCGCATGTTGACTGGCACCGTGATGAAAATGCTAGGCAGAGGTATCGAGCAAAGCAGAACCTGTAGTTACCGGCGCTTGGTGAACATGACTGTCCTTGAAAACCTCGTTGATGACAGAGTAGATGCTACAAAAGAGTCCAACGACAGACAAAACGAATGAATCGTAAAACAAATGTTTTGCTTTTATTTTTTGTTCATTCAAGCCAGCAAAAATGGGATAATGGAAAGTAGCCACCATAAATGAAAAGTAGCCGACAATAGAATGTAAAAAGCTTTTCCCACATGTATTAGAACAAGTCAAGTTAGCTTCTTCGTAATGAATATTATAGCACTTGAAGCCCATATCCTCGCATGGACCGGTTCCAGGTACACTGTCAAACGTAAACAAAACCCATGTATGAAACAAATATGAACAAAGAAATTAATTAAGAGGTAGACATCCGTTCTTGCTAAAGGTTAGCCCACAAACCGTTCAACCGACTGGAACAGTTTCTGGATGATGATGAGGTATATTGAATTTCTTAAAAGAATCCTAATAACCTAAGCCGGTCTGGACGACCAGCAATTAGACTGGAACAGTTTCTTATTGGCAGTGCCGGCGATGGACGTCGCTTAGTCCTTGTTGACCATCGCTCTCGCCTTTTCGATCATGTTCTGGTAGTCACCTGCCTCCTTCAGCGTTTGCTTAATCTTCGCAGCGTGTTTCTTAGACTTCTTGACGGCCGTGACGGGGTTAAGCTTCTTTAGGACATCTCCTAAGGTTCTCTCTTCGTCGTCGTCATCGAGGTCATTTTCGTCGTTATCCACCCGACGAAGCAGCCGCCCACCCTCCGCGAGGGTTGAGTCGACGAGAGCAGGCATGGCTCCATTCTCGATCGCAGCCTTGGACTCTTTGACCGAAGAAATTGCTGTGGTGCTGGCATGAAGAGTGGCCACAACCGTAACCCCTAGAATGTAAGTGAGACGCATTGAGTATTTCACCGGGGAAGCTTGGATAGTTGTTCGCAGGAGTGCGCAAATTGTAGAATGAGATGAGCTTTCTGTGAGTTTGTGTTTTCAAGTAACTGTTGCTCATCAGTCTCTTTCCCACATGTAGGTCGATCAATTTGAGATGGAGCTGTCCCATCACATCCAATGAATTCGTACGATGATTGCGCCTCCTATTATAACGCCGTGTACTCCTACATGTAATCCGTACGAGTCCGTACTACGGACAACGACATACAAAGCCAGCAGACACAAATTCGTGTACAAGCGTGTACATGTTCAAGCAAAGCGTTGATTATTGATGTATTATCTTCGAGAAGTGTTGAATGTTTATCAGTTGTCAACGGAATTAGTGGAACATAAAAAAACATTTAAGCGAAGTGTCACGACTTTTGGGTACATTCACTCTAAGACTTCTTGACATGGATCCAGACGCCGTGAAAGACAATGTCATCGGCCAGAAGACAACGTCAATATACGTCCGGGGGATATGCCGCTATGTTGCGTGGCTTTACAGAAGGAAGAGGCATCTCCTGTGCGACAGCTTCCTTAGTGCCGTACGCAGCTGTGATTTAGAGCAGAATGACTCGGGAATTTCGTCGCTAAAGCTTGACAGCATAGCTCGCGTTATGGGGGAAATCGTGGCATATCACCTGTAAACTATGATCTGCATTCTGCTGCCGATTTCGAGGAGTTTTTAATGTCACTTACCGGCAAAAATGGAAGTACACCTGGGCGATCGGTTTACGACTCGATGCGTTCATCTGTACCGTGGATATGGCCGAACGATGTCACCGGCGTTTGCTAGCAATTTGACGCTGTTTTTAAGGACTGAAGCGCGACGTCGCACGACGCAATCACAACGCTGGTGTAAAGCTGACGGAGTGGAAGGAGCCTCTTTCGTTTTCTGTCTTACGGCATTTTGGAGCTACGTTCCTCAAGCATAGTGGCAATGAGTTTGTGTTTGCTCACACCTTTTTACTTTTGAGCTGGAATCTGATGTGTCGCGCGGGTAACGCGGCTCAAATGGTCCACTGCACTCAATGTAAATCGCCGTCTATCCAGCCGAACAGCATACATGTAGCGTAGCACGTAAGTAAACAGTGAAAATGAAGACTTTAACCTTCAGACACATGAAAACGTGCCAAAGCGTGCGTCTGGAGCTTGTGCTTACACTCATCAATACATGTACTAGTACAGCCCAGCGCAACTAAGAGTAGAGTTATGGCAAACGCTGTCATTTGCTGTGGGGAACAGAATTTCGTGTTTTACGGTAGATTTTATGTGCGTCTGACGCCAACAAATTCTTTGATACTTTGGATATCTCCGGAACAACAGTGATTTTGTATGAAAGGTCGAAGTGGATAGCTGATTTTGTTGGAGCACAGACGCACACAAAACGCCAAGGTCTTCATACAAAATTGAAGTCGGACGCCAACGAATTCAAGAGAATTTCCATTATCCCATTTTTGCTCATTGCTTGAATGAACAAAAATAAAAGCAAAACATTTTTTGCGATTCATTCATTTTGTCTGTCGTTGGACTCTTCTGTAGCATCTAGGTTTTCAAGGAGAGTCATGTTCACTAAGCGCCGGTAACTACAGGTTCTGCTTGCTCGATACCTCTGCCTAGCATTTTCATCACGGTGCCATTCAACATGAGCAACAACCTACTAGAAGAGTCCGATGACAGTGAATCGTAAAAGCATGTTTTACTTTTATTTATTTTTTCATTCAAGCCATGAGCCACGTCCACATGAACCTATTTTCTGTGTCAAGAGCGAGGATGCGGACAACGATTCAGGACACGGTACATAGGCTGTTCATGCTGAATGACACCGCCATGCGCGTACATGTACTAAGCAGAAGTATTTGGCAAAGCAGAATTTATAAATGTCAGAAATCTATAGTGGTTGAAGAGAAAAATTAATTTTTGTTTAGTTGTTGCACGAATGTTGCATAAACCACGCTTCTTGTCAGATCCAGATGGCGTCTCTTCTTAGCAAGTCTAGGCGCCATGACTCGAGCTACGCCACATTCGAGCTCAGCCATTTCCAGTCTCCACTTGACGGTCCTCACGCTTCATCTTGTCAGTCTCGACTGCTCTTCTCATTTGCCAGTCCGTTAATGGAACTTGGTGCTAAACGACAACTAACGGACGAAGATCTGTGGGAGCTCAACCCCTTAAACCAAACCAAGACAGCGTTTGCCACCTTCCAGCAACACTACGAAGCAGCAGGTGGATCTCTTTTGAACGCGGTGGCACGCAGCTACGGCTTCAAATTGGCTATCTGCGGCGTCGCTTCTTTAGTGTCCGTCGGGTGTAGTTTACTGGCCCCAGTGGTGCTTCACTACGTACTTGAAGCTTTTGCAGCCCCCGTGGTAAACCTACAGGGTTTGAGCCTTTGGCTGGGACTTTTCTTCGTCTCTCGACTACTGAATGCTCTCGTGTTCACCCATTTAACGTATTATCTCGACGTTTTAGGTCTCCGATTAACGTCAGCTTTAAAAGCGCTTTTGTTCCAGAAAACTCTCCGTCGGAATTCTACATCAAAGGAAGGTGTGGATATCTCCAATCTGTTCACTTCGGACGCAAATAGTGTCTCTACGGTGGCTCATTACATCAACAGTGTGTGGATCCTCCCGATACAGATCGGCGCCGTCGTGTGCATGTTGCACTGGGTCATTGGTGCCGCTGCTTTTGCTGGCTTGGCTGTTATCGGCCTTTCAACTGTAGCTGGGATGTTCGTAGGGAAAGTGAGCGTCGATGCATTCCGGAAAATGATGCAGCAGCGAGACGGCCGAATGCAGGCGATCAAGGAAGTTTTTGGAGCTATTCAAGTGGTAAAACTTAACGCGTGGGAGGACAAGTTTTCAGAGCGTGTAGCTGATCGACGAGCGATAGAGATGAAAGCTTTACGGTCATTTTTACTTACTTGTTCTCTCGAGGAACTAGTGGTTTGGACTTCTCCGTTGCTGGTCTCTATCGTATCGCTAGCAGTGTATTCTGTTGGAATGGGACAACCGCTTACTGCGGCCAAGGTGTTTACAGCGCTCGCTCTCTTTAACGCTCTACGTGCTCCATTACAAGACCTTCCGAGCGTTATCCAGTCGTGTCTGCACGCTAAAGTAGCGCTTGATCGGATTTCCAACTATTTAGCTCATGCTGACTACAATTCTTCGAATGTACTTCGAGAAGACTCGACGGAAGCTGAAAACGTCGCTATATCGGTTGAGAATGGGACTTTTGCGTGGAAAGCAGAGTCTCCTGTGCTGACGAATGTGAATATTCACATTAAGAAAGGGGACTTGGTGGTTGTAAGTGGTGCTGCGGGTGCTGGGAAATCTTCCTTTTGTTCCGCGTTACTCGGCGAAACCCTGAAATGTACTGGGAAAGTCTTTGTTCGAGGTCGTGTGGCTTACTATTCGCAGCAGCCTTGGATCCAGCACATGAGCATTCGGGACAATATTCTCTTTGGGCACGAATTTGACGAGACTAAATATCTGAAAGTTCTTGATGCTTGTGGCCTTGTTCCCGATTTGAAGCATTTCCAAAATGGAGACGCTACTGAAATTGGACACAAAGGCGTGAATTTATCTGGTGGACAAAAAGCTCGCGTGAGTTTGGCTCGTGCTTGCTACTCCAATGCGGATGTTTTCATTCTAGATTCACCCCTGGCAGCAGTTGATGCTGTGGTTCAAAGTGAAATATTTAGTAAATGTATTTGCGAATTTCTGGAGGACAAGACGGTCGTCTTGGTGACGCACAACCCAGACGTGATGGAGTCTTTGGCTGTAAATCTATCGATTCTGGTAGAAAACGGCGTTGTTCAAGGAGAACGTCGTGTCGTTGGAAAGCGTCGCAGTTCATACTCGAAGCGTCCATCACTTACTGAAATCAAGGAAGTTCTGAATGAGAGTGATGATCAACTGCTGGAAGGGAAATTTGTCCAGGAAGAAGTGAGGTCAGAGGGTCGAGTTACGAGCGAGGTGTTTTGGGTTTACTTTAACGCCCTTGGAGGCGTGAAAATGTGCAGTTTGGTGCTAATTTCGCAGCTTTTGTGGCAAAGTTTCCAGATCGGGAGCGATCTCTGGTTAACTCGCTGGACCAGTGAAGATACTAACAACGCAAACACTGAAAGAAACTTGACGGTGTACGCACTTCTAGGTGGCGGAAGTGCCTTGATGGTCCTAATTCGCTCCGTTTGTGTCGTGTTCGTGGGTCTGGGAGGTGCTAAATTCCTGTTTGGAGCAATGACAGATGCACTTTTGCGTGCTCCGATGCGCTTTTTCGATACCAACCCCATTGGACGGATCGTAAACCGCTACGGGACGGACATGGGGTCGATTGATTTCCGAATGCCGCTCATTTACGGCGGATTCCTGGCCGATTTCTTTGTTTCTGTGTGTCAATTGATCACCGCAGCGTACATGGTCAACTTTTTGGGTCTTCTGGTGCTTCCTCTGGCTTGGATTTACGTCAAAGTGGCCAACTTCTACCTGTCTTCAGCGAGCGAGATCACTCGTCTTCAACGTGTGGTGTCATCGCCGGTCTTAAGCCTCGTAAGCCAGTGCGAGGAAGGCGCGACTGTGCTTCGAGCATTTGGTCCGGACTATATTTCCCAAATGGTGCACGAGATGTTCCAGCGTATCGACCAAAGCACCAAAGCTGCCTACGTCAAGACTGTGACTGAGAAATGGTACC
Source organism: Phytophthora plurivora (assembly GCA_030027945.1). NCBI lineage: Eukaryota > Oomycota > Peronosporomycetes > Peronosporales > Peronosporaceae > Phytophthora > Phytophthora plurivora. Next base: position 1,986,919 of record CP125266.1, read on the forward strand.
TCGTGCGGATCCAGCTCGTCGGCTGTGCGGTTGTAGTTGGTATCGTGTCGGCCTTAGTCTATCTGCGCTCCTTTTTGTCGCCGGGGCTTGTAGGTTTAGCGTTCACGTACGCCCTCAATGTTGACGGAGGTCTGGCCAACATCGTCCGACAATGGTCGTACGTTGAACTCATTATGGTGAGCCCCGAACGCGTCATGGAGTACGCTTCGCTTCAGCCAGAGGGTAGCAGCAAACTTGTTCAGGTCGAACCAGACGCAGAATGGCCTCGTCAAGGCGCTATAGAGTTCAGAAACGTCGTTTTCAGCTACAGTGATAGGGAATTGGACGCTGTGTTGAAGAACGTCTCATTTTGTATCGAGAAGAAGGAGAAAGTTGGGATCGTTGGCCGGACGGGTGCCGGCAAGTCGAGTCTAACCATGGCGTTATTTCGGATTAACGAGCTGATTTCCGGTCAAATCGCTATCGACGGGATGGATATCGCGTCGTTACCGGTTCGAACGCTTCGATCGCGTATGTCCATCATCCCGCAGGCGCCGGTGCTGTTCAAGGGAAGCCTCCGAGCGTACTTGGACCCTTTTTCCGACTTCAGTGACGCAGACATTTGGTCAGTAATGGAGAAGGTTGGCATGAAGAGGCAAGTGGAAGCATTGGAGAGCGGAATTCTGTATGAACTGGCTGAAAATGGAGAAAACTTCAGCGTGGGAGAACGTCAGTTGCTGTGTATGGCTCGTGCGCTACTGAATCGCAGCCGAATCGTCGTCCTGGATGAAGCCACTGCGTCAATTGACCACGCCACTGAGAAAAAATTGCAGGAAATGATCACTCGAGACTTTCAAGACGCGACTGTATTGACGATAGCTCATCGTTTGGCTACGGTACTGGATTCGGATCGCATTATGGTACTGAGAAATGGAAGTGTAGTTGAATTCGACACGCCACAAAAGCTCCTGAAGGATTCCGACGGCGTCTTTTACGAAATGGCGAAGGAAGGTGGATATCTAACAACGCAGGTTTAGTTTAAACATCATGTTATCACTTACATCGATTAGCTAAAAGGCTGCTTGCGTGGCTTACTGACGGCTACGGTAACGCTCCTCGTACTCGCGTTGCACCTCCTCCGCAGACTTGTTCGACGTCTCCGGAACCAGCTTCAGCGACAAAAGGAAGAAGATGGCAAGGAGAACCACGAACGGGAGGTAACTGTAGTCGTCCAGAGCATCGGCGATGTACGGGTAGGCCACGCCGACGATGAGGTTACACAGCCAGTTGGCGCCGATGCCGATGGACGTGGCCGTGGCACGCACCGAGTCCGGGAACAGGTCGGCCGTGATCACCCACACGAGCGGACCCAGCGTCACGCCGAACGCGATCACGTACAAGGCGGTGAACACGATGGAGAGCGCGGGCACGTCCACGAGGAACCCAACCGTCATGAGCACAGCCATCACGAACATACCGGCCTCGCCGCACAGGATCATGTTTCGGTTACCGAAGCGCTGCGCCAACACACCCGTGAAGAAGGCCGGCCAGATGTTGATGAAGTTGATGATGAGCGTGCCCACACGCGGGTCCGAGATGCCGGCGTCTTTGAAGATCGAGCTCGAGTAGTAGAAAACGGCGTTGATACCGGACAACTGCTGCGCGCAGGACAGCAGGATGGCGGCGGCCAGTTGCAGACGGTACTTGGGCGCGAACAGAGAGTCCTGCTTGGCGGACTCCTGCAGCACACCCTGCTCCGGGTCGGGCTTGTTGGACGACTCGAGCCACGACAGCGCCGTGTACACGTTCTCCTCGCCGTACAGACGCGCCAGCACCTGCTTGGCCTCCTCGCGACGGTTCTTCATGAGCAGCCACGACGGACTCTCCACGCAGAGCGACGGCGCCAGCAGCAGGAACAAAACGGCCAGGATCACCGGGAAACCGGCCAGGTAGCGCCAGCCAGAGCTCGTGTTGGCGAAGAAGAAGGTGATGGCCGGGAACAGGATGCCGATGGTCACGGAGATCTGCAGACCCAGACCCAGGATGTTACGCATGTGCGGCGGGGTCAGCTCGTTCGTGTACGCGCCGAGGGTTCCCGTGGCCGTGCCGGACGCGATGCCGGCGATGAGGCGGCCAGCGGAGAAGGCCCAGACGTTCGACACGGCCGCCTCCACCACGGCGCCCACGATTATGAAGATGCAGTTGACGAACAGCAGCTTCTTGCGGCCCCACAGGTCGCTGAAGTGGCCGCAGACCAGAGAGCCGATCATGCCGCCGAAGATCCACGCGTTCACGGCGAACGTCCACTCGAGCTTCGAGTGGCCCGGGAACATGAGGCACGTGTCGTCGGCCACGGGACGCGCGTTGCACTCGTCGGTGTCGTTGTACTGCGACAGGTTGGTCTGCGAGGACGACCAGCCGCTCTGGAAGGGCTGCAGCAGCGCCACCAGGATGCTCGTGTACATGATCATGTTGGGCTTGATCTGGCGGGAGGCGGCCTTCTGTGCCTCGTCGAACACGGGCACGTTGTCGGCTCCCCTGGGCGTCGTAGCCTCGGAGTAGACCGGGTCGGTCTGTGCTTCGGACGGCATGGCGTTTGGTTTGGTTTGTCTCGACTGGAGTGGTGTGGGTTGTTGGTTGTTGGAGGAGGGCTTGTGGTTGTTTGCACCGACTCGCTCTCACTTGTTGGGATGAACTGCGCTTGGCTTGTCTAAATGGGAAATGAGCTTCAGGTCATGCGGCTCGAGTTGTTGATAGGGGAAGCGTGGTCGTGCAAATTTGCGTTGTGTACGTTTTGCGGTGTACATGTACCGCGTGCTCGCAAGCAGTGCAAACATGTCGTGCGCTTGATTTCTGACGCTCGATCTATGCAGCATTTGGTGAGACCGGAGGTGTTTGGATCAGCCACTTCAACCACAGATCGCACGAGCTGTCAGCTAGCGTGATTCCCCTAACTCACTTTCTATTGACGTTTCCAGTACATGTACATGTTTGTGTTAAAAAGGCTTTAACTTAAAGCAACAGTGCACGCGCACTACACATTCCCCATTTTTCAGCTTCGGATGCAAGGCTGTGTCGAGGAGCGGATACTGTATCGGAGCCTGGACATGTACGTGTAGAGATCTTCACCTTCACCACTGGATCGGATGAACGCCCCGCAGCTTCAACACTCGCATAAATCGTCGCGGAACCATGCAGAAAAGGACAAGTACTTATCGGCAATTCTTCGCAACCCCATGCAATTTTTCCGGTGGGAACACGATGGGCAATTTGTTTGTTTATACTTCAGATCTGAGCATCCAGCAAACACGAGACGAATCCAAGCCATGAAGGTCAAGCGTTTCTTGGCAAGAAATCACTCAGCTTTTTGGTGGAGCCCTTGGTAGACTTATTTCATTTGCTACATACCTGTACATGTACAGCCTTGCTTCCAATATCGCAACGACAAAAGGACTCGGTAGATACACCGGCATATGTCACGTGGTCTACCGACTTATTCGCACGGCCATTTCCACCGTAGTGCACTAAAGTGGACCTTACTTGTTACATACATGTACATACTGTAGCAATGCGACGCGTCGAGCCGAGACAGCTTCAACCACAGTACTATGTCGGCGAATATGAATCCTGTGGTGCTCGCAGATCGCCAGCCGCCTCGAGTTGTACTGTGATCTGGCGTAACGAAGCTTTTCTTCACCGTATTGGAGCTTCGTTTAGAAGATGTTGGCTTGGCAGGAGTTTACGATAAGTCAATTGTAGCGATAGGATGCTAACTATTCGCAGTAAATTCAACGGCAAACTCAATGCGCTAATGACGCGCATGTACGTAAAGAGTTGGTCGCCGGTCCAGCGAAAACAGTGGCACCACACCATGCAGAAAAACTTCCACGCTGCGTGTCCGTGCCAAGTTGAAGCGACTTTCGCTCTGCACCTCTCACGTTCGTCGAGGGCGGGATGCGACCACATCACATGAATCCAGTAACTCGTTCATTTTTGGTTTCCTAAATGCAAATTAATATTCGCTCGGTGTCCGGTTTCGGGTCTAGTTCACACCCGTCTACTGTACGTGCAGGTAGGGAATCGCTTTAGCTTTGCCCTTACAGCTCGTGATATTAGCAGCATTGGCGTTGCTACGGTCTCGAAGCTACGCGAAATTGTCCCGCCCAAGGCAACCGGTCTTCTGGATTCACGCGGCGGTCATAATCTCCTCTTCAACTTGCTTCAACTTTACATGGACACGCAGTGCGAGGAGCGTTTCTGCATGGTGTGGACTGAAGTCCCACGGTGTTTCGCTGGACGATAGGGCTACACCTGATCGGAGTCTGTGGGCGTTCTGCTGATTTTGAATCAAGTACACCCGAAAACACTTCAGCAGCCAGTGTGCTCAGCAGCCTGCTGCATTGGGTTACCATAGCCACTTGTGAGACCCAAGAAAGAGGGATTTTGCGTGGACTTGCAGCAAAAAAACAAGGCGACAGTAACTCACGTGTTCCTCTGTACACTGCCAGGAAGCGGTGGCGATGCTCGTCTCACGGATCGACCATTTATGCATGGTTGAAGCGCGAGAGCATTCTGAACCATTCCCATGAACGCAGGCGCGTCAGCAACAAGATCTTTAATGTGCAGTTTACTCGCTTAACCCAGCTCCTGTAACGTCTTGCAAAACTGCATCATGTACAGCATATCTACACAGAGACGGTGCAAGTTGAAGCGACCCGCACAATCGTTTAGATTATGGCGATCGGAGACCTCGAGAGTCTCGAGTCAAAAACTCCAGACAGGAGGTCTCCAATCCCTCACACAAGCCTAGACGTGCAACCAGAAGCTCATTTCCCATTTGGACAAGCCAAGCGCAGTTCATCCCAACAAGTGAGAGCGAGTCGGTGCAAACAACCACAAGCCCTCCTCCAACAACCAACAACCCACACCACTCCAGTCGAGACAAACCAAACCAAACGCCATGCCGTCCGAAGCACAGACCGACCCGGTCTACTCCGAGGCTACGACGCCCAGGGGAGCCGACAACGTGCCCGTGTTCGACGAGGCACAGAAGGCCGCCTCCCGCCAGATCAAGCCCAACATGATCATGTACACGAGCATCCTGGTGGCGCTGCTGCAGCCCTTCCAGAGCGGCTGGTCGTCCTCGCAGACCAACCTGTCGCAGTACAACGACACCGACGAGTGCAACGCGCGTCCCGTGGCCGACGACACGTGCCTCATGTTCCCGGGCCACTCGAAGCTCGAGTGGACGTTCGCCGTGAACGCGTGGATCTTCGGCGGCATGATCGGCTCTCTGGTCTGCGGCCACTTCAGCGACCTGTGGGGCCGCAAGAAGCTGCTGTTCGTCAACTGCATCTTCATAATCGTGGGCGCCGTGGTGGAGGCGGCCGTGTCGAACGTCTGGGCCTTCTCCGCTGGCCGCCTCATCGCCGGCATCGCGTCCGGCACGGCCACGGGAACCCTCGGCGCGTACACGAACGAGCTGACCCCGCCGCACATGCGTAACATCCTGGGTCTGGGTCTGCAGATCTCCGTGACCATCGGCATCCTGTTCCCGGCCATCACCTTCTTCTTCGCCAACACGAGCTCTGGCTGGCGCTACCTGGCCGGTTTCCCGGTGATCCTGGCCGTTTTGTTCCTGCTGCTGGCGCCGTCGCTCTGCGTGGAGAGTCCGGCGTGGCTGCTCATGAAGAACCGTCGCGAGGAGGCCAAGCAGGTCATTGCTCGTCTGTACGGCGAGGAGAACGTGTACACCGCTCTGTCGTGGATGGAGTCGAACGCCAAGCCGGACGCCGAGCAAGGTCTGATCCAGAACACGGGCGAGAAAGAGTCGCTGTTCTCCCCCAAGTACCGTCTTCAGCTGGCTGCTGCGATTCTGCTGTCTTGCTCGCAGCAGCTCTCGGGTATCAACGCCGTCTTCTACTACTCCGGTTCGATCTTCAAGGACGCCGGCATCTCGGATCCGCGTGTGGGCACGCTCATCATCAACTTCATCAACATCTTCCCGGCCTTCTTCACGGGCGTACTGGCGCAGCGCTTCGGCAACCGAAACATGATCCTGTGCGGCATCGCCGGTATGTTCGTGATGGCTGTGCTCATGACGGTTGGGTTCCTCGTGGACGTGCCCGCGCTCTCCATCGTGTTCACCGCCTTGTACGTGATCGCGTTCGGCGTGACGCTGGGTCCGCTCGTGTGGGTGATCACGGCCGACCTGTTCCCGGACTCGGTGCGTGCCACGGCCACGTCCATCGGCATCGGCGCCAACTGGCTGTGTAACCTCATCGTCGGCGTGGCCTACCCGTACATCGCCGATGCTCTGGACGACTACAGTTATCTTCCGTTCGTGGTTCTCCTTGCCATCTTCTTCCTTCTGTCACTGAAACTGGTTCCGGAGACGTCGAACAAATCTGCCGATGAAGTGTTGCGTGAGTACGAGGAACGTCGCCGCCAGTAGATAGCGAAGTTTTCTTCCCATTTACGGGCCATAGGACAAGTTCTGTAGTTGATATATTGTGTCGTGGTTTAGATATCAACAAAATGGGTTTCATGGACGAGTTTTGAGTATTTTCATTTATTTTCACAATTTGCTAGTCATGGCGCTCGTGCTTTTGATTTAAAAATCAAATTCTTTAGAAAACTAGAGGTCCACCAAAGGATTGTTGGAGAGGGGCAGTCCAAAGTGTACGAAGTACACTATTGGACTCGCCCCCATGCCCCGCTATTTGTTCAACAGGTAGAGAGGCAATGGCGTTGGCTATCGGGCGCGGTAGTATGGCACAACTAAGTCTTTGCAAAGGAGTGTGGACTAAAGAACGATCTAGTTCTAAGAAAGATGATCTAGAAGAAGAAGAAGAAATTGATTAACTAGTTAGTGGACTTGTCGCTCTGCTAGCTATATTGTATCTACGTAGGCTTCTTGATTATCGTCGTAGAATCCAAATTCGGTCACTTGGTTTAGGTAAGCTTCTTGGTTTGGGCGGATCGAAACCAATTCCTTGAAGAACTGAAACACTGCATTGTGGTTCAGCCCGAGCTCCTCGCTATGCAGGTACATGTAGATATGTTGACAGTGACGACGAAATGAGTTCATCAAACTTTGAGTGTTCACTTGTTCTGTTTCAGTCTCCTTGAAGTGAATCTTGTTCCGCAAACGCTAAGCAAGATGATCTACCGGTAGTAGCAGCATGAGGTGAGGCCATGGCTCTCTAGGCTAGGCTAGTTTGTGAGGCGGCTGCAACTCGTGTGGTTAACGGACATCTGAAAATCCAAAGGACTGGGGTCATATTATTCTTCTCATCCCCAAGATCATCGCCGATAGTCAAGTGACCAAAAGCTGCCACGTCAAGACCGCTATTAAGTGCGAGTTTATAGAGCCGCTGAGTTCGTCCATCAAGGACCGTACCGGTTTGAACATGATTCTGGACGCTGCGAAGTCCTGCTTGATGTCATTAGAGACCGCGGTCAGTTCTGCCGTCTGTAGGGTTTTCGTGAGAAAAATTTGAATATTGAAGTTCATAAAATTGAAAAAGCATGCTATTGACACCGAACAGCCCCAACCTACGCAACTATCTGCCAATCCGACAGCGTCAAGTCCAAATAACCCTATATATGTTTCCTATCCCAGATTAGGGGGGGGGGGGGTGTTTAAGGGTATTACAAAATAAGAACACCAAGCAAGTTGTTTAGTCAAGCCGTTCATTCTGTATTCGCGAATGTTCTTAGAGTCATAGCCAAGAGGGTGCCCACGGCCGATTGTACGTCTCATTTCCTCGCTTTTGCAACCTAACCTATCCTCTATTGCTAGCCCAGAAATATAGAACGCCAGGATGTGAGAGTCCTTCAATTAAAAGATATTAAAGCCAGGGACGTTGGTCGCAGATCCTATCTCCTCGCTTTTGCAACTGTTGCGGGGAGCACTGGTGCTTGGAGAAGGAAGTAGGGTCTTGAAGACAGTAGAAGAGGGTAAAAAGAGAAGTAAGATTGATATTCAAGAAAGCAGCCTGCAGCAAACAACAAAATAGTATGCGGCATTCAGAAACATAGTCTAGAATTGCCGCTACCAGTCATTGTGTCTGATGTTTCAGACATTTTGGTACATTAATTATAAGAGTCGTAAGTACCGTGTCCTTTCATTATTAGGTTTTAGAGAACACGGTGTAAAGGCGGTCCCTGTGACGAGACCTAACCTCAACAGCAACCTTACCTATCCTCTATTGCTAACTCAGGAAGAAAGAACACTGGATGTCAAAATCCTCCAACAAAAATACATTAAAGTCAGGGACGCCGAAAACTCTGCAAACCAGCCCACCATAATGGGGCTTCGCCCAATTAGTCAACACTTTATGCAGTTGCGGAGGCTCCAAACATCAAATAGGAAGAGCACGAGGTGTTGCGCGCGATCTGAGCCTGTGCACCCGGTTGTATCGCCTCGGTTAGAGGGATCTCGGTCGCTTGACGGTGATACGGAAATTTCAGTCGAACACCACCAAAGTCTGCTTGGACGTCATCATTCGCCTGCGTTGTGTTTCAAGATCACACGGAGACGCAAAGTGGTAGGCGTCGCTTGATTCAGTCTACGCGGGATCGAACTCCCCCCCCCCCCCCCCCCACTTGACTCAACTGTTCTAACTGTTTAAAACGTCAACTCCTTTCGACTACTATTACTATTTTAGGAAGCAAGTACTACCAGTCGTGACATGTATTACCCGAAGTGCCGTATTCCTACAATTTAAAACATTATATTTGTGTTGTTTTTCACTGCCTCAACAACAGCTGAAATACAATAATAATTTCGGCTTGCTGAGGAAGTTACGAAATGACGATGATATTCACAGGTTCATAACTTCCTCTCCGTCAAACTACTAACAGTTATAAACGCACTGTAAAAAGAATTGTAAGCAACGGCATTTCGTTCTTTAAGCTTCACCAGTAAACTACTTCTTAAACTACTATAATAGTTGTAGTAAATACTTTTGAAATATAGGTACTATTATTTAGCCTCTGCATTAAACAACTTCTTTAATTACTAGAATATTTTTAGAATACTATTCACAAACAGCTGTACTATGATTTGTTGATCAGCTTGTGCTTGTGCTTGAAAAACGAGAAGCATCAAACACGGCTTTATACGTCGGTTGGTTGAATCTAGTTTAAGGATCTAAAACTGAACCGCTCAAGTGGCGTAAACTCCTGCTTTCTAAAGCAGCAAGGTCTCACTTCCTGTTTCGGACTCCACTGTTGACGAAAGACCGTCTACAGCACACCAGTAACGACGAAACCTGAGCCCTCGCACACCCACAAAACGCACTAGGCTCACAAGCAAAACTATAAGAGGTCATCAAACATACTTCATTTTACTAGCAGTATTATGCAGGTCTTCTCTCGAGTAAACAGAGAGTACCAGTCGTCTACACACCTATACTCGACTTACTGGCGGCTGCGGTAACGCTCCTCGTACTCGCGTTGCACCTCCTCCGCAGACTTGTTCGACGTCTCCGGAACCAGCTTCAGCGACAAAAGGAAGAAGATGGCAAGGAGAACCACGAACGGGAGGTAACTGTAGTCGTCCAGAGCATCGGCGATGTACGGGTAGGCCACACCGACGATGAGGTTGCACAACCAGTTGGCGCCGATGCCGATGGACGTGGCCGTGGCACGCACCGAGTCCGGGAACAGGTCGGCCGTGATCACCCACACGAGCGGACCCAGCGTCACGCCGAACGCGATCACGTACAAGGCGGTGAACACGATGGAGAGCGCGGGCACGTCCACGAGGAACCCAACCGTCATGAGCACAGCCATCACGAACATACCGGCCTCGCCGCACAGGATCATGTTTCGGTTACCGAAGCGCTGCGCCAACACACCCGTGAAGAAGGCCGGCCAGATGTTGATGAAGTTGATGATGAGCGTGCCCACACGCGGGTCCGAGATGCCGGCGTCTTTGAAGATCGAGCTCGAGTAGTAGAAAACGGCGTTGATACCGGACAACTGCTGCGCGCAGGACAGCAGGATGGCGGCGGCCAGTTGCAGACGGTACTTGGGCGCGAACAGAGAGTCCTGCTTGGCGGACTCCTGCAGCACACCCTGCTCCGGGTCGGGCTTGTTGGACGACTCGAGCCACGACAGCGCCGTGTACACGTTCTCCTCGCCGTACAGACGCGCCAGCACCTGCTTGGCCTCCTCGCGACGGTTCTTCATGAGCAGCCACGACGGACTCTCCACGCAGAGCGACGGCGCCAGCAGCAGGAACAAAACGGCCAGGATCACCGGGAAACCGGCCAGGTAGCGCCAGCCAGAGCTCGTGTTGGCGAAGAAGAAGGTGATGGCCGGGAACAGGATGCCGATGGTCACGGAGATCTGCAGACCCAGACCCAGGATGTTACGCATGTGCGGCGGGGTCAGCTCGTTCGTGTACGCGCCGAGGGTTCCCGTGGCCGTGCCGGACGCGATGCCGGCGATGAGGCGGCCAGCGGAGAAGGCCCAGACGTTCGACACGGCCGCCTCCACCACGGCGCCCACGATTATGAAGATGCAGTTGACGAACAGCAGCTTCTTGCGGCCCCACAGGTCGCTGAAGTGGCCGCAGACCAGAGAGCCGATCATGCCGCCGAAGATCCACGCGTTCACGGCGAACGTCCACTCGAGCTTCGAGTGGCCCGGGAACATGAGGCACGTGTCGTCGGCCACGGGACGCGCGTTGCACTCGTCGGTGTCGTTGTACTGCGACAGGTTGGTCTGCGAGGACGACCAGCCGCTCTGGAAGGGCTGCAGCAGCGCCACCAGGATGCTCGTGTACATGATCATGTTGGGCTTGATCTGGCGGGAGGCGGCCTTCTGTGCCTCGTCGAAGTAGGGGACGTTGTCATGGCCGTTTGGGGTGGTGGCCTCCGAGTACATCGGGTCGGTCTGCGCTTCGGAAGGCATGACTCCAAGGGTCTTGAGTCACTCAGATAGTCGTTGGCTTGAATTGAGCTTGGCTTGTCCAAATGAAAACTGGGGATGGAGGCGAGGTGTGTCATGGCATGTTGAGCTGCAGTGGTGTCCAGACCCTTTGCCACAGGACGCGCGTACCGCGTTTACTTGTCCCGCTATATCTGCGGAGACTTCTCGTAGCGAGAACAAAGTGATTGCACTTGATTCATTGTGCGTGAGTCTTTGCGCGCGGCCAGGGCCTTGTACTGTACGTCGCCTCGACTAGAGGGGTCCTCGGTCGCCGCGTCGGTGCCCTTGCTTCGGATTCACGGTGCATGTACTAAAGTTCCTGTCGACAACCACCACCAAAGTCTGCTTGGGCGTCATTATTCACCAGCGTTGCGCTCCTGCTTCAAGGCCGCAGAGACACGTCGCACGTCAAGAGTGGGAGACTTGACTGTCGCGGGCCGCCAGCGGCCCGCCACTCCCGTCATGCTTGATTGATTTAAGTCGGGAAGGCATTGGTGTGTATGCTGCCGCTGTGGCCGACAACAATGTATTTTGTACGTGTTTTCGCTTCCCAGTGGCCGCTTTAGCGATCACTGTGAACGTGTTATTCATGTAGAATATTCGTATGTAAATACATGTACCGGTATACATGTGTACACATGCCACTGCGAACAGAGAACGATAACTTGGACCGTCACACGAGGAGCACACCACCGACACCCGCCAAATTCTTGAACTTTTATCAAAACAAATCCTCGAGTAATTTCTCTTTATGTTATTGATAGTACTTCCAGTATATGTACTATTATAATACACTGCTCAACAGATCCTTTTTCGTAGTAAAAACTGCGGAGCCTTGAAGTAATACAATTGTACTTAACATAACTTTAAAAAATTAAGTATGTAACAGTTCTGATCCAGCACACAGACAACAATGCTGCTTCCTGGTCTGCTGGCACGCGGATCTTTGTCTTCTCGGTTTAGAATATAAACGGCGAAAGGATCTAAACGTCGTTCAGATTTGGTATGTTTAGTACCGGATGTTGAAAAATAGTATTTACGCGGAGCTGGTTACTACCAAGCAGTCTATCACTCCACTTGAAGATACCTCCTGCAGTGGTACATGTAGTCGCGCTGCATGTCGCCTCAAAACCTGCAGCTTGCCTCGGTGCACAAAACACTAGCGCAGCGTGAATCAAGTAAGTCTCCTTGCACACCCCTCGCTCAAAGCAAACCATTTTCATTCAGACCAAAACGTCATGCTTTGACTCTGTAGCACTGCTTCAACAAGACTGGCTGCCCCTCGCCTCCATCCCCAGTTTTCATTTGGACAAGCCAAGCTCAATTCAAGCCAACGACTATCTGAGTGACTCAAGACCCTTGGAGTCATGCCTTCCGAAGCGCAGACCGACCCGATGTACTCGGAGGCCACCACCCCAAACGGCCATGACAACGTCCCCTACTTCGACGAGGCACAGAAGGCCGCCTCCCGCCAGATCAAGCCCAACATGATCATGTACACGAGCATCCTGGTGGCGCTGCTGCAGCCCTTCCAGAGCGGCTGGTCGTCCTCGCAGACCAACCTGTCGCAGTACAACGACACCGACGAGTGCAACGCGCGTCCCGTGGCCGACGACACGTGCCTCATGTTCCCGGGCCACTCGAAGCTCGAGTGGACGTTCGCCGTGAACGCGTGGATCTTCGGCGGCATGATCGGCTCTCTGGTCTGCGGCCACTTCAGCGACCTGTGGGGCCGCAAGAAGCTGCTGTTCGTCAACTGCATCTTCATAATCGTGGGCGCCGTGGTGGAGGCGGCCGTGTCGAACGTCTGGGCCTTCTCCGCTGGCCGCCTCATCGCCGGCATCGCGTCCGGCACGGCCACGGGAACCCTCGGCGCGTACACGAACGAGCTGACCCCGCCGCACATGCGTAACATCCTGGGTCTGGGTCTGCAGATCTCCGTGACCATCGGCATCCTGTTCCCGGCCATCACCTTCTTCTTCGCCAACACGAGCTCTGGCTGGCGCTACCTGGCCGGTTTCCCGGTGATCCTGGCCGTTTTGTTCCTGCTGCTGGCGCCGTCGCTCTGCGTGGAGAGTCCGGCGTGGCTGCTCATGAAGAACCGTCGCGAGGAGGCCAAGCAGGTCATTGCTCGTCTGTACGGCGAGGAGAACGTGTACACCGCTCTGTCGTGGATGGAGTCGAACGCCAAGCCGGACGCCGAGCAAGGTCTGATCCAGAACACGGGCGAGAAAGAGTCGCTGTTCTCCCCCAAGTACCGTCTTCAGCTGGCTGCTGCGATTCTGCTGTCTTGCTCGCAGCAGCTCTCGGGTATCAACGCCGTCTTCTACTACTCCGGTTCGATCTTCAAGGACGCCGGCATCTCGGATCCGCGTGTGGGCACGCTCATCATCAACTTCATCAACATCTTCCCGGCCTTCTTCACGGGCGTACTGGCGCAGCGCTTCGGCAACCGAAACATGATCCTGTGCGGCATCGCCGGTATGTTCGTGATGGCTGTGCTCATGACGGTTGGGTTCCTCGTGGACGTGCCCGCGCTCTCCATCGTGTTCACCGCCTTGTACGTGATCGCGTTCGGCGTGACGCTGGGTCCGCTCGTGTGGGTGATCACGGCCGACCTGTTCCCGGACTCGGTGCGTGCCACGGCCACGTCCATCGGCATCGGCGCCAACTGGCTGTGTAACCTCATCGTCGGCGTGGCCTACCCGTACATCGCCGATGCTCTGGACGACTACAGTTATCTTCCGTTCGTGGTTCTCCTTGCCATCTTCTTCCTTCTGTCACTGAAACTGGTTCCGGAGACGTCGAACAAATCTGCCGATGAAGTGTTGCATGAGTACGAGGAACGTCGCCGCCAGTAGGCAGTGAAGCCCAGCGGACCACTTCTCCTTTTGGCATTGTTCAGTGATTTTGTTTTTTGTTATGATGCTGTCAAAAACCAATACCAGAATTTTCGTTTTGAAAAAAAAAAGCAATACACCGTATTGTTTTCAGTTCTGAGAGCTGTCGTCCTTCCAGTCCTGGATGTGCATTATCAGTACAAGTACTGGACGAAGGAGTGCGAAGCTGGTAAATTAAATTCAAGAAGCAGTAGAACGAGATAAACTGCTGGTAAACTTAGTTTATAAAATGCTGGCATACACGCTCATAGTTCATAATACACACTGACGACCTCCAGTCGCTCACCACATTTCATAATCCACCGCTTTGCCAGTCCGTACGAGCCAGTCGACGCAGTAGAGATCGTGCCGCTTTGCAATACGCAGCAAGCGTGCTGACGGAATAGGTTCCGGGTAGTGCTGGAAGAGCCACTCGAGGATTTCCAAATGCCCCTCCGCTACTGCCTTGATGGAAACGTCTGCTGTGCACTGGGCAAGACCCTCCCGGTGAAGGAAGTCTAGGATGTCGAAGTGGCCGCCGAACGCCGCGGCCTCCATCGCGCGGTTGTTGCACCCCATGCCGTAGTTTGAGTGCAGCCACTGCAAGATGTCGAGTCGACCCGCACCAACAGCGTTGTTCATGGCGAACAGAGTGCACCCTTCATTGCGGTGCAAGTGGAGCCACTTGACCATGTCGAACTTGCCTTGACGAGCAGCGCGGTCCATGGCGTCGGTCGTACATCCTTCCTCGCGATTGTTGTGGAGCCACTGCACCACGTGCATGTAGCCGAACGCGGCGGCGTTGTCCATTGCCGCAGTCGTGCATCCCTCTCCCCGGTTTTCGTGCAGCCACTTGACCGTCTCTAGGTGGCCGTTCAGTGCGGCGTCGTCCATGGCGGCGGTCGTGCATCCCTCCGTACGGTGCTCATGAAGCCACTTAACCGTCTCCAGGTGTCCGTTCGCAGCAGCTTGATCCATGGCAGCCGTGGTGCATCCTTCGAATCTGTTGTGGTGGAGCCACTGAACGATCTCGAGGTGTCCATTCATCGCGGAGTTGTCCATCGCCTTGGTAGTGCAGCCTTCGTTGCGGTTGGCGTGCAGCCACTGGACCACGTCGAAGAAACCTCTCCGCGCGGCGCCGTTCATGGCGATTGTGGTGCATCCTTCCGTCCGGTTCGCGTGAAGCCATTGCACGACAGACAAGTGGCCGTTTACGGCTGCCTGATCCATGGCGGCGCGCTCGCAGCCCTCGGACCGGTTCTCGTGGAGCCACTTGACCGTCTCGAGATGTCCATTAAAAGCAGCCATGTTCATGGCGTTGGTTGTGCAGCGCGAGTCGGTCTGATGCAGCCACTGGATGACGTCCAAGTGTCCATTAGCTGCAGCCTGGTCCATCCTAATTGAAGGACACTCCTTCCGGAAGCAGTGCTCTGTGAGCCATTGGACCGTGTCAAGGTGGCCGTTCTCGGCTGCATTGGCCACTGCGTTTACCGTACATTCGTCCTCGGCGCCGACGCTGTGTAGCCACTGGATCATGGCCTGGTCGCCGTTGCGAGCGGCCTCGTCCATTAAGAACTGGTGTTCCGGCGGTGTAGTGTGTCTATGCAGCCACTGGGCCGCGTGCAGGTGGCCGTTCTTGACAGCCAGCAGCATCTCACGCGCTCCCCAGAACACGTCGAGCGTCTGCTTCTGCTCGTACAGCCATTGCAGCACGTCCACTTGTCCGTTGCGAGCTGCAGCCTCCACTGCTTTTGTCACGCGCGCGCCCGGGAAGAACACGGCCAGACGGCGCAGCACGGCGACGTGTCCATTCGCTGCTGCTGCAGCCAAAGCGGCCGTGGCTAGCGCCTGACGCTGCAGCTTGTCCATGTTCTCGATCCTAGCGGCATCACGCGCGATGATGCGCTTCACTAGGTGCTCGTGGCCGGCGTTGCAGGCGTCATCCAGCGTCCAGAGCTGCGAGTTGTCCAGCAGCGCGTCCAGGTCGCGCGTGACGTGGTCCAGCGCTTCTATGCGTGGCCACTGGCGGCAAACGAAGGCCACTGACGTCAGCAACGGAGCTGTTGGCTGTATTGTGCATCGGGAAGGCTTGGGCATCGAGGAAGGAGGCTGGAAGGTGACGCCTAGCGGGCGAGTTGGAGAGTGACGTCTATCGTGAAGAGATGCAAAGAGCCGCAAGACCTAAACCAGCTGGTATTTCCAAGCAGAAATGAGTAAGCGAAGCAGCATTCGTACTTTGGAGGACAGTTGGCCTTTCCGGCGGGAAGCTTTGATCTATGCGCGATTTACAGGGATATTCGTTATTGCGATGCAGACATATGAAGTGTTGTAAGAATTGGACGAGATATGAGCATTAAATATTACGTCAAAGTCACCTGAGAACGAGGACGAATTTTCCTGCGGCGACGACTCCAGATCGGCGTGCGTCGGAACCGAGTTGCTTGACGCTGCCTCAAGTTGAGGCCCTCAACCAGGTTGACTCGACCGATTCTGGTGCAACGTTGCCAACGCATGCTTCGGAACTTGTAGGCTACATGTACAAGTTGTGGCATAGCGCTAGAAAAAGCTACCGCGAACAGCGCCCTTCCGGTTTGGCCAGTGTTAAACCACCGCCGCCAACCACCTTCTGCTGGTGAGCACCATTGCGACTCGCATTTGGAGTGCGCTGGTCGACCACGGGCAATCAAAGCTGGCGGTTGAAGCCCGAATCTCCATCGCGTATACTATACCCATCGTACTTAGCAGAAACGATATGG
This sequence comes from Phytophthora plurivora, assembly GCA_030027945.1. Taxonomy (NCBI): domain Eukaryota; phylum Oomycota; class Peronosporomycetes; order Peronosporales; family Peronosporaceae; genus Phytophthora; species Phytophthora plurivora. Next base: position 2,003,477 of record CP125266.1, read on the forward strand.
TTGAAGTTCTTGCCGAAATGTTTGCATGGCGATCTTCCACTTCGATTTCACTGAAAAGAAGATTCGCCATACAGTGTACGGTACGTGTAGTCTTCTCTACAGTACAAGTCTGCACTCCCAGGTAGGGCCCCTACCGTAGGGGGCCTACCTGACAGCAGCCGAAATAATACACGTTGGCATCACTGTGACTGGAGATGCCTGACTGGAAAAGGAACCAACTCAGAAGCGTATCGTCCATGCCGAAAGTCAATTCCATCGGTAGGGTAGCCACGCAGAAACACAGGCGTACGCTACACCAGTGCAAACATGAATCTCTGTCGATAATTAGGGATCCTAAATAAATCCTAAGAATTCAATTGTCATTTTTTTTAAAAACGTGCCTGAAATTAACAGTAAAGTACCCTTAAATCGGGCTCGATGTAGCTGAATGACCAATGGCGACATGATTGGTTAAAAATAGCATCATCCCTTCGCCCAGAAAAAGACACAAAGCTCCTGGCTCCGAGCGTAGGGAAGCAGCGGCAGGAGGCGCCATCTTACGCAAGTGATTCTACGTCTTACAGGCGGCTGTAGAGCCCCGTTCAGCATGCATCTCGCGTGCCTTGTGTGTGAGCAGGTATTTGAGGCACCCCCCGCGGCAGAAGCGGCCGATTCCGTCCAGAATGGCACTCACACTGCCGGCGACTTGACCTCCCTCTCTGTCTCCGGAAACCCATCATCTACAGCTCCCAGCACTGCTATTTTGGCGGAAAACAGCGCCCAGACGACGAAGAAGGCAACTAATAGCGGTCCGGTGTCTCGTTGTGGTGTTTGTGATGGTATTTACCACTCGAAGTGCCTCTTAAACTTGGAAGAAGGCGAGGAACAAGGAGAATCGATGCCTGGGATGGCATTTACGTGTATTAAATGCATATCGGAGACGGAGAAACTGACAAAGAAGCAACAGCAAGTTCTGGACGAGGACGCGCTGCCCATTTTGGTACCAGCGTTGGCCTTCCCATTCGTTCGAAGGGCTCGGAATTCGGAAACAGACAGGGAAATGCCGGTGATTGGCGAGGTTTCGATGGAAAACGATCAAAATTACGAGGAGGAAGTGGTGCAGAGTGATGGCCACAAGTGGAGAGTGGTCTCTACTGAAATGGAGGTTTGTACGACCTGCAGACAGGTGGAGATTTCGCCGGAGGAGAGAGGCAAATGTCTTAAATGCCACAACAGCCGACTCCATCGACGCTGTGTGCAGCAGCATCAAGCGGACCAGGGAGCAGCAACGAAGAAGAAGAGAAGCTACCGGGGAACGGGTAAAAAGAGGCGGAGATTGCCCTCTACAGCCACGTTAGAGTGGTGTGCGCCGTGTCTTCTGGAAAATGACAAGCAGGTGACGCAGCTGAGAGATGGATCTATTGAGAAACGCACCGTTGCAACGCTAGTGGATAGCGCAGATGACATGCAGTGGTTGAAAGAGTGCTGTATTTGCAAAAAGCAATTCTGTTTGGAGGAGTTTTGTGATCCGCAGACTACAGATACGACTTTGGACCATGTACTGGAGAACGCGCCGTTGGAGATGGAGGAAAACTGGTGTTGCGTGCATTGTGCACCGGTAGCACGTTCGCTCACAAGCAATGCATTGATGACTGTGGTAATTTGTGACGGCTGCGATGGAGAATTCGATATGGCTACTATCGACCCACCGCTCGAAAAGGTTCCAGAAGGAAATTGGTTTTGCAGCTCTTGCACGAACAAAGCTGCTGGATCTGTACTCAGTTCTGCTGATACTAGCAGCAAACTGCCCTTAATTCCTGTGACGCTGCTGATTTGTGATTTGTGCGATGGAGAGTTCGATATGAAGGCGTTGGATCCACCGTTAGCCGAAGTGCCAAGTGGCGATTGGTTCTGCCCAGCTTGCAGCTCTACACAAAATGAATTGCACCAAGGTAAAAGCCGTCGCGGGAACATCAAAACAGGGACGCCGAAGCGTCGTGGAGCAAACAAACCGCAAGCCCTAATCCAAACTGCTCCTCCCCCAGTGAAAGAGGTGATTGTCACGGTCCTGCTTTGTGATGGGTGTGATCACGAATTTGACCCTTTGACGTTGAACCCCCCACTCCTGAAAATCCCCGAAGGTGAGTGGTTTTGTCCAGCGTGCAGTGATGTCCGTGCGGCGGGTTCTGCCAATGTGCAACGATGTGTGGGTTGTGATACGATCTTTCACGCTAGTGGGAGTGCTGCAGATCGACTACACCGTCCAAGTGGGACCGTCGACGGCGTTATGCTGTGCGAAGCTTGCCGCAACCGGCAAGTCGGATATACGCGTAGGCGTTTGGTACCTCCTGGGAGTTCCAGTGTTGACGCAACGGGTGCCAAAACCAACAAGAAGCGGAGCCGAGCGGATGGAGCTAGTGATGCAAAACGCCCGAAGAAAATCAAGACTGAACCAAGTATTCCGCCTTCAACCGATAGCAGTATAGTCATAAATCCGTCTGCAGACGAACACACGCCAAGCAATGTCTCCCCCAATGACAACTCTGGTCCACGTTTGCTGATTCCGAAACCAATCGCTATGGTGAGATCTTCTGCTGGGATACGGAACGAATTCGACGGGACGAAGATCATCAATGGCTGGAGCTACACCAACCCAACCGTAATAGTCGCAGACACAGACGACAACTTCATCTCAAGTGGCATCGACGACGTGGAGGAAAGTGGAATTCTTATCGTTTGTGATATCTGCTTCGGAGAGTTCAAGATGGCGGACGTCCTCCGCACTGACGATGCGAATGCCGTCCCTGCCCGTCCATGGTATTGCAAACCTTGTCTTCGAGCTCTCAAGCGCAGCAGAAAGAAAGGGCCACGTTTCTCGAAGCAAATGGTGCTGGAGATGCAAGTGTATAGTCGTCTGCTGCGCGCCACAGCTGCTAAAGTCTCGGATGCCGACGCTGCTGTCCGTGTTGGAAGCCCGCCAAACTCACGTGAAGAACGGCGTAAAATGTACGAGCTTGTGGGGAAAAGTGTTGGAGTGTTTTTGCAGTGGGACAAGCAGTGGGTTATGGGGCGTGTGATGGCTTTCCATGCCACGCATCCTTTAATGCACCATACAATCCGCTTCGACGACGGCGTGGAGGCGTCACTACCGCTATACGCTTACCCAATGGTGATTGGGACAAACACGATGCTTTACGTTAAGGTGCCAGCATTGCAGAATCGTTGGTGGCCTTCTCAAGTCCTAAGAATGAATGCTCTGGCGCGGAACCTGCTACTACCAACGCACGAGGAACAGACTGGAGCTCGGTCGAATTTCCGTCTCGTCCGGATATTTGCAATCGACGATGAACACGTGGAGACTACGCAGTATGTATCCTGCTGGGTACCGAAGCACTTGTGTCGAAGCATGAAGCGTTTTACACCGCCTTCACACGAATCTGAGATAGACGCCACGTTTTCTAAGTCAGTGGAGCGCGCGCAAAACGAGCTGCAGATCGCGCAAGACCGTTTAAAGAGCTTCTTTCAAATGTTATTGGCCGGATTCCGACGAGAACTAGCAGCGACGACATCTCAACCGCCTGCCAAGCCAGCAAAGAACGCCAAGCGGACTTCTGGACACTCGGATGCTCACAACCGACGTGCACAAATTGCCGAGGCGGTGGTGGGTAAAACGATCATCGTTGCTTCATGCCAGAATATGCCGCCTGGATCGTACGTGGTGAAGAAGTTCGACAAAGACTCGAAAGAGCACACCATAGCCTCCAGCGATGGTCCTGAGGTCATGGTAGATCTACTTCAAAGCTCTGATATCGTGTATCACTTGGAAGATGATAGCTCGTTCAGCGAACTGGCAGTTATGCTCGAGCTGAGTGGATCTGACGTGGGTGGAGGTATCCCAGGAGAATTTCACTCCAAAGAACTTCTCGAGAAAGCGATCATTCGAGAAACTGGTGCGCTCCGGGACAACACAGCCGACGCGTCAAGGGGGAAACAGGAGGATGATCACACATGCAGCTACTGCTTGCTGGGTGCAGATGAGTACCAGGACGATGTGGATACACATGGAGCGCTGGAGAAACTAGAGAAGGAGGAACTGGTGGTGTGTGCTAAGTGCGATCGACACTTCCACTCTTCGTGCTGTGATCCGCCACACGCGCCGATTTCCCTCGTGAACCCGGAGGACGGGGGAACTCTTGTGTCGGATCTGAAGTTGCCGTTTGTGTGCAGTGATTGCACGTCGTGTGCTGGGTGTCACGGTCAGAAGGACGGCGAAAGGGAAAGTTCTAACCCCCAGTGGTCCCAGTGGCGTCTACCGCTGCAGGCTGTGGCGCTCTGCACCAAGTGCATCCCTTACTACAAGGCGAACCGTTTCTGTGGCGTGTGCAACCTCGTGCTGGACGACGAACAACTGACCACCAGTGTGGATTTGTTGACGTGCTCGACTTGCCATCACTGGATCCACGCAGACTGCGAGCCAGACCCACATCCAGCCTTCCACGCCTTCAGTCAAACGAGTGATTTCGCTCTGGATGTCCTGACGGAAGCACAAGACCAATTGAAGACTGGCAGTTCCGAGGCAAAGACGCCTGAAGCTGATACAGAATCGATCTCGAGCTTGAAGACACCAGTGGGCAGTCGTAGCCCGTCTGAAGAGCGCGATGTGTTGTCCAATGGCAAGAGCAAGGATGACGGGGCAGTGAAGACTGCCAAGCAGGTTGAAGAAGACTTTGCTCATTCCTTACACTTTGGAGCTGGATATGACCCGAAGGTGCTGCATAATTACGAGTGTCTTACGTGCCGTAAAGTCCGCATGCTCCATGTTCTCCATCGACTGGGGGTCGAGGACAAGTTGGATCTGTTTAAAGAACCCGTGACTGAGGCGATTGCACCGACGTATTTCGACATCATCAAGGCGCCGATGGATCTGAGTACGATGCAGCAGAAGATCCTGGACGGAACGTACGTTCACGTGAACTTCCGTGCTTTCCGGGACGACTTCGAGCTCATGTGCTTGAATGCAGTGACGTTCAACACGAAGGAGCGGGACTTTTTGATCTGGCGTGAAGCTTGGCGGTTCTACGGCCAAGGACAACGGATTTTCCGGCAAACGGCACCCAAGGCGCGTATGAAACAGCGAGGAGGACGTCACTATGATGCGTTGCTGGTGGCAGCTAAGCGGCAATTGCCCAATAACTCAGCTCTCGCGCAGTCGAATGGCGATTTACTCGAAACTGGAGGAGACAATGAGGATGACGAGGAGCTGGAGGACGAGGAGGAAGGCGATACCGGTAACGGCTCGGACGCTGGATCTGAAGCTGTCGGACGGCAAGAAGCTGGCGCATCAAATGGATCAAGCAGTGCGTTAGTATCTGAAGTAGCTTCTGTTGAGGATATGAACACCAAAATATCGGACTCAACAGGGAATACCCAGACGACTACCAGTGATATCGTTCCAGCGCGGGCTAATGGTACAGCTTTAGCTGTAGCCACAGTTCCTACCGACCGTCGTATCGTCACGACTGATGCGCTGGTCTTCCAGACGAAGCTTCGTGTCGGCACCACGCGGTCTCTCATCCGATTGTTCCAGATCGTACAGACACGCACTTCAGCTCACGCCTACAGCTGGTTGGATATGTGTGCCGTTTGCGGTAGCGCGGGGCTGCAAAACGAATTCATTTTCTGCGTGGACTGTGGAGAAGGATTCCACTCGTTCTGTATCCCTGGCATGAGCGCTGCTCGACTGGAAGATAACGACCAGCTGCGCGCGTACTGGCGGTGTCTTAACTGTAAAATGTGCGAGATATGCGGCCAACCAGGAGCTGTCTGTGGAGCTGAGAGCAGCTCTGGTCGTGTTCCTGCTACTGCTGGCAATGTGGACGTGAACAACCCAAATCCTGTGGAGAACGCGAGTGGAGTGGAGCTGTCCACTGGTGAGCCGCTGCTGCTTTGTGAACACTGTGATCGAGGCTACCATGGATCGTGTCTTGTGCCTGCTATCAAGTTGCCTTCGAATCTGAAGAAACGTGATGGAACGACGTCACTTCCTGCGATTTACTGTGGCGGTTGTGTGGCTTGTTCAAACTGTAATGGAGCTAAAAGCGTGGAGCACCTGCACTCGGAAGAAGCGAAGAAGGACCACATTGCGGCACTGGAACGTACGTACAGCCACGAGAAGAACAAGTGTTTACACTGTTACAACAGGAAAGAGCGCGAGGTGCAGGCACTGAAGGAACGTACCAGGTTGTTGACGGACGTGTGGACTTCAGCGGCTCGTAAGAGCAAAAAGGACGCGGAGAAATGCCCATTGTGTAGACGCAAGTGGGACGCAGACCAAGAGGAGCTCATGCAGTGCGATGCTTGCGAGCGGTGGGTGCATCCCCCCTGTGACGCGTTGTTGAAGGCCGAGCCCAAGCGCTATCAACTGCTGGTGAGTGACCCCAACGCCGTTTACGTGTGTGCTGCCTGTCGTCCTCAAGAGCGCGAGCATCTTAGCGGAAAAGCTTCCGATGGCGAAGGCTGGCGTTGCCAGGTGCTGATCGCTGATATCCAGCGGAAACGACTGCAGTGCGAGTCCAGTTGGAAGGAGACGCAGATGCAGATGGAGCAAGTGGAGCGCTGGAAGCGACTGGCCGACCACACGCCCGTGTATCTCTACGTTCTGCGTCTGGGGGAGGAGTGTCTGCGCAACTTCGCGTACCGAAGTCTGAATTTCCAAAGCAACTGGTACCGGTTTACAAAGCAGCAAGAACTGGATGAGACGGGAGTTGCTCTGCCCGAGTGGCTACTGCGGAAGGCGAACCGCTACATGCGATTCAAGAGGTATGTGCGTGGCCCCCGCGCCGCGGCGAGACGCTGTGAACGCAAGACGCAGAGCTTCTATTCCAAGCAAGCGGTCGGCTTGAACACGCGCAAGGACGCCAGCGCTATCTGCACGATCGTGTCAGAAGCTGCGAGTTGTGCTGCGCTGCTGGCTTGCGTCCATCTTCTCTATGGCTGGAGACCTCTTCCTGAAGTGGTGATTCACTTGCTATCGAGCGATGAGGAAACAGAGCAGAGAAAACTGGGAGAACCACTGCTAAAACGCCTGCGAACTGGCGAGAGCGTTGATGGGGAAGAACCAAAGCCAAGACTTAAACTGGAAGCGGAGATTGCTGCCATCAAGGAACAGTATGAACGTCGCGTCGGCAAGAGGCACCTTGTGCACGAACCAGCGTCAGATCTCACGGTCTTTGGCTTCGGTGATGGTGCAAGTTTGGCGGATCAATCGAAGGAGACGAAAGCTCCGGAAAAGACCAAGGACGATGTTGTACCGACTCCTAAGACACCAAAGGTTGTGAGGTCTACGCCTGAGGCGGGGGCTATCGAAGCTCCTAAAGCCCGTGTGCCTCCTGCGACAACAGCTCTCTCCCCTCCAACTCGTAGAGTAGCTCATATGACCACCGCTACTCCTCTGCATGGTTGGCCTACGAAGAGCGACAGCGATCCCTTGGAGGTTTCAACGACTGCAACTTTCGAAGATACGCGGTTTTGCGCCTTGTGCTTCATGATTGGGGACAATACAGCATGCGGACGACTGCTCTACACCGAGTCGGAAACGTGGGTGCACGTTAATTGCGCTTTGTGGTCAATGGAAGTGTACGAGGACGCGGCAGGCGTGCTGCACAGATGCAACAAGGCCAAGCACCGCAGTCGTCTCATTCGTTGCGATGCGTGTGGACTGATGGGGGCGACAATTGGCTGTGCAATCGCGCGGTGTACTATACACTACCATTTCCCGTGTGCAGTCGACGCTGGCGTTGCTTTCCTACCGAACGGCGAAACGTGTTGCCCCAATGCGTCGCATCTGGATATGGTGGCTCGGAGACTGGAAGTCAAGAATGGAGCGCCATTGACAGTACCTCCTACCCCTCTTACTCCTGAGGATGGAAGCTCAAAGGCTGGTGACAATGCAGAGATTGTTGTGGATGTGATTTCGGACGCAGAGGATCGTGAGGCGGAAGGTGACGATGAGTCGAAGACCCCAGTCAGTGAAGATACCGCCCAATCCAGCGTTCCTGCCACACCAGACAGTGGTAACACGACGGAACTTGAATCTGTCAAAGAAGAGAACGTGTCAGAACTTGCAGAACACAAGGAATGTGAAGAGACTGCTGATCCTCAAGAAGATATTAAGCCCAACGGAGCTGTAGTGCCTCTACTACCGCAACAGCACGTGCTGCCAGTGATTAATCCCCGTCCAGAGCCTCGAAGAAGCCTCTTTAGTGACCCACCGCTCGTGACTGTCTCCGACTTGAAGAAGAAGAAGCGTGCAGAGCAAAAACGTGGAATCAAGCCCCGCCCAATGTGCTACCGCGTGGGTTCGTTGACCGTTCACTCCCTGGGCCACATCTTTGTGGGAAATGGGAGCTTCCACACCCGCACAGCCCTCTATCCTTTAGGATTCCGCAGTACTCGCATCTTTTGGAGCACACGTCAGTTGGCAACCCGCTGTCTGTACGAGTGTGTGATCTCTAGCAGCGAAATCGAAGAGCGACGTGAAAAGCGTCAAAAGAAACTGGAAACGGGCGAGGTAGACGATGAAACGGAAGATAATGAGCGACGGAGACCTCGCGTTGTGTTCAAGATTACAGCTTCAGACGATCACGAGCGTCCTATTGTGGCTTCCACGCCTGAGGACGCGCTGATCGAGCTACGGAGTCGTGTGGTTTCGCTGTATGAAGAGCAGCGAGTCTTCGCTGTGACCCCACGCAATGGGGACCAGAATCCGGTTGAGACAGAGCGAAACCCGTTCTTAAAGCGCAGTTCGTGGTTCTCGTACGCACTTAGTGGCGACTATTTCTTTGGCTTTGGACTTCCTGAGATTTCTCGACACATTGAGGAGCTTCCGTTCGCTGCAACGGCAGCGATCAGCCGCCGGGCGATCGTGAGGAAACTCCGACAGCAACAACAGCGTCAGGGTCAAAGCCCGTTGGCTGGTTCAGCCGCAGCAACGTGGAGCTCGAACACACGTAAGCGAAGCCACGATACCATGGAACAAAGCGCTTCAAACGCAGCGCAAGTCATCTCTGCGATGCTCGAAGAGGAAGAGGAAGAACAGCCCTACGAGTTCACTCAGAAGTTACCGTCTGCCGAGGTTTTCCAGACCGCGGAACGGGTGATGGAGCAGTTGGTTCGGGCCGAACAGCGTGCGCGCCAATCTTCTGGCAGTGCTCGGACCGATGGATTCGAAGGGAACCGCTTGTTCGGCGCGCCGAAGAAAGCTAAGACCATGCCGCGACGTCAAGCGCTCAACAAGGAGGCGACTAACGAGCCGGTTCCAGGAGCTACGAATCCGAACGGTGGAAGTACGAGCAGTGGCGGTGTGGCTATGGATATCGAACACCTCCCAATCACGATGCAGTACCGAGAGCTGCGGCGACGGCCGTTTGATGAACGAATGCTCGTCCGGAAGTCGTCAATCCACGGCTACGGCCTGTTCCTGAAGGAGTCTGTGAGCGAGGGTCAGATGATCGTGGAGTATCAGGGCCAAATGGTTAACCAGACAGTGGCGGATGAACGGGAACGACGGTACGAGGAACAAGGCATCGGCAGTTGCTACATGTTCCGAGTGGACGAGAAAACGATCATTGACGCCACGCGTTGTGGTAACCTGGCGCGCTTTATCAACCACTCGTGCGACCCCAAGGCTTTTGCGCGTATCGTGACGGTAGAAGGAGGCGAGAAGAAGATCGTCATCTTCGCCAAGCGGGCGATTGCGGTGGGAGATGAAGTCACGTACGACTACAAGTTCCCGATCGAAGATGAAGCCATTCGCTGTGACTGCAACGCTCCGAATTGTATTGGGCGCATGAATTAGGTTCGTGCTTGATGAAAATGACGCAAAAATATGTATGTTTTTATTCGTGTTTGCTGATTTTCCAAGGTTCTCACAGAGGGATGTCCCTAGGGCTCCCACCAACGCTTCAACTGCCTAAATGAACGCTTCGACTGCTCCTTAAAAAAACTCTTTGCCACGTTGAATCGATCCCTGAACCAGTTGACGTACATGTAGCGTGAAATGCCCACTTCGCGCTCGTTTTCCTGTCCGGAAGCAGATGTAAATGCTACACCAAATTGAGGACTGTCGATTCTTTCTGAAACTACTGAGGCTGCTGCTTTCGTGACCGAGTCTGGTGCCGCCGACTGCGAATTGTCATCTTGCGCACAAGCATTACCACTGGGGATAAGCGCCACGTGATGGATCGAGTTTGGCTTCTTCGACAATTGTTCTATCTTGCGCTTCAAAATCACGTTCCCCATCAATAGATTGTCTTGCACTTGTCGAAGTCTTTCCGACACCTTGTGGAAGTCTTTAATCTCAATAGGTTGAACAATCTTGGGATCGATTCGAACAGTTGGAGCCTCAGACCGAATAAACTCTTCAACGTCACTGGGAAGCTTCGTGATGGCATTGTTTCTCCCATTCAGAACGTCAATCACCGGGATGAACACAACATGAGGCGTTTTGTACTGATTGGTGTTGATCAGTTTAACAACTCGTTCATACTCCGATCCCCTTTTCATGATTTCGGCGTATCGACGCTTCTCCACGTTGTTGACAATGACTGTGAACGAGACGTTGTCAAGTCCAATGGAACGTAGTACAACTTCGATCGTTGCCAGGTGGCCGTACCCAACGCAACTGTATTCCAGGCGAAGCACGAAGAAGAGCTTGTATTTTCCCGATTGCTTGAGCGCTTGGGTGATCTCAGTCGTCGCGTCAATGGCGCCATATGCCAAACCGGGCGTGCCCAAGTATTGCACATTGCGTGCGCTGCTTTGGACAGGCCCGTACGGAAACCCAAGCCAGAGACAACAACCAGAGAGCCGACAAGGCTGTTGATCAACGCACTTTTGCCCGTTCCACGGTTTCCCAAAAAGAGGTAGTTCACTTCGTCAAAGGAAGAATAGTTTCGCTGAAAAACACGGGAGTAGATTTTTTTTAACTCTGGTCAATCAATCACTTCTAGTCTATACCAGCTCCATTTTAATTGCCTCATCCGGAAGCCGTTCGGTCTTGCGGATCGAAAATTCATGAAACAAGCTACAGAGGCGCATCTTGCTGACTTCAATTAAATGCCGAAACTCGCTCCTATTGTATTCACTCGCTGAGTACACGGAGAAAAGACCAAAAATTAAAATAAATGTTCAAAAAGATCGGTAGTACAAGGTAGGGGCGAACCAGGGAACTTCTTGAAACCTCGCTGTGACTCGAATGATTGTCGGATTAGATTCGTGCTAGCTCAAAATGACGCAAACCGTGTATTGTTCAATTCTTTAACCGACCTTCGGAGGTTTTCACAAAGGGATGTCCACCACGGTGTCCTTGGCTGAAAGATCGACTTTCGTTTTTCCCTGAGCTGCAGCGAAAGTCTTATGGGCGATAGCGCCGTGCGTGATACCGTCCTGAAAAGTCGACAATTGAGAGTACGCGGATGTCGAGTTGCTGTCCGCGCCCTGCAGATGATCCCGATCACTTGATTCACTCTTGCACTGCTGGGGCTTCCACCAACGTCTGAACTGCCCAAACCAACGCTTAGTCTGCTCCTTCACAAAATTCTTTGCCATCTCGAAGCCAGCCCAGATCCAGTTTGTTAGGCAACCTGCAGTGCTTACCACGCTCTTATTCTCCGATTCGGAATCGGACGTAAATGCCTCACCCCATTGAGGATTGTCGACACTTTCTGGAAGTACTGGGGGCGTTTCATTCATGGTCGAGTCTTTGGTAAATCCACCTGCCGTTAAGATCTTCGCCTGGGCGTTGTCTTGATCCTTTGGCGTACTACGACTGGGATTTAATGCCATCAGACGGCCAAGTGTACCGAGTAAGCCCCCGCCCACGTGTGGCTCCATCGACAATTGTTCAATCTTGCGCTCCAATACCGCGTTCTCCTTCAATAGATTCTCTTGCATTTCGCGAAGTTTTTCCGACACCTTGTGGAAGTCTTCAATCTTGATAGGTTGGACCGTCTTGGGATCAATTTCGACAGTTGGAGCCTCAGACCGAATAAACGCTTCAACGTCACTGGGAAGCTCCGTGATAGCGTTGTCTTCCTCATCCAGAGCGTCGATCACCGGGATGAACACAATATGAGGCGTCTTGTACTTAATGGAGTGAAGCATCTTTGCAATTTCTTCGTAGTCCCCTCCATTTTTCTTCAGTTTGGCGTATTGCCGCTTCTTTACGTTATTGACAATGATCGCGAACGGGACGTTGTCGTTTTGAATGGAACGTAGTACAACTTCGATCGTTGCCAGGTCGTCGTTCACGACGCGGCCGCTTTCCAGGCGAACCATGAAGAAGAGCTTGTAGGTTCCCGATAGTTTAAGAGCTTCAGTGATCTCTGCCGCCGTGTCTTGGATGGCGCGATCTGCCAAGCCGGGAGTGTCCAAGTATTGCACATTGTCGTGAATGTGTTTCTGGAACGCTTTGGTCAGACCACCATCGTAATTCACGCCCGAGTTGAAAACGGGAGAGCCGACGAGGCAGTTGATCAGCGTGCTTTTACCCGTTCCAGGGTTTCCCAAAAAGAGGTACTTTTCCATTGTTGTCGAAAAGAAGAATGATCTCGGACACCATGTAAAAATTTTCAAAGAAGAACGGAACTTTCGTTGAAAAAACACAGCGAATTCCCACAAATATATCGGCGAGGGATTTCTTCAGAAAGGTGCGAGGGCAAGAACTAGTCCATCAATCAGTTCCAGTCTAAAAACCCACATACCCCATTCTCTAAGAAACGTCATGCCTACGAACTATCTGTTCCTCGGGAATCCTGGTACGGGGAAGAGTACGCTCATTAACTGCTTCATTGGGAAACCCGTGTTCAACGCAGGGATTTCCTACGGCGGTGGACTCACCATTTCTTCCAGAGGCATGGACACGACGGGAAAGTCTATATGGACACCCCCGGCCTCGCAGATCGAAAACTAATGAAAAAGCCGCAGAAGCCATCACAGAAGCCTTAAGACAGTCCGGAATGTACAAGATCTTCTTCATGGTGTGTCTCGAGAACGGTCGCGTGGTAGCCGACGATATCTCGACGATTGAGACGGTGATCTCCTGTATCGACCTGGAGGAGGTTCCATTCACGATCATCATCAACAACATCAAGAAGCGCCAATTCAAGGCAATGATGGAGAAAGGAGACGCGTTTAAGAAGGTTGTGGCTCTGGTGAATGCTGGCAAGTACACAACGCCGCAGATTGTGTTCATCCCGACGATTCCAGAACTGGACGAGGAGGATAACGCAATTGCGGCTTTACCGGATTATGTTGCGCACTTCATCCAGCTAAAAGCTCCCATTGTGGACATCAGTCCCAACGTTGTGAATGATGTCGGACCTGACGAGTTTATGAAGTTTGTAAAACAACTGGCCGCGCAGGTAGAACGCTTGCAAAAGGATAACGACGCTCTACGTCTCCGATTGGAAGAGTTGGAGAAGAAGCCAGGGTTCTTCCGGTCTGTTGGTACGCGTATTGACGAAGCGATCGGCTCAGTTGCGAGGCTTTTCACCCGCGCGTAGGTGCATTTCATTCTTTCAGACCTTCTTTTAATGAAACGAAGCTAACCATTGAGCCGCAACCACTTTATGGGTCGAGTAGTCGGGCGACCATTGTTGGTCTCATCTGGCTTGCCCAAGACGTTTGGGTGCATCTGAACTGTCGATGAGTCGCAAGGGTGTGCGGCCAGTTGTGGGCTGAAGGTGGACAGAATGGAGTTAGCTAAAAGCTTCACGCAATGGCGTTGTTAGAAACAATGAATGGAGCGAGAATCCACTCTCATTTCTAAATCGACGGTCTTCCCCCCCCCCACCCCCGACTTGCAAGCTATGCGCGCCACCCAACAGTCCTCGCTCGAGAGTATCCTCGACAACTACGTGCGCCTCTACGAAGAGAAGCTCATAATCGACGTGGCCGCCGAAATCTACGCCAACCACAGTCGCCAAGGTGGTCTCCGCCTGCACGATCTTCATGAATGTATGAATGCCGCACCAGAAACAGTCACAGCGCTGTTCCACATGTACGACGAGGACAACAGCGGCACAATCGACGCGAAAGAGCTCCTCGGCATCATGCGCTACGTCAACTTCATGGTCGGCTACTGCGACGCGTGCTTCAAGCCCATGGCACGCGAGGACAACGCGTTTACCTGTGTGCAGTGCGAAGACTACCTGTTGTGCGGTGGGTGTTACCCTAACAGAGGCTACGTCCACAGTCAGCACGGCGCGTTCCAACCCGCTGCGTTCTTGCAGATTATCGCTGCAACAAACGACGGTCTGCCGCCACAGGTCGGGTCACTCCTCCGTCAACAAGTCAGCGAGTTCTTTGAGGAGATCGACGCTGACGGGGACGGCGAGATCACCGTCCATGAGTTTCTAACCCGTGGCGTGCAGAACGGGTGGAGCCCTGAATCCCTAAACTTCGTTCTCCAGTTCGACATTAACGGTGACGGCCGAATTTCCCCTCGTGAGGCGCTCTACATGTTCACTGGGATGGGGATGATGCGGGGGTGTGACGAGTGCGGCGAGATGAGCTTCATCACTAACAATGATATGCTCTCGTGCACTGAATGTACCGCAGACTACGACGTTTGCGCTTCGTGCTGGAATGCCGGTAAATGCTCTCACCCGCACGACCGCTTCGGCACGACCAAGCCGTTCCAGTTAAGGGAGTTAGGACTGTACTACGAACGCGGGCAGATCGTTGCTGATGACTGGCAGCAGTGGGAGAAGTACAAGCCGTTCGTTGGGGACAATATCGGATATGTAGCAGCGGTACGGTGGCAGACTCATGTGTCGTCGTTATGAAGGCTTTACTGACGTTTTTTCTTGCTTTGGTTGGTATGCAGCCGTCGGCCAACAACTACAATATTGACAAGTCGCCGTCACTGTGGAGTAAGGCTGGCAGCTCGTTGTATCGAGGGGTTGTCAATGAAGCGGCGGAATCTTTGGGGGAGGAAATCGTGGGCCAAGCGGTTGGGTTCGTAGATGAATCATTGGGGGAGGATTTCGTAGGGCAGGTGGTCGAGTATGGGCTCGATATCTTATCGATGTTTTTCTGCTAGGACCGGCGAAAAATACTACGTGTAGTAGTAGTAATACATGTTTCATGGGTAAATCTGGATGTGTCGCTCGTTTATGGCTGTGCGTGTTCATCATATCTCGCTCATGATGACCGTCTCCGTGGACGCGCCACAAAGAACAGGATGGGGTCATCAGACTTTGCTCGTGATGGTATGGGCCCTTCACTCCCAGCGACAACAGCGACAGATCCATAGTGTACCAGTAAATTCCTTACGGGAAGCATGTTAGTACAGTACACTGGGAAGCGCGATCCTTCTACATGTACATGTAGGCAAAATACACGTAGGCAAAAGTGTTTCTTGGCGAAGATAATCCGGAGTTTGATCTGTACAAAACCAGGCAAACTTCAGAAGTATCGTCACAGATGATGCAATTGAGCGGTACATGTACCATGTGGTTGAAGTTGACCGATCTTTATCTACCGCTCGAACTCCTTTCGCTCAAGCCTTGGTTGATCACCGCTCCGTTGTGACACTGCACTATAATAGACCGGCACATTTCCTACGATGAAGCAGAAATCTTAAAGTTCTCAATCAAGTAGCATCCACCCGGAGATCGTCCATTCCCTATCATCGGAATCTCTGTCCTCACTTTCATTTTGACCTAGCAGCGTCCACTTCACGTCAAGCACTGTAGCGTCGAACTCACCACCAATCTACCATGGCCGACTACAAGGAAACCAGCACGCCTAAGGCCACCACAGCCTTCGACGAAGCCAACAAGGCCGCCGCGAAGCTCATCAAGCCCAAGACCATTCTCTACACGAGCGCGCTCTTGTCCTGGATGCAGCCCTTCCAGTCCGGTTGGTCGACGTCGCAGACCAATCTCTCCCAGTACAACGACGAAGATCAGTGTGACGCGCGTCCCGTGGCGGACGGCACGTGCCTCATGTTCCCGGGTCACTCCAAGGTCGGGTGGACATTCGCCGTGAACGCGTGGATCTTCGGCGCCATGATCGGCTCACTGTGTTGCGGCCATTTCGCCGATAAATTCGGTCGTAAGAAGGCTTTAATGAGCAACTGCATCTTCATGTTCGTGGGCGGTGTCATTCAGGCCTCCGTCTCCAACATTTGGGCTTTTGCCGCCGGCCGTTTAATCTCTGGTCTTGCTTCAGGAACGGCTACGGGTACAATCGGTGCTTATGTGAACGAATTGACCCCTCCTCACATGCGAAACACGCTGGGCTTGGGTCTACAGATCTTCACTACCATCGGTATCTTGTTCCCAGCCATCACCTTTTTCTTCGCTAACACGAGCTCCGGGTGGCGTTATCTGGCTGCTTTTCCTTGTGTATTGGCCGTCATTTACCTGCTGTTAGCTCCCAAGTTTTGCATCGAGAGTCCGGCTTGGCTGTTGACTAAGGGCCGTACTGAAGAAGCCCGTCAAGTACTCGCTCGTCTGTACGGTGAAGAGCACGTCGAGACCGCTCTCTCATGGCTCAAGGTGAACCGGAACCCGGACAACGTCGAGAACGACACGTCCACCGAGAAGGACTCCATGTTTAACCCTCGCCACCGCATGCAACTCGCCTGTGGCATCATGCTCTCGTGCGCGCAGCAGTTGTCCGGTATTAACGCCGTGTTCTACTATTCCGGATCTATCTTCAAGTCGGCAGGTATCTCCGACTCGCACATCGGAACGCTCATCATCGACTTCATCAACATTTGGCCCGCCTTCTTCACGGGTGTGTTGGCCAACCGCTTCGGTGCTCGTAACATGATCTCGCCGGTATGTTCGTCATGTCCGTTCTCATGACCGTCGGCTTCCTCGTTAACATCTCGGCGCTCTCCATCGTCTTCACGGCGCTGTACGTCGTCGCGTTCGGTGTGACTCTGGGGCCGCTCGTGTACGTCATGACGGCCGACATCTTCCCGGACTCCATCCGCGCTTCGGCCACGTCGCTCTGTATCGGCTGCAACTGGCTCTGCAATCTCATCGTCGGCGTCGCCTACCCGTACATCTCGGACGCGCTCAACGACTACGCGTACGTGCCGTTCGTGGTGCTGCTGGCCATTTTCTTCCTACTCGGACTCAAGCTGGTGCCGGAGACGACGGGCAAGTCGGCTGAGGAGATCCTGGCCGAGTACGACTCATGTCGCGAGAAGTAGACGGTATAACTGTTTGCTGAGCAGAGTTTTACGTTGTTTTTCTTCACCTGGTAGAACTTTTCGCATAAGGAACTTGACACTTTCCTGATCTTTGTCAATCAATCAACTTTAAGAGAAGCAAGATACATGTAGCTCACAACCCAAAGAACCTTCGAACTGACGCCGACATGCCTACGAACTATCTGTTCCTCGGGAATCCTGGTACGGGGAAGAGTACGCTCATTAACTGCCTCATTGGGAAACCCCTGTTTAAAGCAGGGATTTCCTGCGGAGGTGGCCTAACCAGTTTCTTCCAAAGGCATGGACACGACGGGAAGGTTTACATGGACACCCCCGGCCTCGCAGATCGAAAACTAATGAAAAAAGCCGCAGAAGCCATCACAGAAGCCTTAAGACAGTCCGGAACGTACAAGATCTTCTTCATGGTGTGTCTCGAGAACGGCCGTGTGGTAGCGACGATATCTCGACGATTGAGACGGTGATCTCCTGTATCAACATGGAGGAGGTTTCATTCACGATCATCATCAACAACATCAAGAAGCGCCAATTCAAGACAATAATGGAAAAAGGGGACGCGTTCAAGAAGGTTGTGACTCTGGTGAACGCTGACAAGTATACAACGCCGAAGATCATGTTTATCTCGACGATTCCAGAACTGGACGAGGAGGATAACGCAATTGCGGCTTTACCGGATTATGTTGCGGCTTTTATCCTCCATGAAGCGAAGAGTGTTGTTATTGAGGCCGAAAGCGTCAGTGAAGTGGAGACAGCCGAATACGAGAAAGTGGTCAAAGAGCTACGTGAGAAATTGGAACTCCAGCAAAACGATAATGAAGCTCTGCGTCAGCGAATGGAAGTGTTGGAGAAGAAACATGGCTGCACAGTCATGTAAGGGTCTTTTGCATCCGCAACGGAAACCATTACGGAAGCACCCTAAATCTGAATATGGAACGTCCACCATTTCAATGTCTACCACACCACTTATCCAAAATTCAAATTATCGCGCGTCTTTCCAGTCAGATAAAAGCCAACCAGCATTTTAGGAGCTCCTGCATCTTCCGTCATGAGCGAGGGACGTCTCCAGCACTTGCTGCAGCCCATTCGGTACGTTCCTTTCTCTCTTATCTCCTCCTTCTCCTTCTCACGTTCATTCTCTTCCATAGGGACTTGAGCAAGAACTGGAATATCGATTTAGCCGCGGAATTAGAGGAATATATGGATAAATTAGAAAATCTCAACATCGCATTTGACCCAGAAGATGGCGCCAGTATCGCAGAAGGGGAAGGAGGAGGCGTCATGAACTTCGCAGAGGCAGCTCTATTGATCCAAGGCACCAGCGTCATCTACAGTCGCAAAGTGGAATATCTCCACGCTTTAGTGTACCAAACATTGGCACATTTATCCAAGCAGGAGGATAAACAGAGCCAACCAAGTGGAGAAGCAGGAGAAGAACAGGAAGAAGAAGAAGAGGAAGGTGCCAGCGTATTTAACAACCCACTGCCGCTCTATGACGAGCTACAGGAGGCGAAACCCACGCAAATTACGCTAAAACGAACGAAACCGGAAGAAGAAGAGACGGAGAGTGACAAGCGCAGGAAGAGGAAAGAAGCCAAGGCTCTGCACAGGAGCAAGAACAATATCCAAGCGTCCATCGCCCTCATGGGCTCTCTCGTCCCTGATGAACGCGACCACGGAGAGACTTTCAAGCTGTTGTCGTGCAATTTACACGCCACTGGAGTGTTATTACTGGACGAGGCGAGCAAGAAGTACTTGAAGCCAGCGCAACAGTCTGTAGGGGAGTCGCTGGCGTTCGGAGAGACACCAGGAAGACAGAGAGGCATGTGGATCGCTGCTGACGGAGAAAATCCCGCCACGACGTTGAATTTTGACGATATGGATGCAGACGACGATAATGAAGACGAGAACGGCTTTGAAGATCAACCAGACTACGAATACGACGCTGGAGAACCCATGCAAGATGCTCCAATGGATGACGCAGTGGAAACTATGCAGCAAGAGGAAATATCCACAGAAGATCCGTCTCGCAATGTAACAAGACCAGCCAGACTTCCAGAGGGAGAGAAGGACCCTTGGGCGCCTTTAGACGCGTACGATGCCAGCTCTTCAGTGGCTCGGCCATTCAAGAAGGGGAGATCGTACCCACGTGTACCAGCCTACAAGAAGAAGAAGGGTCCTGCAGCTCTCAGTAACAAGGATGGTGCTGTAGGTATGGACGACGACGCAGAACAGGATGGTCTGTCCGATCCTGCGTTCCAAGATCGATTCTTCATGGGATCAAAGGGGTCGCAATGGGCTTCGTGGGTCTGGACAGAGACTTCAAGTGAGAATCCGTTGGAGAAAACGTGTAAACGCACGTTCTGTAAGGCCCCACTGCTGGTTAAAAGCTGCGATGCGCTGTGGCAACGTGAAGCCAAGTGGAGAAGTATCATGCGACGCTGTGAAGCCCGAGAGAAGCAGAGCGCTGAAGCCATGTTGTTGCGTGAACAGGCCACGGAGGAGGAGGAAGCGGATGGAAACGATCAGATGCAGGCCTTAACACTGTCTACAGCTACAGCTCGACTTGATATGGCGTTCCGGAATGATGGCAATGGAGATAACGACCAGGAAGACGAGAACGGAGACGAGAACGACTATGACGATGGATTTGATAACGATTGGGACCAAGGGAACGACGTGGATGATCCCATGGGCTCGTACGAAGCGGCAACTGCTGCAACAGGGAGATCTGATGGGCCCCTTACGTACGAGGAAGTCTGTCGGCAACACTTGGCTTCTTTTATGTCTGGCACGGAGAAATACGTCCGAGAGACGAACTTGAGCAAGAAGGTGAGCGACTGGCAGGATAAATTGACGCCGCTACTGAAGCAGCAGGACACGCATCCTCCGTTCGACATCCACCACTACGGCCGAGAGATTATTGGACGATTGGAGGAGGAACAGAAGACTGCAAGTCTGGACAAACACAGTAAAACCACAAAGAGAGACAAGAACAAGCGCGCAAGACTGACCGAGGACGAAGACAAGCGGGAAACAGTGCCGTTCGAGACGCTGGTGGGCGGGAAAAGTCAGTTCGAAGTCTGTCGCCTCTTCTTGGCGTCGCTGCAGCTCGCGAACAACGGGAATGTGTCGCTCTCGCATGCACGCACAGCAGCAGAACACGGCCAAGTCCCGTTCGAAATGCAATTACTCAGCACTGTCAACGCCTACGAGGCATTGCAGGCTTAAACTCTGATCAAATATACACAGACTACTGCTTACGCTTCCCTGATTTAGGGCTTGTTACATTTCGCAATGTGGTCTGCAACGTCCTTGTGATCATTTGCTCGCGCAATAGTAGCAAGATCGACCTCATCACTGTTCTTGACGCCAGTGGAAGCTCCGTTTTCGATGAGAAGCTTGACAATATCCAGATGTCGTGCAGGCCCCGAAGAGTGCAGTGACCTCACTTGATCCTTTCTGGTTAATTGTCGCTCCGTCCTCCAGAAGTATCGACACCACATCCACATGACCCTGTAGAGAAGCTTTGAACAGTGCACTCTCGTTCATTTTGTTGGTGGTATCAATTGCTGCACCCTTTTGGAGGAGAATAGTCACCACTTCGGTCAGTCCGGATTCCGCTGACATCAACAGAGCGTTGTCGCCGTCTCCATCGACCACTTCAATAGCAGCCCCACGCTCAAGAAGAAGCTTCGCAATATTCGAGTGTTTACTTTCGCACGCTATTTGCAGTGCTGAGCACCCGTGACACGTTCGTTCATCAATATTTGCTCCCTTTTCAAGCAGTAAAGTCACCACTTCTTCGTGACCTTTTTCAGCTGCACTGGTAAATGGAGTACGTCCACGATTGTTTGATAAACTGATATCTGCACCGTCCTCCACCAGCAACTGCACGATATTGATGTGACCTAATCTGGACGCAATATGAAGAGCGGTGGATCCATCCTGACTGCGAGCATCAGCTTTTGCACCATGTTGTAGTAAAATCTTGAGCACATGGACATGACCATTTTCAGAAGCAGCCATCAGCGCAGTGAAGCCACGATCGGAAACTAAGTCGATGGCTGCACCCCTTTCGAGCAACAAATTCACGACAGTGATGTGTCCATACCCCGAAGCAATAGCCAGCGGAGTAAATCCAAATTCTACTGTGTCAATGAAGGAGCCACTACCAAGCAGTAGCTCCACACAGTCGACATGGACGTTCATGCATGCACAGTACAAAGCATTCCAGCCGCCGGGTAACTGTATGTCTACACGCGCACCATGTTCCAGCAGTGACCTCACAATGTCCAAGTGACCATCCTGGGACGCAATGACAAGTGGCGTCCACCCCAAACTGTTCGCAGAGTCGACTATGGCATCGTTCTCAATCAGAAGCTTTACCACATCCGTGTTCCCATGCGCTGAAGCAACTGCCAACGCACTATCCCCAGTTCCGTCTTCCATATTAACGACTGCACCATGATCAAGTAGCAACTTCACAATGTCAATGTGTCCAGAGAAACAAGCCGCGTGGAGAGCTGTCTGCCCATCCTCTCGCTGTTTATTCACTGAAGCTCCTTCCATCAGTAACTCCCTGACAAGATCGACGTGACCATTTTGCGCTGCAGTCATCAGTGCTGTCCAACCGTCTGGCATTGCAAAATCAATGTCAATTCCGTTCTTCAGCAACAACTTCACCACCTCCGTTCGCCCTTGGTCAGCTGCAGAGATCAATGGGATGGCTCCTTTATCATTTACCACATCAAACTTAGCACCATGAGCCAGTAGCACCTCGACAACATTAGTGTGACCACGCAACGACCCGGCATGGAGCGCACTCCAGCCAGTCGAACCCTGTTTGTTCACACTTGCACCCGCCTCAAGCAGCACTTTGGCAACATCCGCATAGCCGTTTTGGGATGCAAGCAGTCCAGTTTCCTCTGGAGATCAAATCAACAGAAGCTCCACTCTCTAAAAGGAACTTTACCACGTCGATCTTGTCATACGCAGCTGCAGATGCCAGGGGATTGAACACTTCATCACCTGCTAAATCAATCTTCGCACCCATTCCAACGAGAATCTTGACAATATCGAGATATCCTTCGGTGCACGCGAATTGTAAAGCAGTACGACCGCTATGGCTTAACTCGTTGATACGTGCTCCCTTCTTCAACACCATCGTCACCACTTCCGCGTGTCCTCACTCATGAGCGGTTTCAAACCTTCACCATTTGTCATGTTGATTGCCTCCGTGCTTTCTAGTAGACGCTCGACAACTTTTACTTGTCCCCGTTCACATGCAATTCGTAGAGCGGTGTCTCCATTGCGATGCTTCTGGTCGATAACTAGCGATGGGTTTACATCCGACACCGACATAGAAGAAGATGACCACTTGTCTATAAGTGTTTCCTTTTCAGCAATAATACCCTTATTACTGAGCTGTACATCAGGATGAACACACTCATAAATGAGCTGTACGAAATCTGTATATCCACTGAAGTACGCCACCTTCAGAGGCGGCCAGTTCTGGAAATCGCCACTCAAATCGATATCCGCGCCATTATCCAGCAGAATCCGAACAACCGCCAAGCGGTTGTACCATACAGCCGTAAGCAATGCTGTCCCTCCACTTGGAAGCCTTGCATCAACATTAGCACTACGTGTCACTAGAAACTGGACGATATCGGAAAAATCCAGTTGCGCTGCCGTGATAAGAGGAGTGTAGCCATCATTGTCTGTTATCTCCAGTGCAGCTCCATGGTTCACGAGAGTCACAACCACATCGAAATGACCATGTTCGGAGGCGATATTGAGTGCTGTTGCCCCAAAAGGCAACTGAAAATTGATCGAATCACGACCAGCTTCCCGTTTAAGTAAAGCTTTCACCGTGCTAAGATGTCCTTGCTCAGCAGCCTTCATCACTGGCGTCCAACCAGCTTCGTTTGTCAAGTCCATTCTCCCTCCCTTCGCCAATAGAAACTCCACTACTTCAGTATGGCCATTGTAGGCAGCGCATCTCAATGGGCTGCCGTCGTCTTCGTCTGTAGAATCTATAGATGCACCATTTTCCACTAACACCTTCACAATATCGACGTGGTTGTATCTAGCCGCGGAATGCAGAGCTGTCCAGCCCTTCGCTCGCTTTTTGTTTACATCTGCTCCGTTCTGTACAAGAAGCTTCAAGATGTCTGCGTAGCCATTTTTTGCCGCAGTCATGAGCGAAGTCCAGCTATCCTTACCGGGTAAGTCGACATTTGCTCCTTTCTCCAATAAAATCCTCGCAATTTCCGTTTGACCATACTCCGCTGCATATAGGAGAGAACTACCTTGGTCTTCCACCATTAAATCAACATTTGCACCTTTCTCGAGTAGTACTTCTACCGCTTCAACATGGCCCTTTCTCGAAGCGGAATGAAGTGCGGTCCAACCAGCCGGCAATTGTTTATCCAAATTCGCACCATTATCTGCCAGGACCCGAATGACATCCACGTGACCATTCTGTGCTGCAGACATAAGCACATTGAAACCTTTCTTGTTCACATGGTCGACGTCTGCTCCATTCTTCAACAGAAGCTTCACAATCTCGGTGCGTCCGTGTTCTGCTGCGGATCTTAGTGCGCTGTCGCCTAAGTCGTCAGTCAACCCAACGGTTGCTCCATTCATCAGTAGGATCTCAACAATGTTGTTGTGGCCACCTGCATGCCATGTGGAGAGCAGTTGAGTCGTCCACTCGTTGTAAGTCCACACTTGCACCTCCCTTTAGTAACAACTTAACGACCTCGTCATGGCCACGGAACACGGCATCCATAAGCGACGTCCACCCTCTGTGATCAGACAAGTCCACTGAAGCTCCGTTGTCCAACAGAAACTCCACAATGTGGGCCAGTCCGTTATCAGCGGCCATCGTCAGTGCGCTGTCACCGTCTCCATCCACTAAGTCAACGGACGCACCGAACTTGATCAGAGTCTGCACAACTGCAAGATGATCCCTAATGCTTGCGAGTTCCAACGCACTCGTTCCATTGGGTAATCGCGCATCAACGTCGTCTCCTGCCTTCAAAAGCGATGCTACTATCTCCGAGTCGCCTATGTACACCGAACACAGCAATGCTGTCCACCCATCATTGCTTCTTGCACCAATTGCTGCACCTTGTTCCAGCAACAGCTTCACCACTTCGTTGTGTCCATTTCCAGCAGCCTCGATGAGTGGCGTGTGACCCTTTTTATTGACAGCGTCGATCTCTGCACCACTTTTAAGGAGAACCGCAGCTACCGCTTCTTGTCCCTCTTGGCGAGGACGGTATCTCCGTTTGTCAGTTGTTTCTTGTCGTTTTCCTGTAAGAACGCCACCACCTTCTCGTCCACTGCAACTCCTCGTTCCACCATAGCCAGAACAGCCTCCATACCCCCTTCACTGTCTGGTCCTGGGATGAATTGAAGAATGATCATCACGTGACGTAGTTCGGCCAAATGTACCCACTGACGACTGACGTTCTCCATATTATTGTAGCGAAACAAAAATTACCCAAGGCGTAAGTCCAGCTCATTTCTCATCTTACTTCTTACACACATCGCTGACTCTCGCTCGATAATGAAAGAAAACTATCTGTTCCTCGGGAACCCAGGCGCGGGCAAGAGTACGCTCATTAACTGCCTCATCGGGAGGCCAGTGGTCCAATCAGGGGTCTCCTATGGTGATGGCCTCACCAGATTTTCCCAGACGTATGAGCACGATGGGAAGATTTACATGGACACCCCCAGTCTCGCGGATCGCAGCCTGCTAAAGCAAGCCGCAGAGGCAATCACGACGTCCATCAAACAGTCCGGAACGTACAAGATCTTCTTCGTGATTCGCCTGCAGAATGGCCGTGTGTTTGCCGACGATCTCGCGACGATTGAGACGGTGATGTCCAGTATCGACCTGGAGGAAGTTCCATTCACTATCATCATCAACAACGTCAATAAGCGCCAGTATGACTTCTTAATGAAGGAGGAGGACGCGTTGAGAAGACTTGTGACTCTAGTCAACGCTGGCAAGTACACCACGCCGCACATCGTTTTGATCCCGACACTTCTGGAGCTGGACGAGGAGGACAATGCGATTGCAGCGCTTCCGTATCAGGCTGCGCACTTCATCAAGCAGGAAGCTCCGAGTGTTGTGATCGAAGCGGAAGTTGTGAGTAAAATCAAGGCTGATACGTTTATGAGGGTGGTCTCAGAACTACGAGAACAGCTACAATCCCTACATCAGGACAGCGACGCCTTTCATCGCCGAATGAAAACATTGCAAGAGAAGCCGGGGTTCTTCCGCGATCCCAGCACAATCAGTGATACATCAGCGGAGCTAGTACAACCAGCGGGTAGAAGCTCAGCTGGAGCAGCAGACGTCGTGTGCCCTGAGTGTGACTGGATCGCAAGCTGTGGGGACTCTTTTTGCCGCCGATGCGGCTTTTACTTACCCACTGACGCCGTTTTCGCGTAAGTTGTGTATACTTGATCGACACATTCCCGTTGTTAGCGAGCTGCAGCCCTCAACTTGAATATAGGTACGTTTTCCTCGAACGCGCTTCATGTTGCATCGTTTCTCTGTGAACAAGTTCAAAAGGCAGTTTTTGAGAAGTAGCAATAAATGACCATACCTTTCGACAGCTCTTTAAACCCTGTAGCCCAGCCTGTCATAAATACCGCTTTCTCTAACTCAGGTCGTCAGTGGTGCAAATGCACCCTCAGTAAGGCTGAAGTGATCGCGAAGAATCGGTAGTGCGTCGTCCCATTCGTCCTCCTTGATCAGCATAAAGTCCTAAAACACAGGAAACCAGTAACGTCAGCGGACCATGAAACAACTCGCATCAATATCCTTACTCGTACCGTAGCGTAGGTGCTCAGGTAAAACACCGTAGTGCCAGCATTTACCAGCACACGCGTTTGACCCGCGACAATACCAGTCTCCGCAAAGCCCAGCTTCGTGTTGCCAATTTGCACCGGCCTCCAGAAATCCGGTGACACCAGAACCCCTTGATCTCCCTGTTCCATCAGCTCTCTAGCCTTCAGTAAGAAACATTCATCACTGGTAACTACAGAGATATCGTCGCCGGTTTCCGAGTAGCTCAAGAACCTCGGAGTTTCACTGCCGTCCTCCGGTTCTCTCGGCTTAAACAGCAACTCCACGAGTGAGTACATGTGTCTCCGTACGAAAGTCCGATTGAGCTGAACAAGATGCAGCTGCACTTCCGGCACACTAAGTGGGTGATGATGCACCATTGCCGTCTCCTCTTTTGGCGTTTCGTCTTGTTCTGAAAGGTTTCCATCCCCATCGACTCTCAACTCCCCTCCACTCTCCATCTCAATGCAGCAGAAGCTCTGCAGACATCCAATAGCCGCATCCAGGTCCTCCACCTTCACCAAAACTAAAAATAATAATTAAACACTTTATCAACAATATTTCACCGTAAAACTTACCATAATCCGACTGGTATGTGGAGATCTGGAAGACACTGATCCCGTGCTTCGCCAGCTCCGTCGTGAGCTGTGTGAGCACCGCCAATTGGCTCAGAAACGCCCCGGGACCGGCCGAAGCCACTTGTAGCGCTTTCCAGCGCAATGGCTCGAACTCCAGAGCCCCCTCTGGGAATTTGGCCAATAGCTGCTCCTCAAACACGAGCGACACCTCGTGCTGCGTCTGCACGTAGCTCAGGAAACGTTGGTTTTCATTGCAGGACAGACCTGAAGACGGGTAGAACAAGAGCTCCAGTAGGGGCGGCACCAAGGCGAAGGAAGAGTGTGGGTCGTCGCAGCTTGTTGCACTTGCATCGAGAGTGATGGTCGTTTCCGCACTGGTGATAACCAGCGTCGTCGCCAGACACACCAGCTGCACCTCGGCCGAAGTCGCCATTATTTTCTGGAATGTGAAAGACATTGGAGATACCGATTTATACAAAGGATCACACATATTTACTTGAAATGTAGAACGTTCACACACTGAATTACACCCTTTTTATTTTGCATTTTTAACAAAAATTATATCGAAACCGCTGAAATGCATACTGATTTACAGCAATCCAAGACCATATTAACTGTATTTCTACACCTATTTACGCGCTGTGGCAAAGCAGACGGTAAATATCTTTTTCGATTCACGGAAAGGAAACCAGTCGCGCCTTCATCGAAAGGAAAGCAGCCATGGACAACCCGGTATTGACTCGCCTGCTGGACTACGTCGCGAACTACCCGCTGGACGGGGACGTCACCGAGTTCAAGGACCAGTTGAGCGGCTTCACACACAAGGACCTGCGCGCGGCCTGCACAGATCTGGACCTGCGCTTCTCCAAGAAGAGCAACAAGAAGAGTGGCTACATTTCCACGCTCATTTCCTACTGGAAGGGCGAGTTGGTGCCAGGAGCCCCACCACTCGCTAAATCTCCGACTAGCACGCCCAAAGTGAAGGCTAAAACGCCGCAACCCATGGCTAATTTGCCGCACCACCCAATGCCCATGCACGAACCCAGCGACGTGACTCAATACGTGCAGGAGTTCCCACCCCACGGAGACGAAGAAGAACTGCGTGACCAGCTCAATGGCTGCAAGGCTGTGATTTTACGCTCAGCTTGCGTCCTGTTTGATCTCCGTCCGAACCGTAAAAACTTCGCAAAGCCCAACTTTGTGACACTGCTAGTAAACTACTGGAAGGACAGCGTGGAGGTCTCGTCCATGGGCAAGAAGGTGAACATCACGCCCCGAGCAGCTCAACTCCTAGAACCCAACGTGACTCCTAGAACGGGGAAAATCTTGAGAGAGGAAGAAGTTGAGATGCCGCAGAAGAGGACGAGGCACGAGTTCGAGCTGAAGGAGACCCCCAAGAAGAAGAAAACCAAGACGTTGGAGCGCAGTGGAGACATCTTCGAGGACGAGAAGAGTGATGCACCGTCGACTGCATTGGAGAAGGCCAAGGTAGTGAAGGAGTGGGCAGCGGCAATGGAGATCCTGTCCCGTGTGGATGGCAGCACCGAAAGTATCGCGTCCATCAGAGCCCTGATCAACGGTGTAGTGGAGAGCGCAGCAAACGACCTGTGAGAAAGCTGAAGCTAAAGGGGTAGTTTGCTATCGGCAATCGTAGTCAGTATTTTTTTTTTTCGGTTTAGGATTTTTAGTTAACGACCATGCTTTTCAGCACGGTATTCACGGTAATTATTTTCTTTTTTTAAAAAAAATATCGGGACTCCACATGCTTGTTCCCAGCATGGCAAGACTTCGCGTTTCTTATGTGCCACCTCTAATGCCTTGCAGCCTTCGCTTCCTTTAGCCGCATGAAAGCTCACCGCAACTTCACGTGAACTGCAGCATTTCAACTTTCAACTTCCCCTGCTCTTCCATCCGATTTGCTCTTATGCTGTTGTACCCATCTCCAAGTCTCAGCCAATGGATCGCAGTCTAGTTATTATCCAAATCTCCAGCTGCTCCCCAAGCGCCTCCATAGACTTCGGACAATAATGAGCACTCCCGCCGACGTTCCCCCGGCCACAGCCACCGAAGGAGCCCCCGCCGCGCCCATCAGTAAGAACGAGCTGAAGCGCCGGCTTAAGGCCGAGAAGGCGGCTGCAGCCAAGGCTGAAAAGGCCGCTAAAAAGGCTGCTGAGGCCGCAAACAAGCCTAAGAAGGCCGCTACTGCCGATGAAGAAGACTTGGACCCCACCGCGTACTTCGCTAACCGCGAGAAGATGCTTGTGGAGCTGGAGAAGCAAGGAGTTAACCCTTACCCTCACAAGTTCCATGTGTCCACTTCGTTGCCGGAATTCCACGAGAAATACGGTAATGTGGAAGCTGGTAGCCACATTAAAGACGTGGTGGTGTCTGTGGCTGGACGCTTGCACTCCAAGCGCGCTTCAGGCGCCAAGCTGGTCTTCTACGACCTCCGTGCGGACGGCAAGAAGCTGCAGATCATGTCGGACATCGGCACGTACGAGAGCGAGGAAGCTTTCTCCAAGATCCACAGCATCCTCCGTCGTGGAGACATCGTGGGCGTTAAGGGCCACCCTGGTAAGTCGAAGAAGGGAGAGCTGTCCATCTTCCCGCAGCAGCTCGTGCTGCTGTCCCCGTGCATGCACATGCTGCCTAAGGGCCACGCCGGCCTCACTCTGCAGCAGGACACCCGTTACCGTCAACGGTACCTGGACCTGATCATGAACGATGAATCCCGTGGCGTTTTCCAGACCCGTGCGAAGATCATCAACTTCATCCGTCGTTTCCTTGATGAGAAGAACTTCCTGGAAGTCGAAACCCCCATGATGAACATGATCGTCGGCGGAGCTACGGCTAAACCCTTTGTGACCTACCACAACGACCTGCACATGAACCTGTTCATGCGTGTGGCCCCCGAGCTGTATCTGAAGCAGCTGATCATTGGTGGCCTTGACCGCGTCTACGAGATCGGACGTCAGTTCCGTAACGAGGGCATTGATCTGACCCACAACCCGGAGTTCACGAGTTGCGAGTTCTACATGGCCTACGCCGACTACAACGACCTCATGACGCTCACGGAGAAGCTGTTCTCCGAGATGGTCAAGGAGATCACGGGCGGATACACGATCACCATCGAGAAGGAGCCCGGTGAGGAGCCCGTCACGATCGATTTCACCCCGCCGTTCAAGCGCGTCAGCATGGTGTCGGCCGTTGAAGAGGCTACGGGTGTCAAGATCCCTATCGATGAGCCGGAGAAGTGCGTGGCGGTCCTGGAGGAACTGGTGACCAAGTACGAGCTGGAGTGCGCTGCGCCTCGCTCCATCGCTCGTCTGCTTGACAAGCTGGTGGGCCACTTCATCGAGGACAACAAGGCTTACTGGACCAAGCCGTTCTTCATCACGGACCAGCCCGTGTACAACTCACCGCTGGCCAAGTACCACCGCGAGAAGCCCGCTCTTACGGAGCGTTTCGAGCTGTTCCTGGCTGGTGCCGAGATTTGCAATGCCTACACCGAGCTGAACAACCCCAAGGTGCAACGTGAACGTTTCATTGAGCAGATGGAGCAGGCCGCTGCTGGTGACGACGAGGCCCAGCCCCACGACGAGTCCTTCTGCACGGCCATGGAGTACGGACTCCCGCCTACTGCTGGTTGGGGCTGTGGTGTCGACCGTCTGACCATGTTCCTGTCCAACCGCTTCAACATCAAGGAGGTGCTGCTCTTCCCGGCCATGAAGCCGGACGAGCAGGTTGCCCCTGCTGCTTCGGCCAGTGGCTCGGCCTCGCTCATCTCGGCCACGGGCTCAGTGGCTCTGGATGTGCTGGAGAAGCGTCTTGCTGGTTCTACGTTCGTGAACGGCTCGTCCCCGTCGAAGGACGACACGGCAGTGTTCGAGCGTGTCAAGGTGGTGGGCAAGGACATCGTGAAGAAGTACCCGAACGTGGAGAAGTGGCTGGACTTTGTCACTGCCTTCCCCAACGAACTGCGTGCCAAGTGGTAGATTTGATGGTAGGAAAGCAAGGAAGGACTTTGCCTGCTTGCTTAGACCTGGGAGGTTGTTAGTGCGTCAACTATGACCACAACCTTGGAACATGGATACATTTGCAACGAGTCAGAGCAACTTCAACTGTGTTATGTGATATGATTGGCAGAATGCATACATGGCTCCACCAATCATATTCAAAGCACACGCCTCCTAACCCATTTCCATCATTACCCATCTGAGACCGAACCTGAACATGACGTCCTCCTTCGACCCGAACCTCCCGTCAGTGTTCACCAGCGTATCGGTAGTTTGTCACTCCAACCCGTCAATTGCAGCACTAAACCACGTCGTCCTGAGTCTCGACGCATATCTGGACTTGACCACCGCTTGGACCATTCCGGACGCCTGTAGATTCGGATCTGTGCGACTTCTCGACCGAATCGCTGCACGGATCGATGCCAATGGGGAAGATGCAGTCAAAAGAGAACTGGAAAGGGATTTCCAGCAGAGTGTGACTGAGGCAATGCAGCTGGGGTATGTTGTGGTGGTTCAGTGGCTAGTTCGACGGTTCCCAGAAGGACAAGTACCGTCGGACGCCGTCGCTTTAGCGGCCAAGAACGGCCGTCTGAAGGTGTTGCAATGGCTATTTAACCACCACGACTACGTGTATTGGGGCGGGGATGAAATGTACTGTGCCGTGGCTAATAACCACTTGGAGGTTGCGAAATTCCTGCATGAATATACGGCCCCTCCGCCCGACGAAATGTTCCTCATCGATGACGCTGCTCGACATGGAGATATCGAGATGATGCAATGGCTACACAGTGAGCGAGGGGACCAGCTGACGTACGAAGGTGTGATGCGAGCTGTAAATCATGGTTTCTTAGACGCAGTCAAATGGATGACAGCTACCTTCCCGGATAGTGTGGTGACGAAGGATATCCGCATGGACCACGCCGCATCCAATGGACACTTGGAGATGATAAAATGGCTACATGAAGAGCACGCGTGGTGCACGATGCAAGCGATGAACTATGCGGCAAGTAATGGCCACCTAGAAGTGGTGAAGTTTCTGCATGAAAACCGCAAGGAAGGCTGCAACACGGACGCAATGGACCTGGCTGCGGGCTATGGACACTTGAATATGGTGGAATGGCTACATGTGAACCGCTCTGAAGGGTGTACGACCTATGCGATGGACTCTGCGGCGAAAAATGGCTACGTTGACGTTGTGGAATGGCTACACTACAACAGAAATGAAGGATGTAGCTCAAGCGCGATGGACGAAGCAGCGGCCGCTGGGCGTTTGAAACTGGTCCAATGGCTACATTCTCGTTACACGGCGGGCTGTTCTCGTGCTGCGATGACGGATGCCATTTCGAACGGCCATTTAGATATCGCAAAATGGCTACGGCAAACATTTCCGGATCAGTTTGGCTCTTAACTGTTTCGAACAGCCAAAAGCAGATACGGCACCCGTTGTTGAGCGTCTTTGATTAATAACAAATGTACCGGACACGAGGAAAACGGTGTCTGAGACGGTCGCCAAGAAGCCGTCCACGAAATCTACGGAAGCAAAGCCAACGCCATTGAAGACGTCCTTCTCCAGCACTGGCGCAGTCGACAAGGGCATCTTCAGCGTTGGAATTGCTTTCGTGGATTTTCTAGGCGTCTTCTTGGCGACCGGTCGTTATTCTAACAGAAAGTCCTAGTACCGGTAGCCGTAAAATGTAAAACTATGTTGAGGAGACTATCTAGACTTTACAACACCGACGTAGTCAGTAGTCGCTAGCATTTTGAGAGGTCCGGTTGCCAATTCCATTGGCGAGCGACTGATAAACATTCAACACGAATAGTCCCCCCTTTCAACTGATCAAAAGGAAGTTCCTGATCGACTGAAAGCGAAAAGATAATACTAAGTAGTCCTTGAACGAGCAGAGGTACGAGCAGGGCAGAGACGACTACCGGGATCACGTACATCTCCCTGATCTCTTCTAGATCACTGATCATACATGTATTCGTCTCCCATCGCTTCTCGACTTGAGAACCCCACTACCCGCTAACACAAACCTCTGCCACCATTCTCGTCTCGGAAGAATGCCACACACACACAACCTACACAGCTCGCCGGCATCCGTCCAGCTGCCAACCTACAAGCCGCTCGCAGCCACCCGACCACCGTGCAAAGCGATGACGCCAGGGCATCGCGTTGAGCGCATTGGATCGCTCGACGTTGCTTGGTGTTTGCGTCCTAGATCATTTTCACCCAATCGATGATTTGCTTCTTTCTTTTCCACCAATCATTGTCGACGTCAAACATCCGGTGACATGAAAGATCCCACTGTACTCAATTCCACAGTTTATGTCCACGTACGACCCAAAGAAATCCAATACTCAGTTGAAGTGAAACTAACCGTCAGTCGACAATTCTCCTCCTAGCACACAAGTCGCCATGACGGCGTGTTGGACACTCGAGAGACGACTCGTACAGGCTGCTCCGGCGCCCAAGCAGCCTCCTACCCGCCCCAGTCGGTGTCTGCAGCCATTAATATGCGTGCTGACAGCGCTGCGTAGTTCGTCTCCCAGCGTTGCCGCTCTTCCGCACGTTTTGGCCAGCATTTCGTCCTATTTGGACTATTCCCCACACTTTTCCATCCCCGATGCCTGCTCCCGTGTTGTTAAAAGAGCTAAATTGCACCTGCTGCACCGAATTTGGGCCTCTCAATGCGCTGTGAAGAGCATTAACCAGCCTCAAGATGCAGTGGACGATTTAGTGTATCGCCAATGGGCTTTTGCGCGTGGTACAGCTAATGCCGCGGCTAGAGGGGATCTACGAGTGATTAAGTGGCTTTGCGAGGCCTATTTCCCTCAAGGAAGAGTCACAGATGCAGTGGAGAAAGCAGCGCAAGCTGGTCATGTGCAGGTGCTTCAGTGGCTCTATGACCACCACCCGAAGGTCTTCTGGGGCGCCAATGAAATGCGTGTAGCTGCTCAGTTTAACCATGTTGCAGTGGTCAAGTGGCTCCACGCACACACAGCTCCACCTTTCGTAGGTATGAACGCCATTGAATTAGCAGCAAGGAACGGGAACTTGCAGCTTGTGAAATGGCTACACAAGGAGAGAGGTCAGTGGTCAGGCTATGGCGCGGGGGAAGCAGCAGCTCATGGTCATTTGGACGTGTTCAAGTACATGATCAAGGGTCATTCAGTGCTCAGAGAGACCGCGTTGAATGAAGCTGCAGCTAATGGACACTTGGAAGCTGTGAAGAAGTTGGCAAGACGGCAACCGGCACTGGTTACAACCAGAACAACGACTGCAGCCGCGGAGAACGGCCAGCTCCATGTGTGCAAGTGGCTTCATGGCAAGAAAATCGACGGGAAATTCGCTCTCTGGACCACCGCAGCGATGGACAAGGCGGCGACCAACGGACACTTGGAGATGGTGAAATGGCTACATCAAAATCGGTTCCTGGAGTCGTGGAAGGCCTGTACACGCGAAGCTATGGACGGAGCAGCTCGAAATGGTCACATGCAGGTACTTCAGTGGCTCCACAAGCACCGGCATGAAGGCTGCACGGTTCGAGCAATGGATGGAGCTGCTGCTAATGGTCATTTGAAGATCGTGCAATGGCTACACGAGAACAGGGCGGAAGGCTGCACGCAGGAGGCGATGAATGCAGCGGCAGCGAACAATCATTTGGCTATTCTACGATGGCTCCACTTTAAAAGACGAGAAGGATGTGGCACCATCGCAATGGACGAAGCTGCTGCTGGTGGCCACTTGCAGGTTGTGAGATGGCTACATACTCAGCGGAAAGATGGCTGCACTTCTAACGCCATGGACAATGCTGCAGCTAATGGGCATCTGGATGTATTGAAATGGCTACAGTCTCATCGTGAAGAAGGCTGCACAGTCCAAGCAATGGATCGTGCCGCGGCAGGAGGCCACTTGGAGACGATCAAATGGCTTCAGATTAACCGATTGGAAGGCTGCACAACCACGGCAATGGACAATGCAGCAGCTGGAGGGTGGTTGGAAACGGTTCGTTGGCTGCATGAGAATCGTATTGAAGGTTGCACAACTCGTGCGATGGATGAGGCTGCCGGTGGGGGCCATTTTGAAGTGATTTTGTTCCTATTCGCCAACCGAAACGAGGGCTGCACGTGGCGAGCGGCGGAGAATGCGACGCGTTCGGGGCACCTGGAGATTTTGCAGTGGTTGTACGTTCATTATTCGGACGAGTTTGATCGTAACCGTGTGATCGCAGCCGCTGACAGAGACGACTTCTATATGATGGAGTGGCTGCACAGTCTCGGGATATGGCACGCAGCGTAAGTCCGGTTTTGACACAAACGGCTGACAGGAAATGTATTGCCGTGGGAATGCGAGGTAATGAATTGATGTATGAAGAGATAAGAGAATTCTGCTGCTACTTGATATTCATCAGCTAAAGTTTCGAAGTAGTATTAGGGCTTCGACATGTAGTAGAAGGAGACCTTAGCTCGTTAAAATTTGAGCTTTTACTCAGATCTACGTATAGACTCTGATGGTGATCAGAGAAATTCACGGTAGTCTCATGAGAAGTAATTTCTCCGTTGACAGGTCTGTAGATGTATGTCACGATCATCTGCGTTGTACCCAGGACAACTCCTGCAATATTGGGGGCCATGATGAACACGTTGTTAACCAACGCAGCGTAAATAGTCCAGCAAATGCTGTTCACGACATTCACTATCCCCATTGTGAGTGGCATCGACGAAGCAGTTTTCGTTCGGATCACTCTTACAATTGTAGCCATCGGCGACGCGTACATACCAATGGTTGTTGCAATGGTAATGAAGCCCAACGTAGTTCCGACTGAATGTCGCGTTTGTTCCGTTCTACCCGACAACGCCAAGATGCTGTAGATAGCGATGACTACGCATACGAAGACGGAGACGACGAAGGTCTTTATGACTTCCCTCTTGTTGTCAGTCCATCGATAGAAGAAGCAGGAGAAAGCGGCCCCCATGATAACCCCCAGCATTGACGTACAGAAGAGCGGCACGTAGTCGTCGATGGCGTAGGCGTAGAACTCGACGGCGTAGCAGTTCGTGAATATCAGGACGCAGGGCATCACGGACATATCCCCCGTGCTGCGAGCTTTGCGCCACCGATTGAAATCCGGTAACAGAGAGAAACGCATCATGACGGTCGTGAGAATCGTCAAGATCTTGAAAACCAAGACAGCAATGTCGTGTGAACTCATCCGACGGAATCTCAGGCTTTTTGGGTGGAACTTGCGGTCTCGGACGTTAATTCGGAAATGATGAAGCGGGCAATAGCGATCCGTTTGCTCTTCTTTGAACTGAGGCGGGGACCTTGGTCAAAACTTATGCGAGTTGTACAGTAATCTGCCTGAGTAAGGAACGCCTGATATATACTGAAATATAGGGGAAATAGAATGGTGTAGATCAAATAACCTCCTTTCTTTGTCCCACTAAAATTAGGTATGTCAGGTTATTAATTTTTACCCCGTTCCTTACTCAGGCAGAATACTGTAAAGCCAAATGATTGTGTACACGTGATCGATCGCGGTATTGCTTGGGTCGATGAGGATAGCAACTTGCTGTTAGCAACAGCCCGCTGAGAAGTATCTAAACGTTTTACTACGCGGCGCTCGAGTTCAGGAGTCCAGATAAACGGCAAAAGAAGCAGTTGCTTGCAATTATCATTTAGCTTCTCACTCCATTGGAGAGCGGTTGCTACGTAGCTCAGACTCTTTCAAATGTCAACAGAAGACAGTTTTCTACTCCATTTTGAATAGGGGGCAGCACTACAACAGACAGCGCTGGCTCCTCGCATGCACTTTGGTCGATGATTTGGCTGTCTTTCGCTTCCATGTGAAGGTTAGAGTCAATTGGATCGTTCCTAACGTAAGCTCCGCGGTGTTCGGAGCGAGGATGAACACGTTGCTCTCCAGGGACGAATAAAAGATCTATTCATCACGGCGAGCATCGACACCGTGATGCGACCACCGAAACGTTAAGCAAAACGATTAGTGAGACATGAAATCCGATTGCGCGCCGTCGATACATACGATTACGCGTTTCATAGGCTTGCAGTTTTTTTAAACTGCAAGCCTAATTTAAAAAAACGGACTCTGGCCGAGAGAAGAGAGACGCGTTGAGAATGAGAGATAAGCGGAAGCTGATGGCAATGCCACTGAGTGGCAAGACGGCTTGCGAAACGCGTTTACATACATACATACAAATTGCGGTGGCGCGCAAGCTAACGCTTCTCACGGAGTTTACAGCGCCTCTTCTTCTTCAGGATATACTACCATACTACCAATGGAAAGAAGACCAATAGTCTGTAAGTGGTACACAAGCTGTGTATTGGTGCATTGGTAGTCCTAATCCTCTGGGTGACGTTCTACGGTAATTTGGACGTGACGGGCATAACAAGACAGATGAGATCCAGTGCCAGCACTACCATGGGCGCCTTCTCCATTGGAACTGCCATTGGTAACTACGGGTCACCACTAACTACGATCCGGAAGGTAGCGGCAACCAAGTCGACTGTTTCCATACCAGTGCCTCATGAACCTATTCAACAGCATTTGCTGGATCGTGTACGGACAGCCATTTCCGACATGCTCGTGCTGGCCCCAACGCGGTGGGTGGAGTCTTCACGTCGGTCCAATTGGTTATCTACGCCATCTACCCTTCCCGTCCGCCTTCAAAAAGCTGGGAGAAGTCCCTTCCGTCCTGATTGACCCGCTGCCCCGCTTCGATCGCCAACCTTACTGTTTTTTTTGTAGAACCTTCTCGAATTTTGGTGCCACTGGAATATGCTAGCAGCTTCGTCGCTAGCTTGACCCCCAGAGACTCTGGCAGAGTCCTGTTGCCCAGCATCATCGCTTCGTTTCTGTTGATTGCAGTGGTTTTACGCGCTGTTCATCACCGCCACTATCTTTCATTTCATTGGCTGAAAAAGGCGTCTAAAGCAGCAAAATTGACGCAGCTTGCGCGCCACAACTCGAAAGATTGCGCGGTGCCGCCGTGTTGCACGACGCACGGAGCATACCTACGCACAGTCATTATCCATCCAGCAGGCTCCAGCAAAAGACATCAAGCTCGAATCCCATCTAAATTTTCCATCATGGGAGCTCTGGAGGCCACGTTTCAAGTTCTGACGGTCATCTCATCCATCTTCGTGCGGTTCGCGCCTTGGCCCGACTTCCAGCGCGTGTACAACGCCAAAACCACGGGCGAAGTGCAGATTCTACCTGTCGTTATGCTCTTTACCAATTGCGTAGTACTGGTATGGTACGGTTACCTTTCGGAAAACATTTTCCCACTCTTTGTCACTGCGATCATGGGCCTCGTCACTTGCGGGGGATTCATCGCCGTCTTCTACCGCTACACGGACGACAAGCGATCAGTTCACAGGATCTGTGCTGCAGCTTTTGCCGTGATCGTTTTGGTCTGTTTGTATGGAGCTTTAGGCGTTGAGGGCGTCACAGG
Source organism: Phytophthora plurivora (assembly GCA_030027945.1). NCBI lineage: Eukaryota > Oomycota > Peronosporomycetes > Peronosporales > Peronosporaceae > Phytophthora > Phytophthora plurivora. The sequence continues at coordinate 2,041,637 of CP125266.1, forward strand.
GCAGTCCAAGTCGTCGTTGGCAACGGCTATGGGCGCTATCTCCATCGGAACGTCCATCGGACTGTACGGGTCACCGTTGGCAACGATCAGGAGAGTTGTGCGGACGAAATCGACGGCTTCAATGCCCTTCACGCTCTGTTTAGCCAACTTCTTCAATAGTGTGTGCTGGGTGGTCTACGCCATTATCATCGTGGACGTCTGGGTGCTACTCCCGAACGCATTTGGCTGCGTGTTGACTGCGATACAGTTGGTGTTGTATGGTATCTATCCGACATCAAAGACGACGGAGACGCAGATCGACTCGGTCATGATCCGCCACGATGGAGAAATGACGGATTATGAACCTGAAGCCTCGATATCGATTGTATTCAACATGCAAGAAGGACGGAAGAGCAGCTGCGACCGCAAGGACAACCTCGACTTCGTTGCCATTCGCTCTCCAACACGTCAATTGTCGAATGTCAGCCGACAGTAGACTACTATTGCGAGTTTGCGACGAGCATCAATATAAATTATACGCATTCATGTTTGTTTTTCGATTGAGCTGTCCTGATTGACTTTTCTCCGAGAATTTGCGCCTTTGGCTTGTTCTTGACGACAAGCTGTCCGACGGCACTCGACAATTTGCCGTGTAAAGGAAAGATGGTGCTTCTCTACTGTTTTATCGTCGGTGCAACGGGTTCAGCGTTCTCCGTGGACATTCAGTCGAACCAATCGGTGGAAGACTTGAAGACAGCGATCAAGGCGAAGAATGCTGACATCGAACCTCCTGCGCATAAGCTACAACTTTTTCTGGCGAAGAGAAAAACAGAGGAAACGAAAGAGGAGAAGGAGGGAAACGGCGAGGAGGAATGGCTGACGCAACTTGATGTGCAGCGAGGTGTGAGCGACGCTAGGTATAAACCTTTAACGTTTCCAGACGCGGAATTAGGGGACGTCGGACTGAATAGTGGAGATCTGGGCGAAGTGAGTCGTGCTGAAAAAGCTATCGGAAAGGGCCATGTACACGTGCTAGTGATAGTTCCGAACCCGGCTCCAATTGTCTTCAAAGAGTATCACTTCGAACCGTGCAGTGATCCGTTCTTCTCCCAACCCCCGACAGTTGACAGAGTGTATGGTTGGCTCAAGTTCTCGTCATTTTTACCGGGAGTAGGACATGACATGCTCTACATTCGCTCTTCGTACACAGCGATCGCCGACCAAGCACTGAGTAATCCGGATGCGAGTATGGTCAAGTACGCAGTCATTACGGGCGCGCCTGGAACTGGAAAGTCGGTGTTCCTCTACTATTTCATGTGGAGATTGGTCAAGCAGAAGAAGCGAGTGTTCTTCTTCTCCAAAAAGGGACCAATTTATTTCGATGGGTCGACGATGTTCGAGTGTAGATCCTTGCCCAGTAAGTTTAATCGGCAGTTCTGGACGACTGATTTGTGGTGCCTCGTCGACTCAATGGACCCAACTGGGATGCAAGAGCTGCCTATTGATGACTGCTCCGTTCTACTCGCAAGTGCACCGCGACAGGATTACATTCGGCAATTTAAGAAGTTGGCTCCTACACCAATTGTATTGTACATGCCGCTATGGACATACTTAGAAATCCGTGAAATTGCTCACTTGTACCCAAAGGCACAAGACGAATGGGAGAACCGATGCAAGTGCTTGGGTGGCGTACCTCGCCTGGTACTGGAAGACATTGCAATTGACCCAGAAGTGTTGCTGGAGTCCGCGTCCAACAGTTGCTCCATCGAGGAGTGCTGTATGTTCATGTCCATCGACTCAGAGTTCAACCCACACGTTCAGACTTTGCTCCACATCGACAGCGAAGCGCCGTATCAAGAGTACACGGTTGCGTATGCTTCGGACATGGCGGAGGAGGTGCTTGCACGAACAAAGTTATTGTCGAATGCCCTCAACATGGCGATTTTTCGCAATCAGCGTGGTTGGGTTGAAGGAAACCATTGAGCAAGGGGGAACTGTGTCGGAATGGCGACGGATACGAACTTTTTGCGAAGAAGAAACCTACAACCATCGAGTAGTTTGTAATCCGTGTTCCGTAGCCCAAAGAGTTATGATGAATGTGTCTTAAGGTCGGAGCGGCAGCGCCGAATGGCAATTGTTCACCACTCTACGTGTACTAAAAATCTTTTACCAAAAAAAAAACTGGACACTAGCAGTATTCCGCTCTCAGAAGAGGTTTTATGAATGTGTTTATCGCTTCATTGGCATCGGTATTTTCTTTCTTTCACGGTCCTCGATCACTTCGTGAAGTATTCAGGTCACCATTTTGTTTTTACAGGCTGAACCAAGCACTGTGGTTCTTACAGAACCGTAAGATGCTTCATCGAAACCGCTGCTCTGCCAGAGCCTCTGGTGGAGATGGACGTACATGTAGCCACTTCCTTGCGTGGCAGGCTACTACCAACGTCAAATTGACGGGTGAAGAGCAGCACGGACCTGACAACCTGATAACATCCGTCCGTACTCACGAATCGAATGGCTCGCACCGCTTTGCTCTTGTTCTTGTGGCACGAACGACCTGCGAAACGCCAGTCTTTTTCAGTCATAGCTGAGGATTAGATGACTACTGCACATCCTCATGGAACGCCTCGTTCGGGCCGAACTTCGGCACAGTCCGTCACTTCCCAATTCTCCTTCAAAGAGCGAAGTCTTCAAAATGAGCGGCCACGAGACGGCAGTGATCGTCGCCAAGGTGCTAACTATCATCACCACCATCATGTTGCGTATTTCGCTCATGCCCGACTTCAACCGCTGGCGGAAGAACCGCAACACCGGCGACATGTCCGTCATGCCGTGCGTTCTACTCTACACGAACTGCTACGCGTTGCTGTACTACGCGTACGCCATCGACGATATGCTCCCGTTGTTCGCCACTTCCGTGCTTGGCGTGGTCGTTGGAGGTATCTTGGCGTACTACTTCTACCGCTGGACGGACTACAAGCGCGCTACCATGAACATCTTCATCGGCTCCCTGGTAGTTTGTGTGGTAGTGACGATCTACGGGTCCCTCGCTCTCGCTGGCAAAACGGGTCAAACGCGACATGAGGTCGGGAATACAATGGGTTTTATTACGGTCGCTACTACGGTCGTCATGTACGCGTCGCCTATGGCTACGATCGTGAATGTTATCCGGACCAAGACGGCGTCGTCGATGCCCTTTACTATGGGAGTCGTGGTGGTTTTTAACAGCTTCTGCTGGGGATTTTACGCTGCGTTAGTGGGGAATGCCTTTATCTTGGCTCCGAACATCGCTGGCTTTACACTTGGCGTTATCCAGTTGAGTCTTACGCTTATTTACCCGAGAGCGGCACCGAAGGCACAGGTGGAAGGCTTCACTGATGAACCAGCGCTGTCGATTGTGGTTCTGTCGCCTATTCAAGATGGAGAGAAGGAGAGGAGATTAAGCTCTACGGATGGACGGAAGAGCCCCAGCTTCGTTGCGTTACGTTCTCCTTCCAGAGAGGAGACGAAGTCGTGGAGAGAAATGAGAATGAGCGGGAGACAACAGTAAGAGACGAGTTTCTAAGTAATTAACGAAATAAGTTATGTTCACAGAATTATTCATTCTCAATTTTTGGATCTTAGTTTTCAGTGATCGAGGAAGTGTTCGTTACGCGGTGTAGGAGTAACAAACGTCAACGAATACTGCGAGTTTCCGCTCTCTTCTGCCTTTAACTGTGCTTTAGCTTATGAAAAATGAAGTCCGAAAGTTTCAAGGATCGTTGATCGTCGATCCAAATTTCTTTCTCGGAACACCTGAACCAGCAGTCGGTTCATATCCGGATTTGCCTCTAAGGCCGCAGATATTATCTGCCAGATAATATCCAAGATCTTCCTTCACGATGAGCTCCCACGAACTCGCTACCAACATCTTCAAGGGCCTGACGCTTGCTACGACTCTGGCGCTGCGAGTATCGTTACTTCCGGACTTCCGACGGATGCACAAGAACCACAGCACTGGCGAAATGTCCGTGATGCCGTGTCTCTTACTCTTCACGAACTGCTACGCTGTTATGTTCTATGCGCTCGCTATCGATAATATCCTTCCACTGTTTGCAGTATCAATTTTGGGAATCGTCACGGGAGTCTTCTTCAACTACTTCTTCTACCGGTGGGCTGTGGACAAGCGCTTCGTTGTGTACTCGTTCCTCGGATCGTTCGTGGTGTGTTTACTCGTGACGATTTATAGTGTGCTTGCCCTCACTGGGAACACGGGGCAGTCGGAGGCGTCAGTGGGCACAACGCTGGGTTTTATTACTATTGGGACGACTACGGGGCTGTACGTGTCTCCGATGGCTACAATCGCCAGGGTAGTTCGGACCAAGAAGGCGTCTTCGATGCCGTTTACTATGGGGGTCGTCAATGTGTTCAACAGTTTCTGCTGGGGGACGTACGGAGCTCTGATCGGTAACTGGTTCATTCTGGGGCCAAATATCGCGGGGTTTATCCTGGGATGTATTCAGTTGATCCTAACGTTTATCTATCGACCCAAGCCACGAGAACGGAATGGATCTGCTGCGGATGAAGGAGATTTATCTGTTGTGGTGCTTTCACCCAGAGATAAAGGAGATGCGACTTCGACTGGCGAGAAAAGTCCAAACTTCGTTGCACTAAGTTCTCCTTATCACAGCCAGAAAAATACCCGCGTGGCACTCAAATGTTAAGCAATATATTTTTACAGTCGAGCAAGATTATTCGACACAAATGTTGGTGTCATCGATCGCAATCGGATCGATTACCGGTGCACAACGTCGCGTCAACTTCAACATGGAACGACTGGCGATACACTTTTCATTTTACTTCCAAAGCGCTTCACGATGAGCTCCAGTCTCACGGTCGTCAAGGTCTTCACCATCATTACGACCGTCCTGATGCGCTTCTCCTTGGTACCGGATTTCGTGCGAATGGGCAAGCAACGAAGCACTGGGGACATGTCACTCTCGCTGTGCTCTTGTGTACACTAGTCGCTGTGTATGGAAGTCTTGCAATGACTGGGAAAACACAGCAGAGCCACTCGTCAGTGAGTACAACTTTGGGCTTCATCACCATCGGAACGACGATCCTTTTGTACGGGTCGCCCATGGCCACGATCGTACGAGTGCTGCGGACTAAAACTGCGTCGTCGATGCCGTTCACTATGGGCGTTGTGAACGTTATGAACAGCCTTGGCTGGATCCTGTACTCTTCGATGGTTGGCAACATGCTTATTCTGGCACCGAACATTGGCGGGATTATACTGGGGACGACTCAAATGGTACTCACGTACATGTACTCAGAGAAGAGACAAACGGGAGCTGGGATTCTATCGGCACCGATAGAAAACGAGAGAGAAGTCTCTACTGTAGTCCAGTCAAGTGATCGAGAAAGCGCAAAACGGAGCTGTGTTCACAGTTTTGTTGCTCTACACTCACCAAGTTGTGAAGGTGCGAAAAGCCACGAGTTGAAGTGAGTTTTGGAAGCTTCGACTGTCCAAATGACACGGTCATCGCCAGATCGTGGTTGCATAGTTGTTCATCATGCCACTGAGCAGCACACCGCATGAAGACCCGTTCATCATGCTCTAAAGAATAAGCTCGTATGATGACCTCTCCTACAAAGATACGATCTAAATCAACATCTAAAAAGATTTACGCTCTAACGTTAGTCATTTTCATTCTTGCGTCCTCCAACAACGATGGCTGCCGCTGTGACCGTGTTCAAGGTCCTCACTCTCATCACTACACTCTTGATGCGACTGTCGCTGTTCCCGGACTGGAATCGATGGCGGAAGAACCGCAGCACCGCAGATATGTCCGTGTGGCCGTGCGTCATGATCTTCGGCAATTCCTACGGGTCACTGTACTACGCGTACGCTATCGAGAACTACCTGCCGCTATTTGCCACTTCGATGCTCGGTGTCGTCGTGGGGCTCTTCATGGCTTACTCGTTCTACTTCTGGGCCACAGACCGAAGCGAAGTAGTGCGGATCTTCCAGATCGCTTTGGCTGTTCTAATAGTGGTCACAATCTACGATTTCCTCGCACTTTGCGGCGTCACGGGACAGTCACAACATTCGACTGAGATCACGTTGGGCTTCATCATGATCGCGTTCACTACGCTCATGTACGCGTCGCCTATGGCCACGATCATCCGAGTTGTCAAGACCAAAACGGCGACGTCAATGCCCTTTACTATGGGACTAGTGAACGTCTTGAACAGTTTCTGCTGGGGTGTTTATGGTGGCCTCATCCACAACAACTTCCTGTTGATCCCGAATATCATCGGCGTGACGTTGAGTCTCATTCAGATGACGGTCACGTACATCTACAGAGCCAAAGGGCCCAGTGACGAGCAGCTCGCGTCGACATCGAGTGAAGATATGAACATGATTGACGTCGTGGTACTTCCACATGTAGACGGGAGTCCAGAGTTTGTGGCACTACACTCTCCGAGTAAAGTTGATGAGAAATCTTGGCATGACGCGACGGCAGGCAACAGGATACAGTAAATCCACGTGCACCAAATGTAGACATCGGTCATGGAGACGAAGTGCTAAGTTTTAGCTATTGTTAATTGGATTGAATTCGACATTTTACTCATTGATAATACAGTGTATCTGAGGCATGAGTCAGGAAATTTCAGCCGAACAATCGACCTGATGCATGTAAAACCAGGGTGCGAACACCCCATCGGGCCGATTGGGTGTTCACTTCACAACCGCGTGATCGGATGAGTGTTTCTCCCAAAATACTAGCGAAATCCTACCGCGGACCACCCGTTCCGCGTCGTACACTTCTCGATTTCCGTTAAGAGCGCACATCCCATCGGCAACAACCTCCAAGCCAATGAGCGGGTACGACATCGCTGTGGTCGTGGCCAAAGTGCTGACAGTCATCGCGACGATCCTCATGCGGATCTCGCTGCTTCCGGACTTCAAGCGGATGCGTAAACTCCAGAGCACGGGGGACAAGTCCGTCGTCCCTTGTGTCATCCTGTACACTCACTGCTTCGCGGCCGCGTTCTACGCGTTCTACGCGTACGTCATCGACGACATCGTGCCTCTATTCGCCACCTCCGTCTTGGGTATCGTCGTTGGAGGCTTCCTCGCCTTCTTCTTCTACCGCTGGACAGACGACAAGTGTTCGGTATTGAGAGTCTTCGCCGTCTGCTTCGTCGTGTGTCTCCTGGTGACGGTGTACAGCGTCCTCGCTTTGGCTGGAGTTACCGGTCAGTCGAACGACTCAATAGGCACGACGCTGGGCTTCGTCACTATTGGAACGACAATTGGACTTTACGTCGCACCGATGGCCACTATCGCTCGAGTACTTCGAACCAAGACGTCATCGTCCATGCCGTTTACTATGGGAGTTGTGAACGTCTTCAGTACCGTTTCCTGGATCATGTACTCCTCTCTTGTCTACAATATTTTCATCCTGGCTCCGAACAGCGTTGGATTTGTGATGGGATCCACACAATTGATCCTGACATTCATCTACCCCAGAAAACCCACGGCTGATGAAGAAGCTGCACTTCCAGACCGAGTTCAACTTTCTGTTCTAAGTGCGAGCCATGACCGAAAGGCTAACGAAGTGACGGACAATAGTTTCGTGGCTTTACAGTCGCCAGTAAAGTCCTAAATTTACGAATCCTAAATTCCAGGAGCAACGGTCTACATGTAAGTCTAGGACTCCTAAATACTGGTATCCTTCACGTACCGGTATCGTGTACCATGTAATGGGTACACGGAAATCAACACGTCGAGCGCGTCACCAGACCTTCGTCATAAATGGTGCGAAGTGCGACCAATCATGCTGGACGAAGCACCACGCTGGTCGTAAAGTGATGTTGCATTTTTTTTCACTTTGTACTTTACCTTCCAGCCCTCACATTGCATTATTTTCTTTAGACGAGCACCATGAGCGGCAGCGATACAGCCATTTTAATTTTCAAGATCGTCACTATCGTCACGACCGTCATGATGCGGATCTCGCTGTTACCGGATTTCCAGAGAATGCGGAAGATGAAGAGCACAGGCGACATGTCTGTGTTGCCCTGTGTGTTGCTATACGCCAATTGCTACTTGTTGTGCTGGTACAGCTACGCAGTGGACAACATCATCCCGCTGTTCCTCACTGCAGCACTCGGCGTCATCTCTGGAGTTATCCTCGCTTTCTTCTTCTACAAGTGGACAGCACACAAGCGCGACGTCATGAAGATCTTCCTCATTTCAGGAATTATTATGCTCTTGGAGACGATGTACGGTTTCATCGCGCTGTTGGGCTGGACGGGTCAGAGCAGGTCTGCTACGGGCACAACACTGGGAGTTCTCGTCATTATCTCGTCCGTCGGACTGTACGCGTCTCCGATGGCTACAATTCGCCTTGTGATCCGAACGAAGACGTCGTCTTCAATGCCGTTCACGATGGGTGTCATTAACGTCATCAACAGCTTCTGCTGGGTCGTGTATGCGATTCTGGTCGATGACATTTTCATCTTGATTCCTAACGCTTCAGGAGCTCTACTAGGCTCAATTCAACTCATCCTGACGTTCATTTATCCGCGCAAGGCTCCGTCTCAAGGCCAGATCGTTTCCATCAATGACCAGGCTTCGCTTTCTGTAGTACTCCACTCCCCAACTCAAGATGCAAGGGAGAACAGGAAGAGCAATGGCTCGAGTTTTGTCCCGCTCCACTCTCCTATCGAATAAACGCATTTTTGCTGAGCTTATATTGGTCTCTAGTCTCGAGATATTTGCTGTACGAATTACGTTGTCAGTTCTTCGGTCTCTGGTGGTGTAAGGTAGAACGACGAATTGATTTCTGCCAGCACCGTGCGCTCCCCTGAGGCCTGGTAGTTGCGGTGCAGCCAGTCCATGAGGTAGTAATTGTACCGCTTGGCGAAGACAATGACCTTCTCGCGGTGAATCATACGCGGATAAAAGCGGAAAAACCACTGCAGAATCTCCACGTGCTCGTTACGACTCGCGTTCACCGCTGCGTCCATCGTGCAGCCCTCTGACCGCTTAGTGTGTAGGAATAACAGCACTTCAAAGTGACCGCCAGTTGCAGCTCTGTCCATAGCAGCAGTTGTACAGCCTTCCGAGCGATTTTTGTGTAGCCATTTCAGAGTATCGAGCTTCCCGTGAGCAGCAGCTCCATCCATCGCAGCTTCAGTGCATCCTTCCGTGCGATTGGAATGTAGCCATTTCACAATACGGAGATGTCCTCCTGCTGCAGCTCCGTCCATGGCTCGTACTGTACACCCTTCGATACGGTTGTCATGTAGCCACTTAACCGTCTCAAAATTTCCGTTAGAAGCGGCTTCGTCCATCGCGGCCACTGTACAGCCCTCACTGCGGTGTTCATGTAGCCATTTGAGCATTGCCAAGTGACCAGCAGCAGCAGCTCCGTCCATAGCTCGCTCAGAGCATCCTTCCTCCCGATTGCGATGTAAGAACTTGACCACATCTAAGTAGTTACTATGAGCAGCACCATCCATGGCATTGGAGGTGCAACCCCCTCCTCTCCTATTGCTTGATCGCGAGCCACTGCTACTGCCGCTCACTACACTGGTAGAGCTACCGATGTAGTCCGGTTTCGGTCGGTATTTGTTCAGCCACATCGCAGTGTGCAAATGGCCCTTGGCTGCAGCATCGTCCATGGCCCGAGTCGTGCATCCTTCCTTCCTGTTAGCGTGTAGCCATTGTACAACGCCTAGATATCCGTTCCTGGCCGCACCATCCATAGCGTCCGTCGTGCATCCTTCGTGTCGATGAGCATGTAGCCATTTCACGACCTCTAAATGGCCATTCATGGCTGCATCGTCCATTGCAACATGGGTACAAGCATAATCTTTGCCCTTTCGATGTAGCCATTTCACCACCTCCAGGTGTCCATTAGCTGCTGCTGCGTTGATAGCACGAGGCGTAGCAATGCCAACTCCTGACTTGTGTAGCCATTTCACAACCTTCAAGTGTCCTCCCGCTGCTGCATCTTCAACTGGAACTCCTTGATGCTTGCAGAGCGAATGCTTGTCCATCCACTTGATCATATCCAGAAATCCGCCTTTAGCAGCTTTTGCAGCAGCAGTGGAAGACGCCTCGTGTCTCACTTCATAGAGCCACTGCACCAGCTCCAAGTTCCCATTTGTCGCTGCTAAGTTCATGGCTCTCAGCTTCGTGGGTGGGCGAGTATGTTCCTGCAACCATCGTGCAACCTCAACATGGTTCCCTTCCACCGCATATCGGAGCTCGTTCGCCCCCCAGAAGACGTGATCGTGGTGTTCTTTCAGCCACTGAAGCACCTGCAATTGTCCATTCCTCGCAGCCTGTTCCACTGCTCTTGTCACCAATCCGCCAGGCTGGAAATTCAGCAACCACTGGATCATTTCCAAGTCTCCTCTAGCTGCTGCATGTTGCATAGCTCCTGAGAATTGCGCCTGCTTGTAGAACGGGTCTAGCGCGGTCATCCCACCTGATCGAGCCGAAATGCCACGTAAAAGTCGCATAGATCCAAAAGCTGCTGCTTGTGTCAATGTACAGCTTGGTGAACAGTCCAAAAAGGCCTCAATAGCTTCCCAAATGTGGGGAAGCGCCGACATATCCGGCCTCGAGAGACGGACCACTCGAACGCAGGCTAAAGGACCGATCCAAGTGCCCCCGAGACCTTGAAACTCGTCCTCTTGCTCTTCTGGAGGTGGAACTTGCTCTTCTTCTTGGTTGGTCTCGAGAGCTGGAGGGCCCATGAACTCCCGCGCATGGCGAGAGGTCTCCCAGGGCGTCCAGATCTCCATCGTTCGTGTCCAGGAATGACGAAATATGCACGAGGCAGGCAGCAGCCCACGAGTCAGGAATTCGGAAGTCTGGCCACCTGATCAGTGCGTGCATTGGGGTCAGAAAGCTTCGGACAGTGGAAGCGATATTAGTCTGTCAGTATTTTTACGCCTCTGTATATAGTGACACCCTGTGTAACTCCATAGTACTGTATTTTACAGGTGCCTTGTTGTAAATGCACTTGTTTACTGTAGTAAAGAATAACCTTCGTAATCGGATGCGGTATATGATGAAGGGAGAAGAATCTGCATGACCGTGTTGCCCGTCCTTTTGGTGAGGACGGTAACGATCTTTGCGGGATGTCGACCGGAGGAATGAAGGGCAACAACATGGCAAGAACGACGTTCAGCGCGTGCGCCAATTGCAATGGCAACGAGGCATTATACAAGGTTTGTACCAACCGAAACGGTGGTCGTGGCGGTCACTTGACTCCGGTGATGCGGGAAAGTCTTGGGATAATGAGGTTGCGTCGCGATGGTCAGATGTAGTCCGCTCGCTCGCAGCTCCACAAGATGAACGCGAACAACGAACGGAAACGCGCACGCCAACGTGGCGTAAGGCGCAGGACAAATCCAATCGCGCCGTGCCATGGAGTGATGCTGGGAGGAGTGGTTGCGTCTCCACGTTCTCCAGTCTTGTCTCCAGATCCGTTCGACTTGGTTACGAACCTCGTACATGTATACAAGTACACTGTACCATGTACTAGTATATGTACCGCGAAGCGTTTTCCGGAAAACAAGTTACTGTACCGTATCATACTTGAATCATTGTGGATTGCTTTGCGCACGTGATGGAATCTTTCTTCTTTACAAGATCTCCAAGTTGGCACTTGCTATTTTGGAAAGTACGTCAGTACAAGTACAAGCAATCTGTAGAAGCGGCGATTGAAGCGAAAATGACCACAGTTCTCGAGAATGGTGGTTCATGCTATTCATGTACAAAAATTACTGAAGAAAATCTCCCATAGTCGTTTGCAAACTCTGAAAAAAATTGTTTTCAAACAATTCACAATGACGAAGTCCAACCAACATGATATTCCGATCATTTACACCGCGTCAAATGCTAGAAGATACCCACGTTTATTTACCCGTTACTACTGTAGTTATGGCAGTGAGTGGATTGATAAGCGATAGGCCTCATTGCAGTTCGTCAGTTCACTTTGTGTGTCTGGAATTCGTATTCTCTAGGCGTCAATCATGCCGACGTGATGATGGCACAGAGCTCCGCAGCTTTACAACCCGAAAAGCTGTTTAGTCGCGACGAAGACGCTGCTGCTGGTTCGGGTTCGGGCACTGCGGGATGTTCACGTGCGGGTTCATGTCCGTGCCGAAGAGACCGAAGTGCGTCTCGTAATTCGCGCCCGTGTAGCTCACCGTCGTGTCGTACATCATGAACCAGTACGACTGGCCCTTGTCAACCGACCACTGCACATAGTCGTTCAGGTACTGCTGCATGCCCTCGTACGACGGCTGGTTGCCCTGGTAGCTGTCACCGGCGTACGGCCAGCCAGTCTCCGTAAGGTGGAGCTTGTTGGGGCCGAACTTGGACACCATCTGATCCCATTGAGCCTGCAGCTTCTGCACCGATGGCTGCGAGCCCTGCGTGAAAAACGGGTAAATGTTGACACCAATGTTGTCGCAGGCGTTTGCCAGCTTCCATGCACCGTCGCAACTCAGCCACTCGTTGATACGCTGCACCGAGCCGACCGGCGTGTTACCGACGCAACCGCGCACGCGGTTGATGAAACCGACCAGTTGGTCGGCCGAGTACTTGCCGAAGCCTCCGTTCTGCAGGTCTTCGTTGCCGACGTACACGGCCTCAACAGCCCACGGGTTGCGGGCGTAGCCGTCGCAAACCGCCTGGATCTCCTGGTCGATACGGTTCGGGTCGCCCAGCTGCACGCCCACGGCGACACGGATGCCGGCCGCGGCCGCCATGTCGACGGCGTTGACACCGGCGAGGTTTGCCTCGTAGGTGCGGATACTCGAAAAGTGCTGAGCGACCTGTTTCATGTCGTTCTGGAGCACGTCCCAGTTGACGTTGGGGTGGTGCCACGGAGCGTAGCAGACGCCCGTGTTTAGACGAGCGGCGTCGGCGGTGGCGGCCACGGCAGCGGAAACGGCGAGAGCAGTCGTGAACTTCATCACTGCTTAAGTAGCTGCAGAAAGCTTAGAGGTTGATGGGAGGTCCTTGCGCTTGACAAGGAAATTGGAGAATGAGCTTTAGCGTCGATAGCTGCGAGAGAGACGGCGCCGCGTCTGGTAGCTGAGGACGTTGGCAACACTCAGAATCTGATGGCACGCGACAATGGTTCGTGGTGATCTGTACCGTACACCAGTCTGTACGGTGTCGGATCGTATGGAGGAGGATCCAGCCACAATCTCCGGATCTGCTTTTGGTGTCCGCAGAGATTGTGCGCCGTCCGTAAACGCCATGGTAAACTATGGAGGCTCCATAATGGAGTGTGGTGTGATCCAAACTGTTGTGGGGGGCACAAATTAGGATCCGAAACTACAGTGTATTTACCGTAATACATATATCGCGTAGCTTTTAGTTTTTTTATCTCGAGATGTCCGAGCATTCTCGATTGAATGGTATTCAATGCACTCGCTCCACTCGTGTAGATATTTACTCGGATTTCATTATCAACACCTTACTCAAGCTTGACATTCGTTGCTTCGCGTGGAACGGACAACAGCTCACAATTTTTCGTGTCGGTATTTTGCGGCTTGTCTGCATCGCTAACGGGGTCAGTGCTCTATGCTCCGCTGCGCTAGTGGCAAAATCAATCGATTGTAGAATTGTGATTGAATATCCCCACCGAAGTCCTAGCTCTGAAAGTTAACCTACGTACGTCTGGATTTTAACGAGCCTTTCGACCTGACTACATGTACCTTTGGTGACCAAAGGTGGTTGATGCCGATGACCTGTACTTGTACTACTCACTCATGATGTGATGCGGCCGAGCCAAGGATAGGCTGGACGGAGTCTTAATGCATATCAGGCTTCGATAGGAACAATAAACTAACAAAATAGAAGGCTCATCCCAGCTTGGGCCCTAGATTTATTTTAAAATCCAGATGTACTACACTGTAGCACATGTAGCACATTAGTAGAAGCAATAGCGCTTAAGGCAGTAAGCCGCTGCCCAGTTCTTTCAATACTGAACGATTGTAAATGCAATGCAGCAGTCTTCCTCGAGCGTGAGAAGCCATTCTTCAACGAGACTTCAAGCTTCGATGGCACGACAAAAGTGTCTCAGCTCCAGTCGTTTCCATCGATTCGAACTACGTGCGCTGAGTCGAAGAGCAGAATACTCGCGCTCGCGAGCAGGTAACAATTATTTTGTGGTCACATATGGATACGGTTCACGTTACGCGACCCGAAAGACAGCCAGATGGGGTCACACGGAAGTTGCTCTATCGACCATAACGTTTTCGTGTATGACACGTGGTTTAAAGATCATTGCCCACGTTTAAATAGATGCAGGTGTGGTAACAGGTCTCTTCACTAACTTTAAGATGATCAGCAGTGCAAGCTCTGTACAGACACTGCAACGCTTTTCCATGGTATGGAGTCCATACATGTACTATGGACAGCCTACTGAAGGAAACAGCGTTGGATACGATTGGTTCCAGATGCACACGTATCCATGCTAGCCGCGAGCCTGCCTCAGCCAAGAGGATTGACGAGAGCCTCTCGTAAATCCGCTCGTCGAGGACTTAAGATATTTGCTTGGCTTAGGACCTGTATTGGGAAAGGCTCGTAACCGAAGTAATACGTAGCGAGTACTTATGCCTGAAGTAGAAACCACGCAGCAAGTGTCCGTGTTTTTCACTGTCGGTAAACGACCTACATGTACGAAAAAGAGGTGGAATACTAGTATCTTCAGTGGATTCTGTTGCATGTATTTAACGTGTCTTCATCTCTTCGCTCAACTTTGTTTCTACCATATTCGTGCATCGATAATATCGATAACGCTATAATTCAAACTGACGGGAAACATACCAGCGTATCTTGCGCTGTTCCAGGTTGAAGTTATTATGTTGCAGTTGGTTATGTCGCATTAACGTTGCGAAATGACCATTACGCAACTTAAACATTTTGCAGTTAGATATTCACTTGAGGCACATGCTGGTGATTGCCAGCACCCTCATGCACTTGCAAACCCTTCCTGCCAAGTCGTTCAAAGCCCCACACTCACCTCAGTCCTTCGAAATGTCTCCCAAGTCGATTCGAATGACATTGCAGGACTCCGGGGTCCCCCATCCAAAATCATCGGTATCTGGAATTAATTATTTTTACTGCGGTGGCGGCAAATTGCCGCGGCAATGTTGCCGACCGTGTCGTGGCATGGTGCCATCGTGCAATGCGCGGAGAGAACTTTACACTCCAAAGGAGCTTGCCGACAGGGTCAATACGGTCAAAAGCGTGAACGACACATTTCTAGACCACAATGACCCCAACCGTCCATTCTTCGAAGGATGGAGTTCACTTCTCGAAAAATAATTTATACCGCCACCTTCAGGATACACTTCCAATCACGGTATTGCACTGCACGCAAAAACGTCGACACAGAGGGTGGTGACTCAATGACATTTGCAATGATAGACTCCAGCAACTTTGAACCCATCCGAAAAGCCCTGTTGATGGAGTTATTTGGTGCAAACGTTAAGAGTGTATGGGAAGCGTCAATCTCGGGTGTTCAACTTCCGCAACATCCAATAAAGGAGCTCCCAGCTAAAAATATTAAGTCACGGTCAGCGAAGTACTTCACTATTCCCAAGGAGTATCTGGCTTACTACCCCAACGTCCTGGAGGCGATTGTCAATGCAGCTACTCCTGACAGTGCTACGGCAAGCACAGCTACGCCAAACAGCTCGACAAAGCGGAAACCCGGTCGCCCCAGCAAGAAGAAGGCCGTTCTAAAATCGAACCAGCCATCGATCCTGCAGTTCTTTAACAAGAAGTATGAGATCCATCGGACGTGCATTTAGGTGGACAGCTCATACGTTTTCAATAGATTTGTCGGTTTGATACCGGTACTTGATGAGAGCACCAGGGGGTCCAGGGGGACCAATCAGCGTCATCCTTGATGATTATCAGCCCTCACGATGTATCGTAAAGCGATTGCCAGGCAAAGCGCTGTCCAACAATCGCCTAATGCACACACATCTTCAGTGTTTAACGATGCCATTCTTCACTTTGCAGCACCAAACCCACTATTCTCAACAACAAAAACGTTGAGCTCTTCACCATTCCATCCCAATGACTACTTTCGATAGTGGTGAACCATCCGTTCCGGTGATCGGATACGACGATGGCAAAACGTTGATGGCTCGAGGACCATTGGCTTTGCACGAGCACGTGGCTTCCCGGTTGGAGACGTCACTGGGTAAAGCTCTTCCTCAAATGGAGGTGCGATTCCAGGATGTATCCATCTCGGCCGACATCGTGGTGAAGGACGCGAGCGACCTGGAAGTTCAGCTGCCCACGCTCCCGAATGAGATGATGAAGACGATCCACGGTCTGGTCGCCAAGAAGCACACGGTCACGAAGCGCATACTGAGAGGAGTGAGCGGCGTGTTGAAGCCTGGCACCATCACGCTTGTACTGGGCCAGCCTGGGTCGGGCAAGTCGTCGCTGATGAAGCTGTTGAGTGGACGATTCCCTCAGGACAAGAACGTCTCGATCGAAGGAGAAGTGACGTACAATGGCACTGCAGCGGGGGATCTGCACAAGCGACTGCCACAACTCGTGACGTACGTGCCTCAACGGGACAAACACTACCCAGAACTGACAGTGAAGGAGACGCTGGAGTTCGCCCATGCTGCGTGTGGTGGAGAACTCTCGGAACGAGTTGCGAGCCACTTGGTGAATGGAACGCCGGACGAGAACTCGGAGGCGCTGAAGGCTGCTCGAGCCTTGACCAAGTTCCACCCGGACGTGGTCATCCAGCAACTCGGACTGGAGAACTGCCAGAACACCATCGTTGGAGACGCCATGCTGCGTGGAGTGTCCGGTGGAGAGCGGAAACGTGTGACGACTGGCGAAATGGCGTTCGGTGACAAGTACGTGATGCTCATGGACGAGATCAGTACGGGCTTGGACAGTGCTGCGACCTTCGACATCATCACGACGCAGCGGAGTCTGGCCAAGAAGTTCCGGAAGACGGTGGTCATTTCCCTTCTGCAGCCGTCGCCCGAGGTTTTTGGCCTCTTCGACGACGTGATGATCCTGAACGCTGGCCACCTCATGTACCACGGACCATGTGAGGAAGCGCTGAGTTACTTTGAGGCTCTGGGGTTCAAATGTCCTCCGTCTCGTGATGTGGCCGACTTCTTACTGGATCTCGGAACCAACAAACAGTACCAGTACGAAGTGAAACTGGAGGGAGGGAGTGTGATTCCTCGTTCTCCGAGTGACTTCGCGGACGTGTTTCGACGCTCGTCGATCTACGCTCAGACAGTGCAAGAGCTATCGGGTCCAGTGAAGCCGAGTCTTATCGAAGATATGACCACTCATATGACCAATCAGCCGGAGTTCTCCCAGAGCTTCTGGGGCAGCACTTCACTGCTTACGAAGCGCCAATTGACCGTCACGAAGCGAGAAACAACTGCTCTCATTGGTCGATTGATCATGAACACCGTCATTGCGCTGCTGTGCTCCAGTGTCTACTACCAATTCGATATGACGGACGCTCAAGTGGCCATGGGGATCATGTTTGAGGCTGTGCTGAATCTTTCCATCGGCCAGGCCGCCCAAATCCCAACGATCATGGCTACACGCGAGGTGTTCTACAAGCAACGAGGTGCCAATTTGTTCCGAACGGCGTCCTACGTGCTGGCGTATTATGTGAACCAGGCGCCTCCGATCATATTGGAGTCCGTTATTTTTGGCACAATTGTGTACTGGATGTGTGGCTTCGTGAGCAGTTTGTGGAGCTTTCTGCTGTTTTTGGTGGTTTTGTGCCTGACAAACCTATCCCTCGGAGCGTTTTTCTTCTTTTTGGCTGCTGCATCGCCCAATTTAAATGTGGCGAATCCCATTTCTAGCGTGGCAGTGCTCTACGTGTGTGTATTTGCGGGTTATACCATCACCAAGGACCAGATCCCAGATTATCTCATCTGGTTGTACTGGGGGAACCCCATTGCGTGGTCGATTCGCGCGCTGGCAGTGAGTCAATACAGTCACTCTCGCTTCGACACGTGCGTGTACGACGGACTGGACTATTGTGCCAAATATGGGATGAAAATGGGGGAATACTCGCTCAGCACCTACGAAGTTCCGTCCGAGAAGTTCTGGCTGTGGTACGGGATGATATTTATGGTAGCCACGTACGCATTTTTCCTCTTCCTCTCGTGTCTTGCGCTCGAGTATCATCGCTTCGAACGTCCGGAGAACGTCATTCTGGACATTGAGAGCGATGAAAAAGCCTCAGACTCGTACACGCTCGCCGGAACGCCAAAAGCTTCTCGGAAACAGAACGAGTCGGTGATTTCAGTCACTCCATCGAGAGAGAAATCTGTTTCTCCAGTGACGGTGGCGTTCAAGGACTTGTGGTATACTGTTCCAGACCCGACCGACTCGAAGAAGACCATCGACTTGCTGAAGGGGATCAGTGGTTACGCTCTGCCTGGAACTATCACAGCTCTCATGGGCTCCTCTGGCGCTGGAAAGACGACGTTGATGGACGTGATCGCTGGACGGAAGACCGGGGGACAGATCCGAGGAGAGATCCTGCTCAATGGACATCCAGCCACGGACTTGGCCATCCGACGCTGCACTGGGTACTGCGAGCAGATGGACATCCACTCGGAGTCGTCCACGATCCGAGAGGCCTTGACCTTTAGCGCCTTCCTCCGCCAGGGAGCTGACGTCCCTGACAGCAGCAAGTACGACGCAGTGAGCGAGTGTCTGGACCTGCTGGACCTGAACCCGATCGCAGGCCAGATCATCCGCGGCAGTTCGGTGGAGCAGATGAAGCGCCTGACGATCGGCGTGGAATTGGCTGCTCAGCCCAGTGTTTTGTTCCTGGACGAACCCACGAGTGGACTGGACGCTCGATCGGCCAAGTTGATCATGGACGGAGTTCGGAAGGTGGCGAATACCGGTCGCACCATCGTTTGTACCATCCACCAGCCTTCAGGTGAGGTTTTCAGTGTATTCGACAGTCTTTTGCTGCTAAAACGCGGTGGAGAGACGGTTTTTGCCGGTGAATTGGGCGACAACGCGAGTGAGATGATCACGTACTTCGAGTCGATCGAGGGTGTAGCCAAGTTGAAGGCAGACTACAATCCTGCAACGTGGATGCTGGAGGTGATCGGAGCTGGCGTCGGCAACACTATCGGACTCAAGACTGACTTCGTTGGAGTTTTCAAAAGAAGTAAAGTATTCAAGCGTCTGGAATTTAATCTGAACCAAGAAGGAGTGACTCGACCTTCACCTTCCCTTCCAGCACTGGAATTCACCGAAAAACGTGCGGCATCAGAGCTGACTCAGATGAAGTTCCTCTTGAAGCGCTTCTGCGATCTCTACTGGCGGACACCATCCTTTAACCTGACCCGCTTCAGTATTTCATTTGGAATGGGTATTGCTTACGGTATTACCTACATCGGAGCCGAGTATGAGTCCTACTCAGGAGTGAACTCCGGTATGGGAATGATCTACATGGTCGCGTCCTTTATCGGCCTCATATCGTTCAATGGTTTGATTCCGGTCGCTGCTGAGGAACGCGCAGTATTCTACCGAGAGAGAGCGGCCCAGACGTACAATGCTTTCTGGTACTTCTTCGGACTTAGCGTGATGGAGATCCCGTATGCTATCGTGGCGGTTCTACTCTTCTTGATCCCGTTCTTCCCCATGGTTGGCTTCTCGGGCGTCGGAGCCTTCTTGACCTCCTGGCTCGTGCTTGTACTACAAGTTCTACACCAAGCGTTTATGGCGGAGCTTCTGGTTTTCCTCTTGCCGAACCTCGAAGTCGCGGAGATCGTCGGTGTGCTGCTGAACTTGATTGGCTACTTGTTCTCGGGCTTTAGTCCGCCAGCGTCCGCCCTCCCCTCGGCTACGGTGTGGCTGTATGACATCACGCCTATGAAGTACAGTGTGGCTGCGTTCGCCGCGGTGATCTTTGGGTCTTGCAGCAGCGACGGCGATCTCGGATGCACCAGGATGACGAATGTCCCTCCATCGCTGCCTGAAAACCTTACGGTGAAGGAATATCTGGAGATCAACTTCTTGATGAAGCACAGCGAGATCTGGCGGAACTCGGGACTCCTTCTCGTCTTTGTTGTTGTCTTTGGGATTTTCACGCTTTTCGCTATGCGATTCCTAAATTACCAGAAGAGATAAGATATGTACAAGTTCTCGTCATACAATATTTCAAGAATCTTTCTTAACCTAAATGATTGTGCTCGATGCTGAGCTGTCACTTGAGGATTGCAAGTTCTTCTCGACGTAGCTTCATATCGTTTCGACGGAGCTCAACCTCTTCCAACCATCTTTTGGCGTTGTTTGCAGCTTTGCGTTTCCGAAATTCAAATTCTTCCTTCCAGCGCGCTTCTTCCTTTTCTGCTTTAGCCTTTTTGAAACGAAGCTCCTCCTGACGTAGTTGGAGCTCGTCATCGTGACGTTTGCTCTGCTGGGCGATGAAAGCGACTACAGCTGCACTCACCTGCGCCGTAGTGAGACCGGTACTCGACAATACACTTCCAGTCACCGCGTCCGAGCTCGCGTCGCTCGTTGGTGTGCCAGTTTCGTCCTCGTCACACACTTGTGAAGCACGTACAACTTGTATTTCGCCTGACAACTCCAGTCGATCAGGCTTGGCTTTCTTGCCCGCCCGCTTTGTCTTCTTTGCGGACTCGATCGCATCCGTAATGTCTTGAAGCAACTGCTTGTGCTCAGTGTACTCGTCATTTCCACGCGACTTATTGCGGTACTCGCAGTCCGCTGTCTTAAACTTTTTCACAAGCAGAAAGAAACGCTCTTTCACCGTGCGCATCGCCAGCTCCGTCCCCCAGTGCTCGTTCAAATTGTCTGTAACATCTTGATAGTACGTTGTTCTTGGTGCCATGTCTGGCCGCAAATGGCTGGACGTTCATGATCTCGCGAAGTAAATCCAAATCGTTTGCAGCGGTGAAGAAATATTTTTTCCGTTCATCTTCCGTGTTGACCACGGAGCAATGCAATCCGTCGTCATCTAGACGAAAACGCTTGGATGACGTGGACTTGCTGTTGTTTAAGTTTGTTCTGGAGATACCACGCTTGCCGGAAACGCCACGTTTTGCTTGGCCTGCAATACGGAGTGTTAAGCTTAGAGGTAGAAGCATCTAAGAATTTCCAAGTTGAAGCGATTTCTGGACCTTTTTCCTTAGACACAAGAGCATCTCGGCACCTCAGTGAGCACACACGAACGTCCAGTCCTCCTTCGTAGGCGGCATTGGAGTACATGTGGTGGACTGGCTGCGTGCAGAACGAACACGCAGCCACATCAACTGCGACGCCATCAAGAACCACACAGTCCGAGACAGCGCACTTGCCGAAAATTGCTTTGATGGTGGCGCAAAGCAGTGTGAAGTCTCAAAATCACGTAAAACCAAAATCTGATGTGGTCCACATCACGAGTGTATGAAGAAAAAAAAGGCGACCTTATCGATATGAGAATAACATATTACAAGTATTGCAATATGATATTATCATATCGCAAATATTATTGCAATATGTTATACTCATATCGATTAGTTCAACTGTTTTTTTTTTTTCAAACACTCAATATTATTTATTTGATATGATATGTTAACAAGCAAGTACTTGTAGTGTTGTGTATTTGATATGATATGCTCCCGTGTGCGTTTATCTCTTCTGGTAGTTGACAAAGCGCATGGCCAACAGCGTGAACACACAGAAGAGCAGCACAAAACCTACGAGGATCCCAAAGTTGCTCCAAACCTCACTGTGCTTCATCAAGAAGTTCTTCGCCAGATATTCTTGCACCGTGATTCCATCCGGTAACGACGGTGGAGTATTCGTCATCTCCGTGCACCCCAAGTCTCCCTCGCTACTACAGGCTCCAAACACGACAGCAGAGAAGGCCGAGAGGCTGTAGGTCATCGGAGTGATATCATACAGCCACACAGTCGCCGAAGGGAGCGTCGATGCCGGAGGACTGAAGCCCGAGAACAAATAGCAGATCAACGTCACCAACACGCCCACAATCTCCGCCACTTCCAGGTTCGGCAGCAAGAAGACGAGTAGTTCGGCCATGTACGCTTGTTGCAGGACGTGTAGGGATAATACCAGCCAACAAGTGAAGAAAGTGCCGGCACCAGTGAACCCGACCAGTGGGAAGAACGGGATGAGGAAGAGCAACACAGCGGCGAAGGCGTACGGGATCTCCATGACGCTCAGACCCACGAAGTACCACAAGGCGCTGTACGTTTGAGACGCGCGTTCCCGGTAGAAAACAGCACGTTCTTCAGCTACAACGGGGATTAATCCGTTGAACGACACGAGGCCAATAAAGCCCACCGCCAAGTAGACCATCCCCATTCCAGAATTCACGCCAGAGTACGATTTGTACTCTGCTCCAGCGTAAGATATGCCGAAGAGGATCCCTAAGCCCAGTGAAATGGCATAGCGAGTGACGTTGAACGAAGCTGTACGCCAGTAGAGATCGCAGAAGCGCTTCAAGAGGAACTTCATCTGAGTCAGCTCTGATGCCGCACGTTTTTCGGTGAATTCCAGTGCTGGAAGGGAAGGTGAAGGTCGAGTCACTCCTTCTTGGTTCAGATTAAATTCCAGACGCTTGAATACTTTACTTCTTTTGAAAACTCCAACGAAGTCAGTCTTGAGTCCGATAGTGTTGCCGACGCCAGCTCCGATCACCTCCAGCATCCACGTTGCAGGATTGTAGTCTGCCTTCAACTTGGCTACACCCTCGATCGACTCGAAGTACGTGATCATCTCACTCGCGTTGTCGCCCAATTCACCGGCAAAAACCGTCTCTCCACCGCGTTTTAGCAGCAAAAGACTGTCGAATACACTGAAAACCTCACCTGAAGGCTGGTGGATGGTACAAACGATGGTGCGACCGGTATTCGCCACCTTCCGAACTCCGTCCATGATCAACTTGGCCGATCGAGCGTCCAGTCCACTCGTGGGTTCGTCCAGGAACAAAACACTGGGCTGAGCAGCCAATTCCACGCCGATCGTCAGGCGCTTCATCTGCTCCACCGAACTGCCGCGGATGATCTGGCCTGCGATCGGGTTCAGGTCCAGCAGGTCCAGACACTCGCTCACTGCGTCGTACTTGCTGCTGTCAGGGACGTCAGCTCCCTGGCGGAGGAAGGCGCTAAAGGTCAAGGCCTCTCGGATCGTGGACGACTCCGAGTGGATGTCCATCTGCTCGCAGTACCCAGTGCAGCGTCGGATGGCCAAGTCCGTGGCTGGATGTCCATTGAGCAGGATCTCTCCTCGGATCTGTCCCCCGGTCTTCCGTCCAGCGATCACGTCCATCAACGTCGTCTTTCCAGCGCCAGAGGAGCCCATGAGAGCTGTGATAGTTCCAGGCAGAGCGTAACCACTGATCCCCTTCAGCAAGTCGATGGTCTTCTTCGAGTCGGTTGGGTCTGTTACGGTATACCATAAGTCCTTGAACGCCACCGTTACTGGAGTGAATTCCCGTTCCTTTGCAGATTCTACTGGTACTGAAATCTCATTGCCTGATGGAGAACTGCGTGGTGTCTGAGTGGATACGTAGCTGTTGGTAGTCGTAGACGTACTATCAATGTCCAACACGACGTTGTCGGGACTCTCGTAGCGGTGGAACTCCAGTGCGAGAAAGGAAAGGAAGAGGAAGAAGAAGTAGATGGCGACCATGAATACCATCCCGTACCAGAGCCAAAACTTCTCGGACGGGACTTCGTACGTGCCAAGCGAGTATTCGCCCATCGTCTTGCCGTACTTAGCGCAGTAGTCGATGCCGTTGTACGCGCACTGGTCGAAGTGCGAGTTGATGTACTGATTGATCCCCAGAGCGCGTAGGCACCACGCCGTTGGGTTAATCCAGTACATCCAGATTAAATAGTCCGGGATTTGGTCTTTTGTGATCGTGTAGCCCGCGAACATGACGAAAAACACGATCGAAACGCTGGAAAGCGGGTTGGCCACGTTCAAATTGGGCGACACCGCCGCCAGGAAGAAGAAGAAAGCGGACAGCGAGATATTGATGAGGCACAGCACTACCACGAAGACGAAGAAGTGCCAGAACGTGCCCATAAAGCCACACATCCAGTACACAATGGCACTAAACACCAGTGTCTCCACTGCAATAGCAGGCAGTTGAACCACAGAGCTCGAAAGCACATACGACGCTGTCCGGAAGAAATTCGCACCTCGTTGTTTGTAGAAAACCTCGCGTGTAGCCATGACAGTCGGGATCTGAGCAGCCTGGCCTAATGATAGGTTCAGGACCGATTCAAAGATAATCCCCATGGCCAATTGGGCGTCGCTGGTATCGAATTGGTAGTAGACACTTGAGCATAGCAGCGCTATGACAATACTCATAATCATACGTCCCATCATAGCCGACATTTCCCTCCTTGTGACCATAACCTCGCGTCTCATAAGCTGAGAAGTGCTCCCCCAGAAGCTTTGGGAGAACTCCAGCTGATTGGTCATATGAGTGGTCATATCTTCGATAAGACTCGGCTTCACTGGACCCGATAGCTCTTGCACTGTCTGAGCGTAGATCGACGAGCGTCGAAACACGTCCGCGAAGTCACTCGGAGAACGAGGAATCACACTCCCTCCCTCCAGTTTCACTTCGTACTGGTACTGTTTGTTGGTTCCGAGATCCAGTAAGAAGTCGGCCACATCACGAGACGGAGGACATTTGAACCCCAGAGCCTCAAAGTAACTCAGCGCTTCCTCACATGGTCCGTGGTACATGAGGTGGCCAGCGTTCAGGATCATCACGTCGTCGAAGAGGCCAAAAACCTCGGGCGACGGCTGCAGAAGGGAAATGACCACCGTCTTCCGGAACTTCTTGGCCAGACTCCGCTGCGTCGTGATGATGTCGAAGGTCGCAGCACTGTCCAAGCCCGTACTGATCTCGTCCATGAGCATCACGTACTTGTCACCGAACGCCATTTCGCCAGTCGTCACACGTTTCCGCTCTCCACCGGACACTCCACGCAGCATGGCGTCTCCAACGATGGTGTTCTGGCAGTTCTCCAGTCCGAGTTGCTGGATGACCACGTCCGGGTGGAACTTGGTCAAGGCTCGAGCAGCCTTCAGCGCCTCCGAGTTCTCGTCCGGCGTTCCATTCACCAAGTGGCTCGCAACTCGTTCCGAGAGTTCTCCACCACACGCAGCATGGGCGAACTCCAGCGTCTCCTTCACTGTCAGTTCTGGGTAGTGTTTGTCCCGTTGAGGCACGTACGTCACGAGTTGTGGCAGTCGCTTGTGCAGATCCCCCGCTGCAGTGCCATTGTACGTCACTTCTCCTTCGATCGAGACGTTCTTGTCCTGAGGGAATCGTCCACTCAACAGCTTCATCAGCGACGACTTGCCCGACCCAGGCTGGCCCAGTACAAGCGTGATGGTGCCAGGCTTCAACACGCCGCTCACTCCTCTCAGTATGCGCTTCGTGACCGTGTGCTTCTTGGCGACCAGACCGTGGATCGTCTTCATCATCTCATTCGGGAGCGTGGGCAGCTGAACTTCCAGGTCGCTCGCGTCCTTCACCACGATGTCGGCCGAGATGGATACATCCTGGAATCGCGCCTCCATTTGAGGAAGAGCTTTACCCAGTGACGTCTCCAACCGGGAAGCCACGTGCTCGTGCAAAGCCAATGGTCCTCGAGCCATCAACGTTTTGCCATCGTCGTATCCGATTCTAGAAGGGACCCGAGTGTCACCTCCGTCTGTAATTGTCATCGTAAGAACGTGTCGCCCGTTGTTGCTGGAAGGGCTCAAATTGAAAAATGAGCTTGCTAAAAGCTCGCGATATGAAGATTACGGTACGGATTGCTCGACGCTTTTTGTGCCTGGTAACCCATGGATATGACGGGACTCATATTCTCGCCTGGTAAACACAACTGAGCACCAATAGAAATTCTCGTGGCGTTCAACGTTCAAAAAGCCATTGCACCGGTACAACGATGTCAAATCCGGTGCATTACCTATTGTACCGCACCAAAAAACCCTGCAATTAATATTAATATATTGTCTTATGGATCATTCAGGGACATTTTATCCAGTGAATCGGTCATTTCGAAGATGTCCTCCGATCCAGAGTTGCACACTAGATGCGTGAATTGCTCCACGGCATTCCTGTCCTTCTCGGCTGTGCTGAAATGCATGGGGATATTCCGTATAAAAATATC
Source organism: Phytophthora plurivora (assembly GCA_030027945.1). Lineage (NCBI taxonomy): Eukaryota > Oomycota > Peronosporomycetes > Peronosporales > Peronosporaceae > Phytophthora > Phytophthora plurivora. The sequence continues at coordinate 2,067,854 of CP125266.1, forward strand.
AAGCACCGCTCTTTCATCAGACGATCGCTTGATAACGCACCAGCCTGTTTCATCGGAATGCATTCCTCGAAAACACCCTTCTCCCTCTGTGAACGAACGCCAAACCACCACTACGCGGGCGTTCTCTTGGTAGCGCCGCCCAACGATACGCTGCAACGCGGAGGCGAACCTGTCGGTGGGCAGGCGAGTACTAATGCGGAGCTTCAGGGCTATCCACAGAATGTGGCTGGCCTGTTGGAAGTCCAAAGCCATCGACTTCCTGTCTACGAATTCGAAGTAACCCGTACGAGTATTGACCTTCCAGGTCGAATTCCGGCATCCAGACGTTGTATCAACGGGATTTTTTTGAAAAATCTCATCTGTTTGTGCGTAGATCGTATCAAGTTCTCGCACATATCCTTCGTAGATGTCCGTATCTGAAGGTTCCAGGCGAATGCGTTTGTGCTGGTGGGGAACGGCATCGTCAAGTTGTCTTCCTTCGAGCGTTTCTTGAACGAAATGGCTACATTCATGGATCAGTTTCCCTTGTGATTGGACAGCCGCCTGAAGGATCTGCTGCTCCTGTTCTGCGGCTTGTCTTGCCTCGAATTGCTGAATGGACACCGTCTTCCAAGCCATCGTGGATATGACGCAGTCAACTTCTTTGGCTTTTTGCATTCGCTCAAGCTGCAGTGACAACTCGTCCACTTGGTGACGCAGATTTTCACGCTCCATTTTTTGTCGTTCGTGGTAGACGAGGCGCCTCTTCCGATCTCGAACAGTTTTGGCATCGGTCTTGGTCACTTGGAGCTCTTCTTTCTCAGTAACTTGTTGAGGAGGGAGCGTGGCAACACACGATTCGTCTTCATTCAGAGCCCGCATCACCGAGAAGACTGCAGTGTCACAGGAATTGAGGAAGTTGTCAACTTCGGCGAGGAAAGCTTCGTCCGGCGTCGACATCTCGAGAATTCAGGAATGAATCACCCGCAGTCAAATGCTCACTGAACATCGTGAAAAGCCAGCCGCTGATATTGATCACGTTAAAAAAGTTTGTGTACGCAATCCTGAGTTGTCATTTTTCTACTTTCGAAAAAAAAGTTAAAACTATGTTAAAAAAATAAAGCTCAACAGTGATGAAGCAAACTTCCTACAATTGCCTACAATCTGGTGACAGTAGTGCATTGTTAAACACACGCGAAATGTCCTGTAGATCCCCCAGAACGCGCAGAAGAGGTGTTAGCATATCTGCGCTGCAGTCAATGGCCACTACTCGATTGTAAGCGTTGTCCCAATCGAAACGTACAGACCCGCGCATGACAAGTCGCTGGCCGAGCAACCTCCCAACAAGCGACGAGTACGCATCTCCTTCTCCGTCACAAAATGCGTGTGGAAAAACATATTGCAGTGTAGCTTCCGTAATGGTGGCTTGAATGATGGTACTGGCAACCAGAGTGTTGACCGTTAGGACTTTCAGATGCGTTAACTCCACCTCAACATCCTCAAAGAAGAGTGAGAATAGGCGCCACTTGTCCACGAGAGCTTCAGCACCCGCAATCGAACGTTCAATAGCATCAGGGGCCAGCACGCCATACAGCAAGTCCAATGCTGCAGACAGGTTTCTCCCCGAAGAGTGAAGGAAGTACCTGAACTGTCGAAAATACTCCACCGCAACGGACCACATCGTTGGACTCGTTGAGACACGAAGGGTCGACTGGTCTTGAGACTCGAGGCTCTTGATCTCGCGTTGCAGCTTTAGTATGGCCTCTTCTAGATCACGGGTAGCCTTGAGTTGCTTCTCTCTGTACCGTGCTTGATTGATACGACAGCGCTCTCGATGGAGACGTTTCCGTTCTACCTCTGTGCGCTTCGTTCGTTGCCTTCGAGCTCCGGTCTTGGGCAGTACAGGAGGGTGATTGATGGAGTACGTGCCTCGTACTGTCGATCTTCGGGCTTTGGAGACTGGTATTTTCTTGTGGATGACTTGTCGGTTAGGGGGTTTCTGCGTGAAGTTGTTGATAATGTCGTCGCTGAGTGAGTGATGGTTGGGTGGATAGAGAACACTGATGTCCATGGCTCTGTGAGATAAGGGTCTGCTGATGCTGGTACTTTTAACAATGAAGTCACATCATTGGGACTAGTAGTGGTGAATTTCACCAAGGAAAGCTTTTGATCAGGTACCAGTGCTGTTTACGATATTTTTTGATATGGATGAATATGACAACTTATCCGACTGTACTTATAAATTGTATGTATCAACAATGACCAATCCTCGATTTTTAATTGAAAGTAACCAATTAGACTGTTCTTACAAATTAATTTTACCCAATCATATCCAAGTAGAGGTAGGATGTCCTCTAAGCCAGCCGTTCCGACATATCGGGTCGGAGAGACTTAGGAAATATGTCTATCGAAATGCAAACAACTAGTATATAACATATCACTTACATATTTGCCAGCTCTCCGTCTTATCCGACCAGGATGGGGTTGGACGAGCTCAAACCTGGCAACACCAAGCGTGCTAGAGATACCGCCATCAGTGCGTTCAATGCATTTGTCAGAAGCGAAAACATTGCCTTTGACTATGTCAAACAATGCATTGAACAGGACGCTACAGGTAAGTGTTTTGTGTCTGTATTGGATATGTTTGGTATGTATCTAGCCTTTAATGAGGGTAAGAAAGGAAAGCCTCTTTCCAGGAATACCGCTATGCAGTACTTTAGACAGGCTAAAATGTGGTTGTTCGAGGTCTTCCCTGTGCAGCGACACATTGTCGAAGCAAAGCTGCTAAGCATGGGGAAGACGCTCGACAACTTTTGTATGAAAAGAGACGGCAAAGTAGTGAGCAAAGCCCCACCATGCTCAAAGAAGGATTTAAAAAAGATGATGATGTATTTGTATAACAATGCACGTTCCGCTAGTGACTATCAAGGCGCAGCGTTGCTGTGTTTGCTGTGGTACCTGTTCGGACGAGCGTCCGACTTGGCACTCGTCCGGAAACAGAACCTGTCGGTCGACGCGGCTGAGGTGTTCTTCACGCACTTCATCCGCATGAAGACAGCCGAAGAGCAGGGGCTGTCTCTCTTCCCGGACGCCGACTTCGTCAGCTGCCCGCTCCACGACATCGCCGTCGCGCTGATCACGCAAGACGCGCCCTGTGTCGACATGATCGACAATCTTCCTGCAGTCCAAGTCGCCGCTGCTGTCAACTTGACCCCCGCCACACCTTTGCTGGAGATCCTGAACAACCCTGAAGACTTCGCCACCCTTGCTGCTCCCGCTGCCCCTACTGCTTCCGACACTGCTGCTCCAACGATCTGCGCGCACGTGAACCGGGTGCTGGATAGAGTGATGGTCGCCGCCGGCGTTGCGGAAGCGCTCACGTCGCATTCCTTTCGTCGCGGCAGGGCACAGCGCGTGAACGGCTGCGACGGGCTCACGCAACGCTGAATCTTCGACCGAGGCGCCTGAAACATGAGCACCACCAACAAGGGCTTCAACTATATCTTCAACACAAGCAGAGAAGATCACAAGGTTAGCAAGGCACTCAGCGGATACGACACACAAAGCGAGGTGAAGGTGCTCAACCTAGCACCGTTCGACGCAGAGACGCAGCTCAAGATCGGTGGTGTCCAGCGCATACTGTTCACAACCTGCTATAAGCTGGAAAGCTCCAAGTACAACATAAGTCAGCAGGTGGCAGACGTTCTGACGGCTTACCTGATCATGCACTACCCGCTGATGAAGAAGCTTCGCGAAGATGGACTTGCTGTCCGACGCATGGAAGCTGCTGTTGAACACGTGGGATCGTCGGTCGCTGAACTGCTAGCTTGGTCGTCGCACCTTGCCACCTTTATAGACACCAAACGCAAGCCACACCAAGCGCAAGCAGACCAATCTCGCAAAGAACCAACCAACGAGAGCAAGATCATCGACCACCAACGTAGTGTGATTGACCAGTTAATGGAGCACATCAAGCGCCAAGATGAGCGGATGGATGGTCTAGAAGCTAAAATGGAAGTAAAGCCAGCACAAGACAGAAGCAATAAGCGTCAGCACCAACCAAGTCAAGACCAAGAGAAGCCCAAGCGAAGACGAGGATCAGTGACTCACCTACATGCGACGTGGTTCGCGTGGTACGCTCAGGAGCCACGCCTGTGGCTAGCACCCATCTCGAAGCAACAGAAGTCGGACGCCAAGCTGCTGGTAGCGTTCATGAAGCTCTTCCTACGCAACGGGTTCATCTTGGACGACACTGCATCCGGCTATCGCGACCACGTCTTGAGCCTAGGCAAGCAGGCGGAAGCAGCAGTGGTGACATTCCTCGCCGAGAACAAAGACGACGTCGGGCGGGTCTGGCGCTGTCCTCAAGCACTTGCGCGCTCTTCACCGCTCTGGCGCTCTTCACCGCTCTGAATGCTATGATCGATCGCCATCAACGCCTGCTGCAAACCACTGCTATCAAGGACCCTTCACCTGGATACACACAGAACATACTAGAAATAGTTAGCCAGTAAGGAACAATGCATGTAACAACGCCGCATAAGACAACGGCTGGACTCGAACCAGCATCCTCAGAGCGTAGCTCTGCGCTCTATCCATTGAGCTACGTTGTCGGGAGGGGAGGGGTGCTGCCGAGCGACTGAAGACTTGAGCAGTAGCGTCAAAAAATGATGAATGAGCTTCAGGCTGCGCTGTCGGCAAGGGCCAAGCAGTAGTGAGTGGTTTGGGACGCTCTCTGGCTTCGTGGCTACACACGGTGAGTTGGCAAGTTGCCATTGGCAGATAGCTGGCCAATAGCCGTGCGTTAATTTGATGACTGGCTGTTGCTTTGCTCTTATTATCCGAACGGAGATTTGGTTATCCGGACAGCCGCAAAGTTTGTGCTTCATTTATGAATTTGCCGGCTTGAGAGCACATCGATCTCAAGCCAAATTTTGTATGTAATTAGAAAAAGGCGTTTTTCTCAGCCCACAGGCTGTTTCACGCGATTTCCTGCCGCCTACAAACTTGAGGCAAACAGACTCCTCGCCAATCCCATCTAATTTTTTTTCCCTTAAACTCTTTACATAGCTCACACCCAAATTTTGTGTGACACACAAGTGTACCTGGTCGCTGGTACACGTCGGAGAGGTCGGCAGTCGGAATTTTTTTAGTATGGATAACCGGAAGAAACCAACGGTCGGCCACGGATGACCGGCCTTCTCCCTAATGCTATTTTTTTTTCAGTTTACCATCATCCCCACGCCGAAAGCAACTTTTCAGATGCTGGGAACGCATTTGGGACAAAGCGAACAATGCTGAGTCCTGCAGTGATCGACGACATACTAGTAGCTCGATCGAATGGAGACATTCAGTACCCAATTATTTTATGTAAAACTTTCGAAAAAAAATTAAGGAATTCACGGTTAACCAAAAATATTTGTCTGGATAGCCATGGCTGTCTGAGGACATCCCACGGATCGGTTTTGGTTGTCCATAAGGCAGCACCCAACAGGTTTGGTCGGTTATGGACACCCATCATTTGCTACTTGCGACCTCTGGTGTACATGTACTGTACCAACCGTACATGTGTGCGTGGTAGAGTATAAGGCAATGTGCACAACCATAGTGGAACAATCTAGCGTACCGTCAACTTCATTTTAAACTGTACATGCAACCTAGATGACAGCATGTTGTAGAGTTCAGCGTCCCGCTTCTTGCGCAAATTGGGTGTGACAGTCGGCAGTCAACAGTGTTGCTTACGAACAGCGAAGCACATCCTTGCGATCGACACTTGACCTCCATAGGATTCGAATCCCTCGAACGCCACCCAAAAGCTCACTTCACTCCGACTTTCTCCTTGTGCCGCACAAGACCACCAGTCTCACTTCTTCCAGTGCCATCAATGGTTTCGTCACTTTCGCTGGCTGTCTGCGCGTTAGCCTCCACGTTCATCGCCACTGTGGCTGACGCGAGACAGCTCTCCACTGGTGTCTGCTACGCTCCATGGCACCACCCGTACGTCAACTGGGACATCCTCGCCCAGGATATGACTCAAGTGGCCCAGCACTTCTCCAGTATCCGAACGTACGAAGCCCGTTTTAGTGGGGTCAACGTCGTCGACATGGCCGCTGCAGCCAACCTCCGCGTTGCCGTTGGTGTTCAACTGGGCAATCCGCAGCAAATCGACGCGGAAATCCAAGCGGTTTGTGACGGCTACGGCCGAAACGCTTGGGCTGTGGAAGCAGTGTACGTCGGTAATGAAAACCTGCAGAACAATGGCTTCGGTACGTACTCGGCCGAGCAACTTGCAGGTTATATCCGTCGAGTGAAGAGCTGTGTGGGTAACACGCCGGTCGGTTCGGCCCAACGTATCAATGAGTGGCTGGGTGCTCCTGGAGCGTGGACTCTCGCGAACGCCTGCGATATTATCGGTGTCAATATCTACCCGTTCTTCACTCCTGGGTCGCAGTCTTCACTGAAGAAACTGGAAGCGCAATGGGGTCAGATGGTGTCCAAGTTCGGCCCTAACAAGCTTCACCTGACCGAGACCGGGTACCCGTATGCTGGCGAGACGTATGCCGGTAATGTCCCGTCGATTGGCGCAATGACGCAGTACTTCTGGGACTACGTGTACGGCTTTGCCGGTGGCAAGGGCCAGTCGTACTGGTTCATGATGTACGATACGACGGTGAGTTACTCAGGTGCTCAGTACGAAAAGCATTTTGGCCTATTTGGAACGGATAAGTCACAGCACATTAACCTCCCGTAAGTTGAGGCGAAGAATAAAAGCGAAAGTAAAGTTTTGCTAACGTTATTGCACTAGTTTTCTCTAAAACTGAATCAACAACGAAATTATCCGGATTATGGCATGCTAATGTGCTGCGATTTATCCGTACCAAATAGGCCAAAGTGCAGTTCGTAGTCCGCACCCGAGTAACTCACAGTCGGATCGTACATCATGAACCAGTACGACTGGGTCTTACCAGGGCACCATCCGTAGACGTAGTCGTAGAAGAACTGCGTCATCGCGCCAGTGGACGGGACGTTGCCAGCATAACTCGATCCAGCGTACGGCCAGCCAGTCTCCGTGAGTCGGACCTTACCCGAGCCAAACTTCGACACCATTTGTTCCCATTGGGACTCTAGCTTCTTCACTGAAGGTTGAGATCCAGGCGTGAAGAACGGGTGGATGTTGACACCGATGACGTCGCAGGCGTTCGCGAGAGTCCACGCTCCAGGGGCGCCCAGCCACTCGTTGATACGCTGAGCCGAACCGACCGGCGTGTTGCCCACGCAACTCTTGACACGACGGATGTAACCTGCGAGTTGGTCGGCCGAGTACTTGCCGAAACCATTGTTCTGCAGGTCTTCGTTGCCCACGTAGACGGCTTCAACAGCCCACGAGTTCTTGGAGTAACCGTCGCACACTGCTTTGATCTCGGAATCAATCCAACGGGGATCCGTAAGCTGTACACCAACAGCGACACGAAGACCAGCAGCTGCTGCCATTGAAATAGCGTTCACGCCGTTGAATTGCGCTTGATACGTGCGGATACTGGAGAAATGCTCGGAGACTTGACGCATATCGCTAGCGAGGACATCCCAGTTGACAGTTTGGTGATGCCACGGGGAGTAACAGACACCGGAGGAAAGCTTCTTGGCTTCAGAGACACCGATAGCGAGAGTGCATAGCGTGGCAATAGCCAGATTCACCAACGAAACCATTGTTTTCTTGCTATGGAGGTAGCACCTGTCGTGGGATAAGGAGGTTTTGGAAATGGTGTGCCAGTACGAGTGGACCCCAGACTGGATTGCGGTGGCGGTGGCGAACAAGCGAAAACCGATCCTGATGATCTGCTTTACGAAAAAATTTGGATTGGAGGATGTTGACAATTTACGAGTCTACGACGGCGTTCATGTGGAGGTGACTGTACCAGAGTTACTAACCGACAAATAAACTTTCGCTACGTGGATCAATAATGTTCTATGTACTCGAGAGATATAGTGCTCTATCAATTACTACATAAGTACATGTACTAGAGTGTGGATTGTTCGCTTTGAGAGAACGCATCAAATACCGGGGTATAAACTACCGTTTAGCTATTAGCCTAGATTTTCTTCTTCGAAGTACGACACTTTCATAGATAGCCAGCCCCGATGGGCACGCCAGAAAACAATCTTACGAGGCCGGTGCTCAGCTGTGCATTGCTTTTGACTAACAAATGCATGTGCTGCGAAAATGTATGCGAGGAACTATGAAACGTAAACGCAAAATCTATCTACGTATCGAAGTAAAATGTTTTTTTTTTAAGCAAAAGCATAAATGCTTTATTTTCTAACTTCGAGTTTTTAACAAGTTAATTACACACGTTTTTAACTTCTAACAAGAAAGAAAGAAAGTTCCGTTACGAAAATCAAGTTTGAAATTGCTTTTCCACAGTGAAAATCACTTTCAAACTAACTGTCAAACTTCATTGTTGCGTGTCACTGCGGATGTCAGCTACAGCTTCCCCGTCCTCCTCGAGCTCTGGGGCGCTGCTCAAGCAGCGCGTGTGGGCTGGCCGCATCCCCGTCGTGTTCTCTCTCGACCCCAATGAGGTCACCACGCTGCACGCGCCTCGTCCGTTTTACGTGAGTATCCAAGCTGCATCCTCCACAACTATACGCTAACCTGAAATTTCACGTTATCCTAGGCCATGGTGCCCCGTATGGGCTACTTGGTGTCCCAAACCCGAGATGTGGTCGAGTATTTCCAAGATGCAGCGCCACCCATGTCCGCTATGCAGGGTGCATCAATTTGGTTCGAAGCGAAAGGCGTTCCACTGCATTGGCATTTGCCTTTTGGTCTCCTCCGAGATCTCTTATGTGGACCCGCAGAAGACGGGGTAACCGATCTGCCCTGGGCAATTACAGTGCATTTCCTCAACTTCCCTAGGGACGTTCTCCTGCCCTGTGAGAATGAACAGAGTGTTGAATCGCACTTCATGCACAGTCTCAAGCAGGCCACATTCCTGAGGATGGGGTCTACTAAAACTGTGATGGCGTTGCCGGAGGCTCAGCAGACACAGATCTGGACCAGTATAGCACAAAGTAAGTGAGAGCTTTGGAGGACGGGGGCACGAGAACTGATGCTGTTTTTTTTATTGATAGATGACTATGAGAGCTATCGAGAAGCTACACACGCGCTGCATCTAGATGGAGGAGTGGACTCTTCAGCGTTGAGGCATTTGCCGCTGCGGGTGCATCTTGACAATACACCCGCCATTCAGATGCCGATCGCCCCGCTGCAAGACGGTGGGTTGAAATTGCTATAGAGTGTAAACTTTTCGTACTGACGAAGCATTTGGTGTTGTCATGTTCAGGTCGCGAGAAGACGTTGTTGGAGGTGCTGAACTACCTGTTACCCGACCTGTTTCCTTCTTCCTCCACAGACCTACAAACACACAAGTCCCGACTCGTAGTACATGGCATCTCCGTTCCTGCCGACGTGTCTATCGTCGAGTTGTACCGGAATTTCTCTTATGCCGACAACTTTCTCTACGTAGCTGTTAGAAGTTGAAGCTATACATTTTGATAATGTAGCCATATGCATTTTATCAAGTTTTTCATTCTTTTCATCAGTTGTTTCTTGTAAAAACAAAAATCCATACAAAATCATTCTCAGAAAAGAACATTGTGTCACAATGGAGGGAGGTGCTCCTCGAGACGACACGGCAGCGCGTCTAGCGTCCAATGTAGAGCCGCTACTGGCCGAAACGCGCGCGCATCTGCTGCACAAGGAGCCGGACCGTGCGCGCGCGAGCTTCCTGCGTCTCCCAGAGCTGGAATCGAGGCGTAAATCGTATTTAGAGGCGACTCTGAGGGATTTTTACGCCTCTGGACTATTCGACGTTCCTGTGCTGCTCACGTTCCTGGAAGCTCTTCCTAGCTGGCACTGGACGCTCGACGGGTGCGCTGTGCTGCATAATGTGAGCTCTGCGTTGCGGGCGCCCAGTAGCGGAGCCGGGGGAGGGGGCAACGCGTTACGAGCACTTGAAGCCAGACAACGCAAGTTCCCACAGATGCCATTGGCCTTTTTCCTGTTAAAACTCATGAGCCACTTGGAGGGCAGTGCTCGGGTGAGGGCTGAGAGCTACTGGTACGCGTGGGTGAGTCCTACGCTGCGTGCAGTGGCCAGTGGACAGCCGTTGGAGCTAAAGATCCTTTCGAGAACAGGACGCAGTGAGTACAGACAAGGGGATACCAGTAAAGAGGAGATTTTATATGCTCCTGGAAATGCTGGCACATTTGATAATGACCGTCGCAATGCCTTGTGCTGGGTGGGGGAACGAGCTGAAGGGAGTGAGAGCGAAGAAGCTGCTTGGCCGCAAGATAAAGATCGCACCAAGGCCCAGTGGAGATTGATTCCGTCGGATGTGCATACGGATACGTTCCTGTTGCAAAGTGTTCGCTTCGAGGAGTATTTGTACTCTGCGGATTATGCAAAATTTAAGAAAGATTCCAGGGGGAAAACAAGGAGTCGAGTGTTTACGTGGCGGAAACAAGGGGAATCGCCCGGACCTGCGGGGAAATGGCAGCTGGTGTCTTTGAGTGTGGAGGAACGAGATGTTTTTGCATTGTACAATCCGTACCAGCGTGAATTTTTGTACGCACCGACGGCAGACTTGCTGGACAGTAAGAGACGCCATGTACTGACACGAGCGGCGCCGGATGGAGCGCGGGAAGCGTCGAACACTGAAGGAGGAGCCATGTGGTGTGCGTGGCGTATTGTTCCAGCCCAGCAATCGTCGATGGAGCGCGGTGTGGAGGCATTTTTCGCCAAGAAGTACCCCGTAGCAGTTGAGCAACTGACTCAAGCCCTCAAGGACTTGCCAGATAATACGGAACACGTCAAGTGCTTTGCCTACCGTATGACTGCAAATCTCCGTTTGCGGAGATTCGACCTGGTTGCACCGGACTTCCAGGCTATCCAAGAACTTGGAGGGGATAAAGCTGCGATTTTCCACGGTCTTGCGCACTTGTGGGAAGAGAATGCGAGTTATCTTGTAGCTATGGCGAACTCGTCTCCCGATCTTCAGATCCAGGCGATTGAGATCTCCACGTCCCCTGAAAATCCGTTTTTCATGCGTCATCAACTGTCCAAGGGCGACGACTATTTCGTCCGCAGGGACTTTCAGGCTGCGATCGTCTGTTATCAGGAAGCTGCAACGTGTAACCCGACGATTACGTCGGCAGCAAGCGAAGGAAGCGGTCTAGAAGACCCCGAGACAACACGCCAGCGAGTTCGCGCTTATGTTTCGTGCGCCAAGTGCTTCTTCGCGTTGGATGAAAGTGAAAATGCGTGGCAATACTTGAGTATCGCGCACGATATCACTGGTGTCTCAGTCGAGGGTGAAGCTGCGATTTTGCTCTGGAAAGGCAAATGCCGTCGGGCTCAAAAATCGTACGACGACTCGTTAGAATTACTGGAAAAAGCTTTCGACCGTGCAAGTGCAGCTTCTGCTGCTTCGGCTTGTTTACCTTCGTCTACGCCAATGTCTGCTGCAGTGCTGAAGCGGTCCATTCTCATGGAAATGAAGGTGGTGGGACTATTGCGACAGGGAGTTTATGACACTTTACTAGCTACTGAGAGTCCCGTTGGCGTTAATGGAACGACTGGAGGAGACGCAGAGAAGACACTTACGCAAATGATGGAGATTTTCCACTGTCCTTTGAGCTTGGAGTTGATGGATGACCCTGTCACTACCCCGGATGGCAACACGTACGAACGGTCGATGATCGAGCAACACCTTGAAGTGAACGGCTGTTTCGATCCCTTGACGCGGGCGCCACTGACAAAGTCACAACTCCATCCGAACCGTGCATTAAAGCAGCTGATGGAGACTTTGTTGAGCGATCATCGTCTCGGACTGCTGCTTGCGTCGTGCTCAACTTAAATGCAAAAATGTCGTGTTTAAGCCACTGGTACGTCCATCCTCTTCGTAATACACATCACGTTTGGATATATTTCGCAATAATTGTCAACAGTTTTTTTTTGCCGCCACTACAAGTGCGAATTGATTGAAAATTTAGGTGTTAGCAACACGGGCACTTCAAGGCTTTGAGTCCGACGTGATCAAAAATCTGGACACGTAAAGTTACGATACGATTCGTAACTTTACGTGTCCAGATCTTACGATACACTTCACGGCTTTTCAAGTGGCAACAGCCATGTGACGCCAAGCAACTCATTTGCTTGCCTCACGCAGATTGGCAAATGCAGTTGCAAACAGTAATTTTCTCTCTAGTCGTGGCGCATCCGAGTGTCAACCAGCGAAATGCCCAGGAGCTCCGTTCGAGGCATGAAAAGCACCCGACACGCGGCATCAAATCCGTTCCCGAATGCTGTTACAGACGGGGGGGACAGTGTTAGCTAAGGAAACACGCTTGTCACCTCCGTCTCATGCAGTGGCAATTTCCAGCGCAGCCTTATCCTGTGGACTTCCATCGTTGCTTAGCCACATAACAGCCAATCATTCTCGCGCTTATTCTTCCAAGGGCTCACTTGCGTGGCAAACTGGAAATCTCGCGGCAACATTTTGCCACTTGAAGTGGCCAAGAATCACTCTATATCATAGTTTTTTTCCAAATCATTATGAAATTTAACAGGTTTCATTGGCACAGTATCCAATCACTGTCATTCACGCTTCTTCGCCATCGCACACAGGTCCCTTTAACCCGATGACTTTGCCAGTGCCTAAACCCTTGGCAAGCGCCGTCGTCGTGTGCCGCTCGCACCTGCACATCGCTGCGTTGCCGCATATCGCGGAGGCGATCAGCTCCTTCCTCGACTGCTCCGTGCACTGGACACTGCCTGACGCCTGCGGTTTCGCCTGCCCGAACGGCGCTCTCCGTCTCGTCCAACGAGTTGCCAGTCACCAATTGACACTCCAGCGGCAAGCGGAGGAAAAAGTGTCCAGTGAAAAAAAATCCCCTGGCAAATTTCAACCCAGACCGAGAAATCCACAAATTTGTGACGCGGCGCTGATTTTACGGCAAAAAAATGACGTTTTCTACCGCCAGAAGTTATTTACACTGGCAATGGCAAATACCGCAGCAAGAGGAGACTTACGAGTCATCCAGTGGCTGGTACAAGAGTTTCCCGGTTGTTATGTGACGCTCGCAGTCGAAGAAGCAGCCAAGAACGGACATTTCCGGGTGCTCCAGTGGCTGTACAACAACAGCAGAGTGAGCCACATCAATGACGAAGGTGGCGGGAGAAACAACCTGCAATTGGACGTGTTCTGGGGGGCAAAAGAACTCTTTTACGCGGGACAAAACGGACATTTGCAAGTGGTGGAATGGCTGCAGGAGCATACGAATCCGTCCCCGACTCATATGTTCTTCGTGACACTTGAAGAAGCGGCCAAAAACGGAGATTTACCGATGGTAAAGTGGCTCTGTGACGTCAGAGGAGAATGGTCACCCTATGCGGCTGTGTTAGCAGCTAGTGGGGGCCATTTGGAGGTGCTGAAGTGGCTAAGAAGCAACATTTTCAGCTCTTCGCCGTCTGCGTCCATGGATGACGCAGCAGCCAATGGTCATTCCGATGTCCTCAAGTGGTTGCAGATTAACGCCGGGTATGCAACTCCTGCAGCGATGAACAAGGCGGCGGGGAACGGACATTTGCAGATTGTCAAGTGGCTGCAGAAGAATCGACGGGAAGGATGCACAACTGTGGCCATGGACTCGGCTGCTGCTAACGGACACCTCGAGATTGTCAAGTGGTTACATGCAAACCGACGCGAAGGGTGTACCAAGGCAGCGATGGATGAAGCAGCAACTAATGGACATCTCACTGTGGTGCAATGGCTGCAGAAGAACCGGAAAGAGGGATGCACGAAGCGCGCAATGGATGGAGCAGCTATAAACGGCCATTTGGCGGTGGTTGAATGGCTACATCGTCATCGGAACGAGGGATGTACAACAGCAGCAATGGACGGAGCTGCACGAGCGAATCATCTCAAGGTCGTACAGTGGCTGCAAAAGAATCGCAAGGAAGGATGCACGCTAGTGGCTATGAACCTCTCAGCTCGAAATGGGCACTTGGAGATCGTACAGTGGCTTCACACGCACTGTAAGGAAGGTTGTACAACTGACGCGATGGATCAAGCGGCTGCGCATGGTCATTTGCATGTAGTGCAGTGGCTTCACAAGAATCGGAAGGAAGGCTGCACATTCAACGCGATGGACCGTGCAGCAGCTGCTGGCCATCTTAATGTCGTGCAATGGCTACATCAGAATCGATCGGAAGGCTGCACAAAGGCCGCGATGGATAATGCTGCAGGCCGAGGACATTTAAAAGTGGTGAGATGGCTGCATGTTAACCGGAGTGAAGGTTGTACAGGCGCAGCAATGGATCGTGCGGCTTCCAATGGACATTTCGATGTGCTGCTGTTTTTGCAGAGTGAACGATCCGAGGGATGCACCTCGAAGGCGTTTGTGAACGCGACGGCGGCGGATGAACTGGAGATTTTGCAGTGGCTCTTCGAGCATTACCGTGATCAATTTGGGCGGGACCGTTTACAGCTCTTTGCGTTGGGTAAGTTCTACACGCTCCAGTGGCTTAAGCACGAGTCGGTTCTCGAAGATCTGTCCGAGAGCGAACGTCATTATGAATAACTGTGTCTACCGGTAGTTGGTTTGGACAAGTAAGTAGTATATTTATTTGTTAGGAGGGATTATCAATTGACACAATACAGGAGGGATTTCAATGTGTTCGTCCAATATCCTATTTCGTGCACGGGTGATGTGCGCTTTCATGCGAACTGAAATAACTCCACTAATAATGTAGACCTTAGCAAAGCCAACATGAAAAATGCCTTCAACACGCTGAGTCCAAGAATCTGAATTTCGTGTTTGAAATTTCATATTGAACACGGAATATCTGACTCAACGTGACGGCACGAATGAAATTCGCACGTCGAAATGAACAATCGTTTTGGTACAGGTGGCTTCATTTTTCGCGTTTTGCTTCTGTTGAGATATAGTGCAAATATTGGAGATCTATTCGCCAAGAAAGCAAATATTTGACAGCGCAATTTGCAGAGCAAAGTGTATCCGTAGATGACACCAGATGAGCACTACATCGAGCCGGTGGCGAGCCGCCACGATCTCCATCTCCGGTACATCCGGAGGAAATCTCATCCGCAAGATTTCAAATTATTTTATTTCGCCTGGCTCTAGAAATCACAAAATTTTAGGAATGAAAAACGAGAACAGCAACAACAAAAAGCGAAGCCAAGTTGAACACTGTTCTGGTTGTACCTCGTTGTGTTCTACAGTACGGAACTGATCGAAGCGACTGCGTGTTCGTATCCAAGTTAACTCTTTAGCTGGTTTGCAAAATGGCAGACAGGCAGGTAGTGGACCATTCTGCTGCATGGCTAATTCTATTCACGCGTTGTCTAACTTCATTCTTGTCGCTTATACTCGCGACTGAATCACTTTCTACGCGTATCTATCTAACCGCTCTACCTCTTTCCTATCGCTTAACGCCTGACAATCTCTGCTTTCGCCTTCTCCTTGAGCCACCTCAGAGTGTAAAACTTGTCGAATGCGTACAACTGCAGTGGGTCCCGTCCAAACTGTTCGTTGTAGTGCTCGAACAGCCACTGTAAGATCGTAAGTTCATCTGCTGTAGTGGCATTCACGAACGCCTTGGACGTACAGCCCTCCGACCGCTCGTGGTGTAGGAACAACAGCACCTCGAAGTGTCCTCCCTCGGCAGCTCCGTCCATCGCCGAAGGTGTACAACCCTCACTTCGGTTCTTATGCAGCCATTGTACTGTCTTAAGGTGGCCTCTAGCTGCAGCATTATCCATCGCAGCCTTCGTACACCCTTCAATACGAGTTCTATGTAGCCATTTCACGACCTCAAGGTGTCCTTCACGAGCGGCACCGTCCATCGCATTGGTCGTACATCCTTCCTTCCGGTTCTTGTGAAGCCACTGCAGCACGTTTAAATGCCCATTAGCCGCTGCGTGGTCCATGGCATCCGTTGAACATCCTTCCTTCCGGTAAGTGTGTAGCCATTTCATGATCTCCAAGTGCCCATTCTGGGCCGCCAGATTCATTGCCGCAATCGTGCAGCCCTCCTTCCGGTTCTTTTGTAGCCATTTCACGACCTCAACGTGGTTAAAACACGCCGCTTTGTCCATGGCTGCCGTAGTACAGCCTTCCTTGCGATACTGGTGCAACCACTGAACGACAGAAATGTAGCCATTTGCAGCGGCACCATCCATTGCACCGGTAGTGCAGCCTTCCTTGCGTCTCTGATGAAGATACTGCACTACTGTTAAATGGCCATGAACTGCTGCTTCATCCATTGCAGCCTTGGTACATCCCTCACGTCGTACAGCATCCAGCCACTGTACAATTTCAAGATGTCCATTAGCAGCAGCCAAGTCCATCGCTGCAGTCGTGCATCCTTCCTTTCGGGTCTGATGTAGCCATTTCACAACCGCAAAGTAGCCATTCCCCGCGGCCCTGTTCATCGCCGCCTCTGTAGCGTAACCTGAGCTGGTCTGCATCCATTTGAGAACGTCTAGATGACCATGAGCAGCGGCATCGTCCATAGATGCCGACGGTGTGGGGTTGAAGACGTTGCCTCTGAGCCATTTAAGCACATTTAAATGACCTTCGCTTGCTGCAAGAACCGAAGCGTACGAGGACTGTTCGCCTCGGACTTCGCACAGCCATTTCACCATAGCCAGATCGCCATTCTTGGCGGCTTCTTCCAGTGTAACGAAGAACATGTGCGTCGGTGTAGGGTTCGTATGCTCTTGGAGCCACTCCACGACGTGTAAATGCCTGTTCTGACCAGCGTAGAAGAGCTCCCTCGAGCCCCACAACACGTCAAGATGGACTCCCCCTCCTGGATCACGGACGTTTCCATCGAGTTGACGGCTGTGTAGCCATTTCAAGACGTCCAAATGGCCGTTCTTCGCTGCTTCTTCGACTGCGAAAGTCACGTAGCAGCCTGGAAACTGCTGCACCAGCCACTTCATGAGGCTCAAGTCGCCTCTTGCAGCCGCTTTCGCCATTGCGTGAGTGAATTGTCGCTGTTGGAAGAAAGAATCGTCTCGCTTGTGAAGAATCAAACTCGCATTGGTATCATGAGGGGCAATCACTCTCGATTTCGACTTCATCTTCGCTCTCGCTTGGGTTTCCTTCGTGATAATTTCCTCTGCTTTCTCGGCTTTAATCGCTTCATGGGTCATTACCCGCTTTACCAAACGGAGGGCTCCATTCTGGAAGGTAAAACCGCAGGCATCGGGGAGAGACCAATGTACTGAGTGGTCCAAGAACTCGCTGATAGTATCCATTGCTCGGGGAATAGCGGATACTCGACACTTGGTGTTGCACACAACGGTGACGGACGTCACTGGGTCCGGGGGATGGACCATAGCACCCAGATCAATTGAAGGGGCGAGACGAAAACGATAAATGAGGTGGACACTGCGTTACGTTGAGTCTGGGTTCTTTTTGGCAAGTGACACGGGTGGGCGAGACTGGATCAATGAGGAGAGGCGGATAGCCGATCAAGATTTGAGAGGCGAACTGAGGGCTTGAAGCACAAGTAAGCAGCGCTGGTTTCATCAAAAAGGACAAATTGGACGTAGTGTGGCACGTCAACAAGCGATGAAAGCACCTGGAAGTGGGAGATAATCACAAGTTCCTATGAAAAATTTAACTTCGTTACTCGAACATTGTCTAAATGACAGTGATGGTATTTCTTGTTTGACTCATTTCCCCACCCTGCTATGACCAGACGACGGATAACCTTTCGATTCGCCGTGAATTTCACGCGTATTGCAGTGATCGAACAGCAAGTTAAAGCAGGGCGCCAAATTTTGGCGAAACCGCATCGTTTCCTGAACCAGTCTCGCTCTTTACTTGAACTAAAACTAAATTAACTAAAACAATTATTTTACTATGCAAATGCATCTTCGTGCAGATATGGATGTTGCACATGTATGCACTACATGTATAACCCTTTGTTTGCTTCAATCCTATCGCGGATGGAACTTTCCGTTATGAAAACCAGTGGTTTTCAAAACCACAATCAAAATCCTATCTTTCAGAGTTGTGTTTTTGGTGAAAATCCTATACAACAGCTGGTAATCGAAAGCGAAAATTTCGTTCGAGATATACAGATTAGCAGGCCGCACGACACAATCCTGTATTTTTCGCTCATTTATCGATGAAATAAAGACGTGGAAAATATTATTTTTACTTTGGTTGAGGTTATACGAGATGCAGAAATGGCCGAACTAGCGCGCCTCGACAGTAAGTCTACAGATTCCAACACTAAATAAACTCAATCGCCACTGCATTCTGTAGCAATGCAACCAATTCAAGAATGAGCTCAAAGCTTTTTACTTTTTCTTAAAAAATTGAAGATTTCGAGAAGTTCGTCATTCCACCCCGTACCTAAACGTGACCTCAGGTCGGAAAAACAACTCAACGCCTCAATAAATCGC
Source organism: Phytophthora plurivora (assembly GCA_030027945.1). Taxonomy (NCBI): domain Eukaryota; phylum Oomycota; class Peronosporomycetes; order Peronosporales; family Peronosporaceae; genus Phytophthora; species Phytophthora plurivora. The sequence goes on from CP125266.1 coordinate 2,086,339, forward strand.
TTTATACAGTAGACGCCAACACCGGCATTGTTCCTCGTCACGTGAGCTGAATATCTAGGTGGCAAGCAGTTTCGTACCGTACGATGGTGCGCTAACGTCAAAACGTACTTAGGAAGCATTTTTGCTCGTTGAATTTACAGAAGTACTTCGAGCTTCGAAGTATTAGAGTTCGTCACCAAGACTCCCACGGCCGTTGATTACATTTTCTGAAGCTGCGCTTCCCAGTATACTTGCCACTTTGTAAACTCGAGGCTGACTCAACAATCTCCAGCCTCGGTTACGTCAGCCAAAATATTAGCGAAGAGATCCTAATACCAGTACCATACAATAGAAAGTTGAAGGCGCAAAATATATATTTCCCCTCGGAAGTTATCCTGTTCCCAATATTTCAACTCGGAAGAGCTAAGCAGTGCGCGGAACAATCAAGATACGGTGTTAAAACGATAGGAATCTTGCGCATGTATCCAGCCAGAAGCCAACGATGCAGTTTTAGCCGAGCTTGTCCATCACCTTCTCCATCAGCGCCATGAGTCTCTCCTGCATGTTCATCGCCTTCTCCTGAATGTCCAGCGATCGCTTTTGCAGATTAATCGTCTGGCGTTGCAACTCTTGGTGTTCGATCAATCTGGCACGCTCTTGCTCACGCTCTTCTTCTTGGCGTTTGTTTTGGTCCTCCACGAAGCGCTGAAGAATAGTTTCCACTTCCAATTTCTGTCGTTTTGGCGCGGGTTCGGCTGCTGGGACTTCTGTAACTGGTGGGTTTTCAGTATTTTGCTGAGTATCTCTCTGGCTGCTGTTCCCTGAGGCTGCTGGAGCGCTGTTAGAAGTAGTTTCCTCAATAGTAGCCTCCGCTTGATTTGTATCATCGGCTCTCTCTTCGTTCTCTCCATCAGCGTCAGGTACTGGCTCGTACGAGTGATCACCATCGTCCTGACTACTCTGAACTTCACCGTCCAGCTTCTTGCAATACGCTCTCATGAGCTGCTGCTTCTCGGACAACTCGAACTCCCAGGAATGGCTCTCCCTTCGGTAGGTGTTAACGAGTATACCAAGGTGCGTCCGAATGGTGTGAATACTCACAGGCAACCCTTGGCTGTTAACCAAAGCCTCGATACTTTTCCACGCTGGTTTATTGGTCCCAGATGCAGTCGTAATTCCTCGATCGGCCAGCATTACTTTCAGTAACAAGACGTCGTGGTTCTCGCCAAAGACGAAACGCCGTTTTCGAGGCTTCTTGCCGTTCTCTGGTATTGACTGGACCTCACTGGATGGATCTAGTGGCGCTTGCATTGGTGACTGCTGTACTGGTGGAATTTGTTGTGTTGTGGTGGTACTAGTCGTTTCTTCATCCGAGTCGATCGAGTTTCGACGACTGTTACTACCATCACTTGCTGTTTGTTCGTGTACAATTCCCACCATTGCTTTCTTCTGCTGGTATTGAGCGTCTGTCTGCGTGTATTCATCAAGAAGCTTCTCTAGCGGCGTGTAGTCTTCATTTAATTACAAAACATATCACAGTCATATCATCAGTTCATCATATATACCTCATAACGGTATGATAGAAAGAAAAAAATAAAGCAAACATGTACCTGTTGCCTGCTTTCCCTTCGAGACCTCTTCTTGAAACGTCTCAGCGAGCCGCTTTAGCCGACAGCGGAGTGAATGGCCGGTGGATGTGATCCCCTGGCGGTTCAGGCTGTCCGTTATGACCTCCCACGCTTTGCCTCGCCGACCGTGGGCTGGGGAGAAGATGTCTGGGTCATGGAGCACGGTCTGAAGGAGCAGCAGATCGTCGCCCGCACGGAAGCAGTAGCGCTTCTTGCGCGTCCGTGGTGGAGCGCGGGCCGCTGGCGAGGGGAGGTCGCTCATACCGTATGGAATTTTGCGATGTGATTTTTATAATAAAAGAGTCGTCATACCTGTCAGAATGGCTACATTTATATTTTATCATAAACATGTTTTTTTTTATTTTGAAGAAAACTTTGCGGAAACTAAGGTTGCAACAATATTTTTACTTTGAAGACAACTTTGTGGAAACTAAGATTGTAACAATAAAAAGCTTTCTATTACTGTTAGAAACAGATCCGGACATCTACCCACTAGCAAGAACTTAGTCTTCAAAGCTGTAGTATTCCCACGGCTCGAACGGGTCTTCCCACTCCTCAAAGTCTGCAGCCTTGTACTGCTTCATCTCCTCGTCCGTCAATAAACACGAATCCAACGCTGCACGGATCTTCGCGATTTCGTTGTCCTCCTGCGAGAAGCGACCGATAAACACGAGTTCTTGTCCACGGTCGCCGAAATCACGAGCCATCAGTTCCTTGTAGTTCGGCAGCTCCTTCATAGTGCGAGTGCGTTCCTCTTCGGGAATGGCAGAGATCCACATGCCGCCATTAGCCAAGGTGCAGTACAGACCCGCCTGTGACCATGTAGCGTAGTTGTGGGGTCGAGTACCGAGCCAGAAGACGCCTTTACTGCGTAGGAGGTTCTTGAACAGTCCGTTCTGCTTGCCTTCCAGTCGCTTGGCGATCTCCTGCTCACCTAACGGTTCTCCGTCCTCTTCGGTCTCCATCTCTTGGTCTCCGTCTTCTTCTGTTTCTTCTTCTTCCTCAGTTTCCTCCTCGTGGTCGTGGTCATGACCGTCATCGTCGTCTGATGGGAATGGAGGCAGCGTCGGGGATTCGACGATAACGAATTCGTCCTGAATGATTCCCGTAAGACGTGCAGGGTGGAAAGGGCGAGAAGCCTTGTACAGGAAGGAACCGATGCCATACTCGACAGTCTCAGGTGTGTGTGGGACCGTTAGAGATTCCAGCCAACCCGTTTGCTGGGACGCGCGCTCGAAGGAGAATAGCTTGGTTCCCAGGATCATCTTGGGATCCACACGGCCCTTAACCGTTCGTTCGAACTTAGCGTACGAGTTGAGACGACGAAGGACCTTTTCGATCGCTTCAACGTCCTTTTCAGACACCAAATCCGTCTTGTTGAGTAGAATGATGTCTGCGAACTCGATCTGGTCGATTAGAAGGTCGGTAATGGTACGAGTATCGCCTTCAGGCAGTTGACTACGGTTCTCCTCGACGTCTGCGAGCATACGCGGGTCGTCGAAGACGTGGAAGAATGTCGCTGCGTCGACAACCGTCACGCACGTGTCAAGTAGTGCGATATCACGTAGCAACGGGAGCTTTTCACCGTCACGCACCAGCAGTTCGTCCAGTTGCATCGTACGAATACCGGTAGCAGCCGAAGGAGACGAACTAGCAGCACTGGTATCGTCGCCCGAAGACGCACCGGAATCCGTACGCGACCGCTTCGAACTGCTGGGCGAGAGTGCAGGGTCAGCCTTCGTCACCATTACTTCTTCCTCGACACCTTCGGGCAGCTCAAACACGAAGGTCTCAGCCACTTGCATGGGCTCACTGATACCGGAGCTCTCGATCACAATGTAGTCGACTTCCCCCTGCTGTGCAATGCGAGCAATCTGCTCGAGCAGGTCCACGCGTAGTGTGCAGCAGATGCAGCCGTTCTCCAGACGCACAAGCTGCTCCTCACGCTGGAGCACACCGGCTGATGCCACGAGGTCAGCGTCGATGTTGAGTTCACCCATGTCGTTGACGATCACTGCCACACGCAGAGCGTGGTCCTTGTTCTTGAGGATGTGCTGCAGCAAAGTGGTCTTGCCGCTGCCCAGGAAACCCGAGAGCAGAGTCACCGGGATCCGCTTGCCATCCGGCTTGGAAGTGTCGGTGACGAGCGGCCGCTTGTTGGTCGGGGAATCAGTCGCAGCACCAGCCATGGAGAAAGATGAAATGTTGGCGATCAGGTGTTCTGGAGGTGGCGAATTGGGAAATGAGCAGAGAAGAGAGACTTTAAAAGGCCATGGGCTCCAGCTTGTAGCACAGGGGCTTCGTCCTCTAAGTGTAGTTGAGGCGCATTTTTCCGACGGTTCTTCGGTGGATTGACGCCGTCGGCAAAGATTCACGTTGAAGAGATCCTGCCAGAACCAACACCACCAGAAGTTCTGGTGGTGTTGGTATGTTGGCATATCCGACGACGGCCATCCGAAGGCGATATGACCAATGGGATGGGTTCATATCCGCCGTCGGACCATGATAATACCAAGAATTGCCAATTATTGACCATCGCGTGCAGAGACCTTTACATGTAGCCATCCTGTTTGGAAGTCCCAGCACCTATCCAAGTTGGATTTCCAACCACCCAAGAAGAAAAGCGTTGACAGCTCTCGCCTTGGGGAGTTGTTATATTCTGTCATATCAAAATCATCATATCCAGCATTCATTCATATCGATATGATCATTGTCTTGTACCACAAATCGAAACTGATTGCTCAAGTTGAGATGTAAAACCACGAAGGCAATTGAAACGACGTCTTCGGTCTTGCAAATGCGGCAAGTATCAACCCCACCGAGATACGATTTTTGCTGCCCTCGACCGTAAAGTGATGGATTCACCGCATTCGGCAAGAATGTCCACCACATTCTGGTGACCACCATTGTTTGCAGCATCCAAAGCAGTGGACCCATCCAGTGCCTTCATATCCGCTTTCGCACAAATCAAAGCCTTCACTACGTTTGCGTGACCATTGGAGGAAGCGTACATCAGTGCTGTCCAGCCTAGCTGGTTGGTCAAGTCCAGTGACGCTCCATTCGTCAACAAAAGCTCCACTAGCCCTTCCGAGAGGCGAACATTAAAGGAGTATTAGCATCTTGATTTGCCAGGTCAGTGGCAGCTCCTCCATCGACAAGAGTCCGAGCAGCTTCGATATGTCCGTTATCACATGCGATGGCCAATGCACTCGTCCCGTTAGGAAGTTGTTCGTCGACATTCGCGCTCCGTTCCAGTAGTAGCTGTATCACAGCAGTGTGATTTTGTGCAACTGTTCGAATCAACGCACCAACTCCATCTTGATCGACAATATGAATTCCTGCTCCACCATCAAGCAGGACCCTGGCGGCGTCCACATTTCCCATCTCGCAGGCGAGTGCCAACGCCGTAACACCCTCCAGAGTCTGCGCTCTGTCAACTTTGGCTCCACTGTCCAGCAATAGCCTCATCACCTCCGTGTGGTCGTTCAGCGATGCACATGCCAATGCGGTGGAGCCAACACTGTCGGCAAAATCAACCGACGCTCCATTCTCCAAAAATACTTGGACTAGTGTGATGTGGCCGCCATTCGCTGCAAAAATCAAGGGGGTGCAGCGGACATCACTTGGTAAGTCTACAGCCGCTCCATATTCAGCTAGGAACCGAACGACTTCTAGTTGTCCTGCCTGACAGGCACATGCCAATGCCGTCTCTCCACCTGTAAGCTGCTTGTTGACATCAGCACCTTTGGTCAGTAGACTCTTCGCAACGTTTGTATAGCCCTTTAGTGCAACATAACCCAATGCAGTCAATTCTCGGATGTCTACAGCATCGACTGACGCCCCGTAGTCGGCCAAAAGCTGCACCACGGCAACTTCACCACATGCTGCAGCTGCAATCAGAGGAGTGACATCTTCTTGCAACTTCACGTCTACATCAGCTCCACTTTCAAGGAGTAATTTGGCCACTTCAAGGTGCCCGGTTTCACACGCTACGGATAAGGCAGTCGTGTCGTCATGAAGCCTCTCATCAATCACAGCTCCATGCTCGAGCAATACTTTGGTGATATCAAGATGTCCTTCACTCGCAGCAACGGATAACGCAGTAATGCCTGGGCTCTGCTTCCTGTCAATCCGAGCACCATTGTCCAAAAGTAGCTGGACAACGTTTGCGTGGCCATGTGCAGCTGCGAAGAACAGAGGTGTGGCATTAACCTTGTTGTACACCTCGACAGTAGCGCCGTGATCAATGAGAATTTGAGCAATCTCCTCGTACCCCTGCTCGCACGCAGCTGCCAGCGCGGTTGAGCCGTTCTCAAGCTGTTTGTCGATGCTGGCTCCCTTCTTTAGCAGTAGCTGCACCGCGTCGATATGGTTATGTAAACAGGCATACACTAGCGCTGTCGCCCCGGTGATACTAGCACAATCAACATACGCCCCACCTTCGAGAAATAACTTCACTACTTGGCAATGACCGGCTTCAGCAGCTACGATTAACGGGGTCGACCCGTTGTCGCTGGCCAAGTCGATGGCTGCAGCTTTTTCAATAAGCTTTTGTGCCACCATTAAATCCCCATATTGAGACGCAAGCATCAGCGCAGTTTCACCACCAACAAACTTCTTGTCGACATCAGCTACCACCTCCAGCAATAATTTGGCCACCTTTGGATGTCCATTTGCAATAGCACCAGCCACAGCAGAGTAACCCAGTTCATTTACGAGGTCAACGGAAGCTCCACACTCGATAAGTAGCTGGACAACAGCTAGATGGCCATTCTTAGCAGCGAAGAAAAGCGGGCTGTTGCCCTCCTGGTCAGTAGTGTTAATCTCGGCTCCAGCATCTAGGGGTCTGAACAACTTCCAGTTTTCCCGATGCACAAGCGCACGTGAGTGCCGTCACTCCATCCAGAAGTTGCTTGTTGACGTCCGTTCCTCCACTCAACAACACAGTTACAATGTCTGTATAGCCGCCCACAGCTGCAAGAACCAAAGCAGTGGACCCTTTGGCGTTCACTGAATTGACGGATGCCCCACTTTGAAGAAGTAGCTCTACCATCGCCATGTGTCCGTTTTGAGCTGCCCCCATCAAAGGTGTAGTGCCGTCTCGTTTTGGCAGGTCAATGTCTGCACCGTATTTCATCAAAACGCGAGCGGCTTCAATGTTTCCTGCTTGAGATGCGATCGCCAGCGCTGTCTCCCCACTTACGATTTGCTTGTCGGCATTTTCTCCGTTCTTCAGCAGCAACTCCACTATATCGATATGGCCGTTGATCAAGCCGTATATGAGTGCACTGAAGCCTATTGCGTTGATTGAGTCAACTGACACCCCATGCTCAAGCAGCAACTCGACTACCGAGATATGTCCGCCTTGCACGGCTGCAAACATTGGTGAATTTCCAGCTTCATCTCGTGAATTTACGGGCGTAGCGGCTGCAAGAAGCGTTCGAGCGACATCAACTTGTCCGTCAGTACACGCGGTAATTACAGCGGTAGCACCGTCGTCTTCTGGGCTCGGCTCTGGCTGATACTCAGTCCCTTGCTTGCCGAAAATTATACAAGTACTGCTCTTACCGATACCATTGCCACGGTTGTTAAAAAGCAGTGTCAAGTATGCAGCCACTTCAGTGCGACCTTTTTGCAATGCACCATCGAGTAAGGTATTGCCACCGGAGTCAACGACATCCAGAGACGCACCGTTCTCAACAAGAATCTTTACGATATCCAATTTTCCTTCCACACACGCCACCGCAAGAGGTCCCGCCATCCGATAGTTTATGATCGATTTTCGCGCCACGTTTTAGCAGACAGGCAACCACTTCAACCGTGCCAAGTGCTGATGCATACACAAGTGCAGTCGAGCCACTACTGTTCACTAAATCAACCGACGCCCCAGATTTTATCAGCAATTCGACGATCTCGCAGTTACTACTTATTGCCGCGCACATTAGCAGGGATAAGTCTCCATCTTCCCCACTAGCATTTTTCAGTGCCGTAGATCTTTCTGACGACAGTGTATTGACCTTCGATCCATTCTCAAGCAGCAACCGAACTATGCTGGTGTGCCATCGTGCCCTCTCGGTTCACCACATCAACTTTTGCATCGTTCTTCAATAGTAGCTCCACCACGTCGACGTAGTCACTCCTAGCTGCCCACAACAACGAAGTATCTCCATCTTTATCCACCACGTTAATATCTGCACCATACTGAAGAAGAATCTGAGCAGTGGCCACGTGGCCATTGCTACATGCACTAGTAAGTGCCGCGAATCCATCCGCTTTTTGCTGATTCACATCCGCTCCGTTCTCCAGCAGCAGCAAGACTACGTTAGAGTATCCTTTGTGCGATGCACTCATGAGCGCCGTCCAGCCCTCTTTATCCATCGAGTCCAGTGACGCTTCAGTCTCCAGCAGCAGCTTCACCAAATCGGCGTGGCCATGCTTCGCTGCCAGCATCAATGGAGTACCATCCAGTTCGCTTTGTCCATCAATGTCTGCCCCTGCTTCAATGAAGGTCTGAGCAGCCTCAAGCCGCCCAAACTCACAGGCGAAGGCTAACGCTGTGTTTCCATTGGGATGTTGTCGGTCAATGACTGCTCCGGCGTCCAGGAGCTGTGTAGCCACCTCCGAGTGGCCATCCCACGCAGCAATCATGAGTGCTGTACCGCCCTTGGCGTTCACCAAGTCGACAGCGGCACCATGTTCCAGTAGCAGCTTCACCACTTCTGCATGGCCATTTCTAGCTGCCCAGGTCAGGGATGAGCTCCCGTTTTCATCGATGGCGTCGACTACAGCCCCATTCTCCACAAGAGCTTTGACTGTGTCTATCAGACCGTTCTTCGAGGCGTTTAAGAGATCAGACCCCAGTTTTACTTGGACATCGGGAGCTTGTGCGCTCATGTCGACACTAGTGAGAGGCAAGTTCAAGAGTGAGACTTAAGAGCTGGAGGAACTGTACTGTACTACGACCTGTACCCACAGAGACGCTACTTGAGACGGAGCACGGCTTGAACGCTTCTTGAAGTAACCGACCATGGAAGAGTGATGGTCATGTGAAGTAACGTTATTGTCAAGTAGTTTTAAAAAGTTACTTCAGCAGAACTTGAACCTGAAGCATGACTTCCTCCAAGCTCAGCGCCTCTCTCCACGTGTATTCGTTGCTCCGTCGTACGGGGGAGGCTGTACATGGCCCTATAGCAGTATGATACTATCCATACGTTTGATTTCTCCCGTCAGCAATACTTAGTCACTCAGCGTCAGACCCAAGTTTTCCCGTTCTCCCATGCTCCTCCTGTGTCGATGGCTACACAACCACGTTGTGCTGGACCTCGAGTTGATCACTCTCGAGAACGAAAGCAAATACTACAAGGGCCCACTCCAGCATTGACCAAAGCAATGGATCCTGGCCCCCAGCCAGATCCTGAAGATGAAAGCGTCCAGGTCTTCACTGCTAAAGACTTGCAAGCTGCGTGCGAGAGTGGCCAAGTCCAAGTCATTCGCCATCTTCTTGATCACGGAGTGCCAGTCAAAGTACGGGACCAAAAGGGCCACACTCCCGTGATGTGGGCGGCCAGAAACGGCCATATGGACGCAGTAAAGCTTCTCGTGAGACGCCGTGCTTTGATTCAAGCAGTGAACGTTCTAGGATGGACCGCGCTGATGTTTGCCTTGGAGAAAGGATACTTGGATATCGTGGAATTTCTATTGGCGAAACGGGCCACAATCGACAAGAAGATCCCGTACGGGACCACTGCACTGGCAATGGCATGCGAGAATGGCCACGTAGAAGTCGTCAGAGCTTTGATTCACGGAGGTGCAGGAGTGGATATGCCCAATTATGACGGCGTTACTCCGTTAATGCTGGCAGCTGAAAATGGCCATGATGAGGTGGTGGGATTGCTGATGGAGCGTGGTGCTAGGATGGACTTGACGGATAAGGAAGGGAAGACCGCGCTGACAAAGGCATTGCAGGCACGACGGACGGATGTGGTAGCGAAGCTTGTGATGAATGGGGCTAGCGTGGATAATCAAGGTTCGGGCGGGCTTTCTGCGTTAATTGACGCTTGTAAGGTGGGTCAATTGGATGCAGTCCAAGTTCTCCTTGACCATGGTGGCAAGACGGAGTTAGCGGACGAGAATGGAATAACACCCCTGATGTGGGCGGCGGTGAACGGACAGACCACTGTGGTGCAATTGTTGTTGAAGAGTGGCTCTTTGATTGACGCTACGGACAAGAACGGCTGGACAGCGTTGATGTTTGCCTCGTCAGGAGGACAAACGCAGGTGGTGTTATTGTTTCTGAAGAACGGTGCTAACGTTCAAAAGCTGCTATCGAATGGGGTTACGGCATTAGGGATCGCGTGTGAGAATGGCCGTGTTAGCGTCGTTCGAGCTCTCGTTGACGCTGTGGTTGAAAGTGGTGGGTCTGTGGATGATTCCGATAAGAATGGATGGACTGCATTGATGACAGCGTCGAGGTTTGGCCACCTCAACCTGGTAAAACTACTACTGCAGTTGAGTGCGAGTGCACGGAGCCAGCTTTTAAGTGGTGTAACAGCTTTAGAGATTGCGTGCGAGAACGGTCACGATAAAGTTGCTCGAGCTCTCATTCGTGCTGGTTTGGCTGTCGATAGAACGACCAACTACGGTGACAGCCCCCTAGTGTTCGCGGCTGCAAATGGACAGCGAGCTGTTGCTCGGATGCTATTGGTGAATGGAGCCTATATTAACCACGCAAACAAGAGTGGGTGGACTGCGCTAATGAATGCCTCATGGAAAGGACACGAGGACGTTGTGCAACTACTTCTAAAGGGTGGTGCGAATGTCCACAAGGCCAATTCCGACAGAACGACAGTATTAGGGATCGCGTGTGAGCATGGACACGTCGAAATAGCTCGAGCACTCATTCGAGCAGGGGCGGAAGTTAATGCATCGAATGTGGTGGCCGAGAACTCACTCCTTTTCGCAGCGCGTAATGGGCATACCGCGGTGGTGCAATTGCTGTTGAAGAATGGTGACTCTGTCGACTCTGTAAACAACGATAATTGGACTGCATTGATGTTAGCTGCATCAAGAGGGCACAATAAGGTGGTGCGGGTTTTGGTGAAAATGGGAGCAAGCATTGATAAGAAGTGTCCGGATGGATCGACAGCGTTGCGAGTTGCTTGTGAGAATGGCCATGTAGATGCCGTTAGAGTTCTAATTGAAAGTGGCGCATCCATTGACGCAGATTTAGACAGGACGCTCGAATGGGCAGTTAGGAATGGTCACGTGGACGTTGTGTCATTACTGGTGGAGTTTGGTGTGAACATGGAATTGACTGATAAGTCAGGGTGGAATGCATTGATGAGGGCTTCGGAGAGGGGCCATTTGAATATTGTGGAAACGTTACTGTTACGGAATGGCGCTCTTGTCGACAATCCAGGCCCAAATGGATCCACAGCGCTGAATATTGCCTGCGAACACGATCAACTCGCTGCAGTTGTGTTTCTTGTGAATTTTGGAGCCAATATTGAACTGCCTGACGACGCAGGATATACCCCCGTAACACTCAGTTTCTCGTAACGAGAGGGGCCAACGTTAACGCGCGATTGCCGAGTGGAGGCACAGCCTTGCTCACTGCAGTGTGGTACAAGCGTTTGGCTGTCGTCCGTATCCTCCTTGATAATGGCGCAGATATTAACTTGTGCGGAGATTTCCAGAGTTGGCCCGCACTGACTGCTGCGTATATGAGCGGCTACACGGAGTTCACGCAGCTTATTTACGAATGTGTTGAGCCCGATTTCGATTTCTCGGGTGACGAGCCTTCAGTTTGTGTGAATTCTGACACACCGACATCCGTGGGAACATCTTTTGGCCGCAAGCATCGCAGTGGAGACACAGCTTTACGAATCGCTTGTGAGCAAGGCAACATGGTCACCGTGAAGAAGCTGTTGGAATTTTGTGACGACGTCAACCTGCCTGATGACAATGGCTGGACTCCGCTTATGAGTAGCTGGTAACATTGATCTGGCAAAAGTTTTACTGCAAGGTGGAGCCAATGTCAACGCCATCAACAACAACGGAGAGACAGCAGTATCAAGAGCATGCAGAAACGGGCACATTGATTTAGTGAGCCTACTTCTCATGAATGGAGCCGATATTGACCTGCCGAACGAAGATGGCAACACCCCGCTGGTCTGGGCAGCCGTGAGCAATCATATCGAAGTGGTAGAGATGCTACTATATAGTGGGGCAGCCATTGATAAGCTCAATTGCACCGGTTGTACGCCATTGATGCAAGCTTCGTTTAACGGCCGCACAGACGTTGTATCAATTTTGATTAGAGAGGGTGCTGCGATTGACACACCGAATCAATATGGCATGGTATCCCTGATATGGGCGGCGGGAAATGGCCACACTGCGGTGGTACAGCTGCTGTTAGACAACGGAGCATCGATCGACGTGGTAAGCAAGTCGGGCTGGACGGCGTTGATGCAAGCTTCTTTGAATGGACAAGCGGATGTGGTCTCTCTTCTGTTGAAAAACGCAGCAAGTGTCAATAAGCAGCGTCCAAAGGGTTTTTCGGCGCTTACTACCGCCTGCGAGTTCGGTTACGTTGATGTTGTACGAGAGCTGCTTGATGGTGGCGCGGATATTAATTTACACGACGATGAGGGTAAACCCCCCATTGAGCTGGGCCGCTGCGAAGAATCACGCTGCTGTTGTGCAATTGCTTTTGGACAGAGGCGCTTCCATCGACTTGACTAATAACGAAGGCTGGACTGTACTGATGGATGCGTCGTCAAACGGTCATACAGATGTAGTCGAGTTACTTTTGAAGAGCGGGTCAAGCGTTGATAAGCCACTTCCGGACGGAGTCACAGCCTTGAGGCTTGCCTGCGAGAACGGTCACCTGGAAGCTGCTCGCGCTCTAATTTACGGCTGTGCAACGGTTGAAGCAACAAATGACAATGGCGATAACCCTTTGTTGTGGGCAGCTGTGAATGGCCACACCCCAGTGGTGCAGTTGCTACTGGAAAATGGCGTTGGGATTGACTTGGCCAACAATGGAGGCTGGACTGCTCTGATGACTGCTTCGTCGAATGGGCATAACGAGGTGGTAGAATTGCTGGCGACGAATATCACGAAAATGGGTGGAGATGTTGATCTGCCTAACAACGAAGGTGATACGTCGTTGATGCTAGCAGCTTTGAATAGACACACTGCAGTAATTCAGACTCTATTGGGTTACGGTGCCTCGATAACTTTGGTTAACAAGGAGGGCTGGACTGCATTGATGAATGCCTCGCTTAAAGGCCACGTAGATGTGGCAACTCTCCTTTTGAAAGAGGGCTCTGCTGTCCACGAACCACTGCCTAACGGTGTCACTAGCCTCTTGATCGCATGCGAGAATGGGCACCACGAAGTGGCTTCGGCTCTAATTGCTGCCACTGCAGAAATTGAGGCTGCAGTGAATGGACATACATCGGTGGTTCAGTTGCTGTTGGATAATGGTGCTTCAGTTGACGTATCAACGAGCGATGGGTGGACTGCCTTGATGGAAGCTTCATCAGCAGGACACACTGACATTGTGGTAAAGCTTGCAAATAGTGGATCGGATGCAAATGCAGTAAATGAAGACGGAGGGACTGCGCTATCCATCGCGTGTGCTACTGGCCATCTCGATGTTGTTCAAGCCCTTATCAAGCATGGTGCAGCAGTCGAGCCGACCGATGAGTGTAAAAGTCCATTGATTAGTGCTGCTGCGGAGGGTCATACAGACGTGGTGCAGTTCCTGTTGCAGAATCACGTGTTAATTGACACGGTTGATAAGGACGGATGCACAGCCCTCATTTACGCTGCGTGGGAAGGGCACACTGACTGTGTGGTGTACTTAGTGGAGAACGGGGCAAACGTCAACGCGGCTGATCTGCATGGAAGTACGCCTTTGCTCATCTCGAGCGAATTCGGCTTTATTGGTGTTGTACGTCTACTCCTGGACCGAGGAGCATGTGTCAACGTGAACGACGGCGATGGAGAGAGTCCGTTGTTTGTCGCTTCTAGCTCTGGACATCTTGAGGTTCTGGAGCTGTTGTTGGGCCATGGAGCTTCAATTCAAGTAACCAACCATGATGGTGCGACTCCACTTACGAAAGCATCCCAGAATGGGCATGCTGAAATCGTATCTCGTCTCCTGAAGGAAGGAGCTGATGTCAATACACCGAACTCAGGTGGAGCTACAGCTCTACGTTTAGCTAGCGAGCACGAGCATTTGGAGACTGTGAAGGTGCTGGTTGAAAACGGAGCGTCCATTGATGACAACAACGGCCAAACTCTTTTCGACGTTGCATCAGCGAACAATCAAGACGAGGTGGCTGGCTACCTATCTACCTATGGTAGCTGACTGCAAAGAAATTATCGCCACTCTCCGATCGAAGTATGAGGATTTTACTTGGAATTAATGACTCGGAATTCAGGTATCCGATACATACATTGGATTCATCGTTTGGTGGGAAGACTAATGCCATTTTGCGTTGTTTTTAGTAGTTTCACTTCCAGTTTGCTTTGGTTTGTTCCAGATGAGTGGATTGCCGATGTGCATGTACCTCACCGAAGGACCACGTTTTCATTTGGTCACTCGACAGACAGCCTACAATTGCCAAATCTAGCGTCGAAGTCTGACATGAACCATGAGACCAACAACCCAGTGATGCCTGTAGGGAAGCGAGAATCATCACGGTGCCGCCCTGAACGCTGTTCGTTTCCATCGGTGCCAAATCGTTCAGGAAGAAAATGAGGCACAACGAAAAGATCAGCGCAATCTTGGTATGGTACGAACAGCGCTCAACGTCCGGCATCCACGAAATTCAGCACGCAAGTGCCTCCTTATCTTTCGCACGGCATCTCGCCGCAGAGTAGCAGGCACTACGGCGTGAGTTCGAAGTGCCCGACCTCAATAAACGTCTACACATGCAAGAAGGTCTCATCGAAGGACACTTTCTCGGAAGCAGGCGTTTGGTCATCGCAGTTCGCCTCCAGATACGGCAAGATCCACTTGGTGCAACGGCTGTCGTCGATCGTAGGGACACGATCTCTGGACCTCTGATATCCAAGTGACAACGCAACGACGGCGAGTTCTTTTTGTTTTGTGAGAGCCACAACGCGGCGTTGGAATTGGCCTCCAATCGGTGGAGATCAAAATATCCGCTGGTGTCACTGCTCGGCCTCTCACGCGTGTGAATTATGTCCACTTGCGCACATCGGCGCGCTGATCTCCTGGCGCCACATTATCTTCGTCGTTTTGGTCGGGACTATCCGGGGCGGAAATCCACGTGACTCCGAGGCTCGAGCAGCGAGTGCAAATCGACCAGAAAGCGAACCCACGGCTACTTCGCCGCGTTTCTGGTGCTTGCTGTCGCGAGTGTCGTACGCGCTCGCGTCGTGCCATCGTGCAAGGGACCCGACCGCTCCACAAACGCCGTGCGCGCGTGCGGCCACCTGGCAGGAAACTGACCGCCAAAGACGGGCGGCGCCGGCGCCGGAGCCCACGGTTCATAACATGACTCACACTGCAGCAACTTGCTGCCTGCAAGTGAAGCCTTCGCAACCAGCGCCGCAGCCGTCTGGCCGCGATAATGGCTTCGCCAGCATGCACCGGCAGCGAATCCGCTTCGCGTGCTGAAGTGGTGATGGCGAACTGGCTAGCGTTCTGACTATCGATCTTTTTTTCCGCCCTGTCGATTGTCAAATGGCCAAGAGACCAGGTGGCGGTGCCGCCCGTGCGCTTTGCGGCGCTGCGGAGAGCTTATCCGGATAAAGACGCTCACACCGATGTGCTGGGCACTTCCTCGAGTATCTTTCGCCAGCACCAGCCTTCTACGGCGCTAGACACACATGAGCTAAAGTGTCACGATGCCATCCTTTTGCATCCGCCGCCACGGGACTCTTTGTCATCCGCCGCTGCGCTAGTCGATGCTTCCTACTTGTCATTCCTCAATTCGCTTCCTCCTTCGCATCGAAACGAATTGCCTTTAGAAAACCGTCGACAATGGTGTGTACGTCTTACATGACCGTCGCCGCTCTGCTGGCGGCTATTGCCTTGGGCGCCGCGGACGCCACCCTGCCCGGTGTCTGCTACGCGCCGTGGCACCACGACACCGTCACCAGCGACGTGCTGGCCACCGATATGGCTCAGATTGCCGAGTACTTCACAGCCTTCCGGTCTTTCCAGGCGCAGTACAGCGGCATCAACGTGATCGAGACGGCCGCCAACGCCGGCCTGAAGGTGGCCGTCGGCGTGCAGCTCACGGACTCAACGGCTATTGATACGGAGATTCAGGCCGTGTGCGACGGCTACACGTCGTACCCGGACGCCATCGAGGCTGTATACGTCGGTAACGAGGACCTGGTGAACGGCGACTACGGCAGCTTCAGCGCCGACACGCTGGCCGGATATATCTCGCAGGTCAAGGAATGCACCAGCAACGCCGTGCCCGTCGGCTCGGTGCAGCGCATTAACGAGTGGCTGAACGCCGACAGCGCGTCCACGCTGGCCGCCGCCTGCGATGTCATCGGCGTCAACATCTACCCGTTCTTCACGGAGGGCGACGGCACGTCGGTGTCCAAGCTCGAGGCCCAGTGGGCGCAGATGCTCGCCGCCGGCTACGACGAGAGCACCATGCACCTGACCGAGACGGGCTGGCCGTACGAGGGCGACGACTACGAGGGCAACTCGCCGTCGTACGACGGCATGCAGCAGTACCTGGACGACTGGGCCACGTGGTCCTCGAGCGTGCAGTCCAGCTACTGGTTCATGATGTACGACACCACCACGAGCTACACTGGCGCCAACTACGAGACCCACTTCGGTGTCTTCGGCGACGACATGGTGGCGCACGTGACCATCCCGGGCGGCAGCAGCAGCACCAGCTCCACGACGGGCACCACCACGACGTCCACGACGTCGTCCACCAGTGAGGACACGACGCAGCAGACCACGCAGAGCTCAGCTTCCACGACCACGGACGACGCGACCCAGCAGACCACGCAGAGCTCAGCCTCGACCACCACGGACGACTCGACGCAGCAGCAGACCACCACGTCGTACGCTGACGACTCTGCTTCAGCGACGACGGAGACGGCTACCCCGGCCCCGACCACTTCGACGTCGGTGGAAGCTAGCGCCTCGGAGGAAGAGGACACGACGACCACGGACACCCCCACGGTGACGACCGCCACGACCACGACGACAACCACCGCCAACTGCGCCATGTAAACGCAGTCAGTGTACGCCTTGCATGTGAGTTCGTTGCATTCTCTTAGCAAGACCCGGCGGATCTGAATTTTGAAGAGGAAGGAGAGGAATTGCATTGACATCATGTCAATGACATGACACCCTTCCCGTAAATATCTACTGAGTTGATAGACTTTTCTCATCCGATCGTTCTCTTCTTCTTCCTTTGTCACGCCAGGATCTCCTTACGAACGCCTCGCTTATGCGAGTCGTAGCATAGCGTGCGTGCTGGCGAAAACGCGTGGTCGTCGTCGACATCTGCTGAGTATTTTTCAAACGAGACAGCTCTTTCACCGGCTTCTCTGCAGGTGGTTGAAATGCTCCAGCGCCAGCGTTTTACAGTCTCTAGTATCCAGCTCGGTGAGGTCGCCACCCGAACGCGTGACCTCCGGGTTAGCCGCGTCGTCGGACGATAGTCGCCACCGCGTCGTTCCTTACCATGTGCCACGCTTGACCTGCTGTTCGCTCGGTGTTTGAGGGCGCTGGCCATCTCTGCCAAGTTTTCGCGTGCGCCGCATGGACGACCATGTGTGAGGAACCACGGTCTCTTGTGCGCATGAGGCGAGTGTCTCTTACCGGAAGTCAGCGTTGCCGTTCGAACAGCGCAGTGACGACGCCGTCTTCTCTCTCGTCTCCTCAGATCCGCACGCCGCGCTCCAAGGCAGCTCATTTCCCGATTCTCCTCGTCCAGCACAAGGAACTACCCAGCATTTACTTTCAGAGATGGTGTGTGCTACCTACAAGACCGTGTTCGCCATGATGGCCGCTCTCGCCATGAGCTCGACCGACGCCGTCGGTGTCTGCTACGCCCCGTGGCACCACACCACCGTGACGGAGGACGTCCTGAAGTCGGACATCCAGCAGATCTCCCAGCACTTCTCCAGCTTCCGTACGTTCGAGACGCGCATGGGCGGCGTGAACGCCATCGACGTGGCCGCTGCCGCCGGCGTCAAGATCGCTGCCGGCGTGCAAATGAACGACCTGGCTTCGGTCGACGCCGAGATTCAGGCCGTGTGCGACGGCTACAACAAGAACCCCGGCTCGGTCGAGGTGATCTGGGTCGGTAACGAGAACCTGCAGAACAACGGCTTCGGCACGGTCAGCGCCGACCAGCTTGTGGGTTACATCCAGAAGGTCAAGGA
The DNA here is from genome assembly GCA_030027945.1 of Phytophthora plurivora. Taxonomy (NCBI): domain Eukaryota; phylum Oomycota; class Peronosporomycetes; order Peronosporales; family Peronosporaceae; genus Phytophthora; species Phytophthora plurivora. The sequence continues at coordinate 2,104,356 of CP125266.1, forward strand.
GTGCACGGGCGGCAAAGTCCCTGTCGGCACGGTGCAGCGTATCAACGAGTGGAACGGCGCTTCGGGCGCTGACAAGGTCGCCGGTGCTTGCGACAAGATCGGAGTCAACATCTACCCGTTCTTCACGCAGGGCGAGCTTACCCCCGTTGAGAAGCTCCAGGCTCAGTGGGAGCAGGTGACGTCCAAGTACGACGCCGGCAAGATCCAGCTGACGGAGACTGGCTGGCCCACGGCCGGTGAGACGTACCAGGGCAACTCGCCGTCGCTCGAGACCATGCAGCAGTACCTGAACGACTTCACCACGTGGTCGGCGGACAAGGGCGAGGCGTACTGGTTCATGATGTACGACACGACCACGTCGTACTCGGGCGCTGAGTACGAAAAGCACTTCGGCTGCTTCAACGCGGACGGCACGCCCAAGGTGTCCGTCCCCGGCGGCTTCGCCAAGGGCGGCAGCACCGGCAGCCAGACGCAGCAGGGCAGCACGACCGGCAGCTCTACCGGCAGCCAGACGCAGCAGGGAAGCACGACCAGCAGCTCTACCGGCAACACCACGGAGGCTCCTGCTACCCCAGCTACGGAGGCCCCGGCCCCGGCCGCCACGCCGGCCGCCGACGGCGGTGACCAGACCCAGCAGCAGGGTGAGGTGACCCCCGCCCCGACGGAGCAGCAGTACGCCGTGGACATCCCGGAGTACCGCACGGAGGCCCCTACCGCCGCTCCTACCGCCCCTACCGGTGAGATCCCCGCTCAGGACACCCCTGCCCAGGAGACCCCCGTTCAGGGCACTCCGTCCGTGGACGTTCCTACCCAGGAGACCCCGTCCGTGGATGTCCCGACCCAGGACACTCCTTCGGTGACGCCTGCTGCTTTTACGCCCTCCGTGGTGCAGTCTGGCAAGGACTGCGCCATGTAAGTAGTTTGTTGGTCGTTGATGTAGACGACTCAGCTACGATGCTAGAAACCTGGTACATGTAGTGCAATGTAGAAGCACGTAGCGGAGGTGCATAACGGAGAATAACAGACAGCGTTTGTACATATACTACTTCAACCATATCTCTTGATGTTAATCTTCAAGACGGCTAATCTCTACAGTGTGTAACTTTAGGAAATTGGGCATTTAAAACCTCCCTATGCTGCCGTCTTATCCACTTCCTGGCAAACTGATCTTACTTCGGCCAGGTAACGATGGCATCAGAGTTATACAGCACAGGTTCAAGGGTGTCTTTGCTAGATTGTCAATGGCTTTCACTACCTTATGACCTCGTCTACATTGTAGCTGAGCTCTACGGAGTGGTTGCGATGGGCATCTGCTGCATTGGATCCCGCGACAATCAAGTCGTCATTGTCGTTCGACTTTTGATGCGCTTACAGCGACTTGCCTTCATCGAATTGTTTGCAGTTTCATGACGTCGGAGCGCCACAGAGTCCACTCGCTAAGGGTGCGTCTGAGTTCGGCTGCAGGCTCCATCTGGGCGGCTCTGGGTAGATATCAGGATGGCGACCAGCAGACACAAGTAGTGAAAGCCTCACTTAAACGGTGAATAATATCGGATAGGGACTGGTTCTCCAGGAGCGGCTTGGGCATGACCACTCGCGCGGAAACCGCGTGGCCGTCGACTGTCCCGAGTAACGTAAGTCAATCCTCATTCGCCAGAACCTGTGAGGCGCGTCCGAATTTATTCCGACTCCTTCCTGTCTGTACAGCCGGCACTTGTGCCCCTCTGCTTGATGACCAGCTCGGAAGCTTGATCATGCCGTTCACTTCTCATTTCCTCTTTCACCTCACAAGTTCCAATATCAATGGTCTTCTCCTCGAGTGTTCGTGTTGCACTGGTAATGTCAGCGTTCGCGGTCGGAGCCGACGCCGGCGCGCTATCGACCGGCGTGTGCTACGCGCCGTGGCACCATTCAACCGTCGACGATTCCGTTGTCGGCGCTGATCTGACCGAAGTTGGTCAGTACTTTTCAAGCATCCGCACGTTCCAGGCCCAATTCAGCCAGGTGAACGTCATTAAGGCGGCGGCCGCGGCCGGGATCAAGGTCGCCGTGGGCGTTCAGCTGTCGGACGCGTCGACCATCGACTCCGAGATCAACGCAGTGTGTGAAGGATACGCGGCCAATCCGGACGCGGTTGAAGCGGTCTACGTCGGTAATGAATGTCTTAAGAACGGGGACTTCGGGACGTTCTCGGCGGATGAACTCGTGGCGTACATTAACAAGGTCAAGGCGTGCGTCGGTAACACTCCGGTCGGTTCGGTTCAACGAATCAACGAGTGGCTCGATGCGGACGGAGCTGCAACGCTGGAAGGCGCCTCGGATGTTATTGGCGTCAATATCTACCCGTTCTTCACTGTGAGTGATCAAACTCCAGTGGAGAAACTGGAGGCGCAGTGGACGCAGATGACGGACAAGTACGACGCGAGTAAACTACGCGTGACTGAGACTGGCTGGCCGTCCGGTGGCAGTGCGTACCAAGGCAACTCCCCGTCGACGGATACGATGCAGCAGTATCTGAACGACTACGTCACGTGGTCCAAGAGCGTGGGGCAGTCGTACTGGTTCATGATGTACGACACAACCGTGAGCTATTCGGGCGCCGACTACGAGCTGCACTTTGGTCTTTTCAGTTCGGACGGAACGGAGAAGGTCACGATCCCTAGCGGTGATGGAGCCACTACCCAACAGACTAATTCAACTTCATCCGGTTCTACCGAAAGCCTTACAACTGAAACCCCAGTGACTACAGCTCCAGTTGCAACGGAGCCACCTACGACGGCTCCAATTGTCACTGAAGTTCCGACTGTTGCCCCTACGTACACGAAGGCTCCTTCATCCGAGGGATCGACTCAGTCGGAGGCTACTCCAGTGTCAACCACGACTGCTCCTACCGGCAAGTGCAAGAAATCTTCCAAGTAGATTACAGATGTAGATCTCCATTGTGTACATGTAGTTTTTACGAAATACAAAAGCTTTTATCTGTGTTACAGTACTCCTCTCACCGCCAACCCATTTTTTTCATTGATCAAGCCGTCTACAGACCAGGACAAGAAGGAGTTCCCAATGACTCCTTACAACATGAAGACAAACCGAAAGGCACTTGCACTAGAGCTAAGAAATCTATGACTTTCACTCTACAGCTTCTTCGTCGCGCCCTCAATAGACGAGCAATCGACAAACTTTGACGACTGACTGGTGCTCACGAGCTGGCAGAACCGGCAAACCTCATCGATGCACCCCACCCCACCGGAAGCACAGCTAGCGTCCGTGACGATCTTGAGTCCAACGGACGAATCTCCGGACGAAACAGTTTGACTGCAGGTCCCGGAGAAAGGAGCGACAGTTCCCATAGCTTCGTTGCCCGTCGAGTCCTGGAACGTGTACACCGGCGTACCGGTAGTAGCAGCCGGTGTCTTCACACTGGTCTTATTAGCAGGGGCATCCGTCGCCTTCACTGCAGCAGGAGGGTCGCTCGATACGTGCTGCTTCTGCTTCTGAGACGTGTCCGTCGTGTTGGTATTGCTTTGCTTCTGTGCTGTTGATCCATCGCCGCTAGGAACGGTGACCTTCTGTGTACCGTCCGACGTGAACACTCCGAAATGCTTTTCGTACTCGGCACCAGTGTAGCTCACGGTCGTGTCGTACATCATGAACCAGTAGCTCTGCGGGACGTTCTTGGACCACGCCACCCAGTCGTCCAGGTACTGTTGCATACCGTCCTTCGACGGGGCGTTCGCGCCGTAGTTCTCACCTTCCGACGGCCAGCCCGTTTCCGTCACGTGCATCTTATCAGCGTCGTATTTGACGGCCAATTGCTCCCATTGCGTCTGCAGTTTCTCCACTGCCGTCTGCGGTCCATTCGTGAAGAACGGGTAAATGTTAACGCCGATGACGTCGCACGCGGCTGAAAGCGTAGCCGCTCCGTCGGACGAAAGCCACTCGTTAATACGCTGCACGGATCCGACCGGCGTATCACCGACGCACGCCTTCACCCGCTTAATGTATCCGACGAGTTCGTCCGCCGTGACCGTCCCGAAGTCTTTGTTCTTGAGGCATTCGTTCCCGACGTACACGGCTTCAACCGCGGTCGGGTTCGCTCCATAACCGTCGCACACGGCCTGAATCTCGGCGTCAATTAGCGCCGGCTCTGTCAGTTGCACGCCCACGGCCACTTTGATCCCTGCCGCCGCGGCCGAGTTGATAACGTTCACGCCACTGAAAAGAGCCTGGAACGTACGAATACTGGAAAAGAACTCTCCGACTTGGGTCAAGTCTTTGCCTACAACGTCGGCGTTGACACTCGCGTGGTGCCACGGGGCGTAGCAGATTCCTGTTGGGAGACGAGCAGCGTCCACGACGCTAAGGGCGACAGTCGCTACGATAGCGCCGAGTCGCCAGACCATTGTGTAACTTGAGTTTAGTTCCGAAAATGCTCGTTACAACGCCGTCGAGTGGGGCACGTTCCGTGTCTCCGTTTGTTTGGGCGAAGGGAGCCAGTGCTTTGTAAGGCGGAACATCGTGGGGCAGTATGAGGGATAGTATACCGGGAGATTGGAGAAATTGAGACTCGACATGAGCAGATCCCAAGCTGACAGATGCACGACACATGAGTCAAAAGCAATGCTTTGACTCGGAGGACACGACACAACCGACGCTCAATGGCGAGGTGACACAGCGTGGAAGTTCCATTGGAAATCCAACTAAGTTGGACCGTTGTGTGGCAAAAACTCGGTGAGGTCGAACGACGGTGGGAAACACCAATCGAGTTGTTGAAAAAGTCTTTTGCTTCATCATCACTCCTGGGTTCTTGGGCTCACAACTGTAGTGACAACAATAGAAAAAGCAGCTACCTTATTATGGTATTCGTGCAAGTGCAATACGAAAGTTTTGTTAATTTTGACGAACATGCTTTCACTTTTACAAAAACAAGATGAAGCATCGTGACTGATTCAACTTTTCAACGCTAAAACGCTAATACGCAAAGATGACATTGATCTAAGCCAACTACATGTTCATATTTCGTTTTCATACTATAACCCGCTTTTATACTTGCTACTTTACATGCTGCTAGTGCGCGTGTAGCTCACTCCGTGCTCAATCTCTTCCAGGCCTTCCGGACCCACTCCCAGCAGAGTGTGGGAAGACGCGTGCCGACTCAAAGCGCCCTGTTCCAATTGGCGACGACGCTCTCTCCAAGCGTACAAGTTCCTTCTTCTTTCAGCCGCTTCAACGCTCAAACCTGGAGGTGTATTGTCATTGAGCGATTGCCCACTGCCGTACGGATGCAAAGCCACACGTTTCTTCAGTGTCGTCGTGAATTTATTCTTGCGCTTGGCCAGTTCGATCGGAATCACCTGAAACACCTCCACCGTCGCGTTAATCATCGGAACCGTGTACTCGCCAACGCGATCCACCACACAAGGGATTGCCACCAAGTCCGCGTACATGAACAGCCAGTCAGCTATTCTTCTTGTCACTAAAATCTGACCGCCATCACCTAAATCGCCAGTTTCATTGGCAATCACTTCCGACGCGCCTGTGTACGTCATTTTCCCAGTCACAGCGTGGATATCCAGCACCAATGGGCCGTCCGAATCGACTGCATCGTGAATTCCCATGCGAACGCGTAAGCCACAGAAAATTAACCGAGGACCTGAGCGCTGTCTTTTCGTGGCAGGCAATAATCCATGCAACTCCTTGGGCCACGGAGCGTCAAGAAGCTGCATTTGCACGTCCAAACAGTACTCGATAGCCTCACGGACTGTATGGAAGGCCAATTGGAAGGCGTCGCCTGCTGTGGTGATTTCATATCCTCGATATTTCATGAGTAAAGAACGTAAGATATTGTCGTGGATCTCCGTCGCTCGCTGCATGATCGAACCGTCACCCACACCCCACAAAGCACTGGACTGCTGAATATCTGTGAATACGAAGACAGGATTGACGAGCGGAGGCTCAGCAGACTCAACTATAACCTGATCATCACTGGGCGAAAGTAATTCACCGGGCTGCATCAATCTCGCTTCAACTTGAGCTTCCACATCGTCCGATAAACAACAACGGCAGAAGTCGAGCACGCAAGCTTGGCTGCACATGGTCGTAATTGCGAGTGCTAAGCCAGAAATGCAGTAGATAACAGCGCTGATGCTGATAAAATCCATGAGTTTGTACTCCTCGTCCGGCATGGCGTACAAAACGACGGAGGCGAGTTGGAACTGCAACGTGAAAATGGCGTAGATAAACCTGTCAACAAAATTGTCGTAAAAAAATTGTCACAGTTAAACACAAGTTGCCAAAACAAAATTAAACACTGTTGGCCGTACATGATTCTTGACAATCGTTGGTAAATTGGCGACGTGACAAATTGGCCCTGCACATTCTCGTACTTCCTTCCGCCACACTTGAGCCTCACGATATTAAACACCATGTACAGGAAACTAGTAAACTGCACCAAGTATACGGCCAGAAGACACCGCTGTGTGTAGCTGGTATACCCTTTCCTCACTGCGGCCAACGTCGTCTCCACTATCACGAAAACTGCGATGATAAACCAAACTCGGTAGAAATACCACCGGATCTGCTCCTTCTCCTTCTCGGCGCCTCGATCCATGGACCGCGTGGCAATCAGACCAAGTTCATAAGCCAATGGAAAAGTCCAAATTGCCACTGCAAACAGCGCCGAGTCCCCGGAAACCAGCAAAAAGGTGATGAGCCCGTTATGTGAAACTTTAAAATGGAGAACGGAGAAAACCCCGAGCTTGCTAAAGCGATTGGCCAGCAGTTGCTCGCCCACTTCCGTTGTCGTTTCCAAAGGGTTTATCACCCCCACGATCATATAAACCACTCGGCTGAAAGTGAAAACGAAATAACACAGGAAGAAGATGAAAAAGAGCCAACGGACACTGGACACCTGCAAGTCCCAGCTGCGGCGGAGACTGACGGTTGTGATCCCCGTGGCCACGCAGGACAAGCCCAAGGTGACCATGGCCACAGACGTCCACACCATTTTGACGCGGGGAGAGGCTTAATGGAGGAGTGCGGGGCCCTCAAAGGCGCTCGATGTTCTGCGGGACTAATGGGCCAGGCGTGAGACTTTTTTTTTTGCCAAGTGGAAAAGAACCCGTTCGAAGTTTTTGCGGCTTTCTTGTTTGGTCGGATTGCTGCCTGATTGTTGGGCGTTGGCCACTCAAGCTCAGCCAGCGGCTTGCTACACTTGGGTTGTTCGTCCCGAACACACGCTCAGCACTTGGTCGATTGCGCTCTGCGGCGCTGCGTCACGCAACCTTTTCCGCCTTGCCGTTCCCCTTTTGAAACAGCTGGCAGCCACTTGACCTTCTGATACAAACGCCCTGTACAAAAAGAAAATCGAAACGTCAACTTCTTCTTGTTTGATGGAAAGAGACGTTTTGCCTAAACTGCCGGCAATTTGCCAATGCCCAAGAGCGTCGAGTTCTAGTAACTCCCACCAAACTGCGCAGGCAACGTGACGCGTGACAAACGAGAAGGAAGATCGACGAGAAGGAAGATTGACGAGAAGACAAGACGCAGAGAAATTGCGTGTGTGGACGAGGTCGCAAATGTGGGCGCGCAAACATGGCAACGTCCACTGTATGCGACGTGCAGCTCTTCAACATGAGCATGACGTTAGCGGCATCAACGCAGTAAAGTTTGCTCTATTTCATAGTTGCTTTTCGCTAGTTTTACATGCTGGAGGTACGCGCGTAGCTATTGCGCGTGTCGAACGTGAAGCTTGGGTGAGCGCTCTCAGCGCGTATCAGTGCCTGGTGCGAGGCTGGTCGACCAAGAGCTCCTTGTTCCAACTGCCGACGCCGTTCTCGTAACGCGTAGACGCTGCGGCGACGCTGTGCAGCCATTCTGCTCATACCTGGAGGGGTAATTTCGTTGGCCGTGAAGGAATCTGCACCAGTTGCAGGGTTCGGCCCATGGCCTGGACGCCGCTTGAGCGTAGTAGCGAACGTCGTTGCGAACCTCTTCTTCCGCTTGGCCAGCACCGTTGGAAGCACCTGGAAGACCTCCACCGACGCGTTGATTTGAGGTACAGTGTAGTCGCCTACACGGTCGACAGAGCACGGGATGGCTACCAGATCCGCGTACATTTCGATCCAGTCTGCAACGCGTCTGGTTACGAGGATCTGACCGCCGTCACCTAAGTCGCCGATCTCGTTCGCAATGACTTCCGAAGCTCCAGTATAGATCATCTTGCCTGTTACAGCGTGGACGTCCAGAACTAACCGGCCGTCCGAGTCTGCGGCGTCGTGGATGCCCATACGCACACGCAGTCCGCGGAAAATTAAATGCCGACCGGCTCGCTGTTTCTTCGTTGCAGGTAAGAGCCCGTGGAGCTCGCTTGGCCACGGAGCGTCCAGTAGTTGGAGCTGGACATCCATACAGTACTCGACTGCCTCTCGGATCGTGTGGAATGCGAGTTGAAACGCGTCGCCTGCTGTGGTGATTTCGTAGCCGCGGTACTTCATGAGCGATTGCCGTAGGATATTATCGTGGATCTCCGTGGCTTGTTGCATGATGAGACCGTCACCGACGCCCCACAACGCACTAGATTGTTGGATATCTGTGAACACAAATACGGGATTGACCAGTGGCGGCTCTGCGGACTCGACGAGGATCTGGGTGTCTCGCGGGGACAGAAGCTCGCCAGGCTGCATGAGTCTGGCCTCGAGATGAGCCTCGACGTCGTCCGGCATACAGCAGCGACACATCTGTAAAACGCACGCTTGGCTGCACATTGTTGTGATGGCTAATGCAAGCCCAGAAATGTTGTAGATGACCGTGCTGATGCTTGTGTAATTTCCAAGATCCTCCCTGCCGTTTGGCATCGAGTACGAAATGACGGACGCGAGCTGGTACTGAAGCGTAAAAATCGCGTAGATGGTCCTGCAAAAGTAAAAAACAATAAGTAATTAGATATTCACTAGGCAGTATACGTGCTCTGACAAAACGTACAGGATGCGGGAGATACGTTGGTAGACAGGAGACGTTACAAATTGCCCCTGGACATTCTCGTACTTCCTTCCGCCCCATTTGAGTCTCAAGACGACGAAGAGCATGTAGAGAAAGCTCGAGAACATCGTGAAATAAACTGCGAGCTGAAATGCCTGCGTCGTAGTCGTGTAGCCGCCTTTATCTGCTGCCAAAATGGCCTCCGCGACGGTAAATCCGATGATAATGGGCCAGACACACCACAAATACCACTGGATCTGCTCTCGCTCCTTCTCGGCGCCTCGGTCCATCGTCTTCCTGGCAATAAAACCCAGCTCATAAATTAACGGGAACATCCACGTCGCTACCGAGAAGTGCACTGAGTCTCCAAGAACCAGAAAAACCGTAACTAGCGGATCAGTGGACACGCGCGAATGCAGCGGCGCGAAGATGCCCAGAGTCGTATAGTGGTCGGCCATGTACTCGTCGTCCTCCGTGTGGCCCCAGCGAGCCTTGGCGCTCACTGTGAGCATGTAGGCCACGCGTGTGATGCCGTAGAGGCAGTAGCACGTGAAGAAGATGAAGAAGAGCCAGCGCACGCTGGAAACCTGCAGGTCCCAGGACCGACGGAGGCTGTAGCTCGTGATGCCAGTGGCCACGGACGACAGCCCCATGGCCGTGATGGCCAGCGTCGTCCAGACCATGGCCACTATTTTGTTATTGGAGACTGTGGACACGTAGAGGAGACTGTGGCTCTGCGGTTGACAGGGGAGCGAGTCCTTGGCTTGACGTGACGTCCGCTTGTGCAAGGGATCGGGAGTGACCACCGCCTTTGACCAGCGGCGCACCTGGCCACCCGAACACACGACCTGGTCTTCTAAGCAGGAGGGGCAGAAAAATGCACTGAAAACTGTATCATAATACAATACATTTCGAGATGTTGATGCGCCAACGGGAATGCCTGTACATGTACCCGATGGGGAGCGACGCCAGCATTGCTGTAAGAGAAGACTCAGAGGCGGTTGAGGTGTCGGCAATGCTAGCCAAAAGTCTAGAAAAATGTCGGCCAATGCTTACGAGCCACTTCACTCGAGCGATTCAAAACAGTCAGGTACTTGTACGGTTTACATGTTGATTTGGCACAGATCTTCTTCACCCACGAATACTACCGCACGCACACCAGATGCACTACGGATATATGTTATGTACTGTAAGCAAAATTATTTAACTGCAATTCTGCGCTCTACATGCACTTGGAAACGAGCAATCCAACTTACGTTCAGTGCATGTATCCCACTTACTGCTTTAGGTTATATAGTCGATTCAGTCTCAGCAACACACAGTAGTGGAAAAGTGTATTCTTCTTCTTCTTTATAATAAGTTAGTAGATGCACTACATGCTCGTTGCGCGCGTGTAGAACGAGCCATGCTCAATTCGCAAGAACGACCTCTGCACTCGGCCAAAACGACTCAACCCGCCTGCTGGTGCGCGGTCTTGGGCTGGTGGTGCCAATGGCTGTGGGCGGGACAATCTTCGTCGCTGCTCGGGGAGTGGAATTTGTCCGGTGCTTGACAGTCGCGAGCGGTTGCTCGACGCAATCGAATATAGCGACGACGCTGTTGTCGCGCGGCGTTTCTTCAGCGTGGACGAGAACATCTTCTTCCGCCCGCTAAGCACCTCCGGCAGTACCTGATACACCTCCAGCTTGGCCTTGATCTGCGGAATCGCGTACTCTCCAACTCTATCGACGATGAAGTCGATAGCCACAAGGTCTTCGTACATAACCAACCAATCAGCCACGCGTTTCGTCACCAGGATCTGTCCACCATCTCCGAGGTCGCCGATCTCATTGGCTATGACTTCGGACGCGCCGGTGTAGATCATCTTGCCCGTCACGGCGTGGACGTCCAGGATCAACGCTCCGTCCGTATCTACCGCGTCGTGGATACCCATCCGCACACGAAGGCCGCCGAAGATTAGTCGGTGGCCTGCACGTTGTTTCCTGGTCGCTGGCAGCATGCCATGAAGTTCCTTGGGCCAGTTCGCAACTAGCAACCGGAGCTGCACGTCTAAACAGTATTCCACAGCTTCACGTACCGTATGAAACGCGAGCTGGAAGGCGTCGCCTGCTGTCGTGATCTCGTAGCCTCTGTACTTCATTAACGAAGCTCGAAGGATATTGTCGTGAATCTCTGTGGCTCGTTGCATCACCAGACCGTCGCCAATGGCCCAAAGCGCACTGGAAGACTCGATATCCGTGAAGACAAACACTGGATTCACAAGCGGCGGTTCTGCTGACTCCATGAGCACCTGTGTGTCCCTTGGAGACAAGAGATCTCCTCCCTGCATGAACCTGCTCTGGAGCTGAGCCTCGATGTCGTCGGGCAGGCACGACCTGAACATGTTGAGCACACAGGCCTGACTGCACATGGTGGTGACCGCCAGGGCCAAGCCCGAGAGGTGGTACACCAGCAAGCTGACACTGATGAAGTCCAGCAGCTTGTTCTCGTCGTCCGTGGAGGCGTACATGACCACAGAAGCCAGTTGGAACTGCAGCGAAAAGAGTGCGTAGACGATCATGATCCTCTTGAGTCTCTGGTACACTGGCGACGTGACAAACTGCCCCTGAACGTTCTCGTAGTTCCTGCCTCCGATCTTGAGCCTGATGATGAGCCAGATCATGTACAAAAAGCTGAAAAACTGGACGAAGTACACGCTCAACAGACAGCGTTGGGTGTACTGCGTGTATCCGTTGTAGGCGATGGCCAACGTCGTCTCAACTGTCGCGTACACCAGCACGACGCCGTGTACACTCCAGGCGTAGAGTCGAATCTGTTTCTTCTCCTTCTCGGCGCCTCTGTCCATCGATTTCGCTGCGATGTTGGAGAGCTCAAACGTTAGTGGGAACATCCAGAGCGCCACAGCGAACAGCGCCGCGTCTCCGAAGCACAGTAAGGCCGTGGCAAAGCCGTCGTGGGTCTCCTCTAGCTGGAGAACCGTGTAAATGCCCATACTGCTGTACCGGTCGTAAATTACTTCGTCCTCATTCGAATTCGAAGACGCGTAGTCGGACGTGGAGGTTTCGATGGGGTAGAAGCTCACCCAGAGCAGATATAGCACGCGGGTGCTGCTCCAGAGCCACAGGTACAAGAAGAAGAAGAAGAAAAGCCACCGGACGCTGGACACCTGCAGGTCCCAGCTACGTCGCAGACTCACCATTGTCATGCCCGTGGACAGACTGGACAACGCCATGGCGGCTACGGCGAGGGCCGTCCATATCATGGCCAGAAGCGCGAGGAGAGGCGCTGGAACTTGGGCGGAGGCTTCTTACGAGTCCGTTAGGGGCTGGTCGTGGCGGGGAGAAGCCGTGGGGACGACGCGGTAAGCTAATATGCTGCTCGGGTGCTTCTCCGGGATGGGATTTGGTCGTAAATCACTACGAATTAGATTCAGCGTGCCGGCTGTTGAGAGCAGCATAGTGAGATCAAGTGAAAGTCGTGTCATTGTGCCCGCTCGTTTTTCAAGGGTTCGTTCGACAGCCTTAAATCAGTGTGGTTGGCCTGAATAAGATGGAAATGATCGTAACGCGGGGAACAAACGCTCTAGTATCTGGTAGCGTTACTTTGCGATCTTTGTACGAACTACTGGTGGATGGATGGAAACTCGGCCAGCAAGAAATGAGCTTCTACCTCAGGATATTCCTGTAGAGGAATCCTAGCCAGCGGGGGCTGGATGTTACGATCACCCGACTGTTTCAAACAATTTGTATGGCGGTCGCTGTGTGGAAGGAGCAAATTTGCGCAAATATCATTTTCGCAATCGGTTGGTGGGTTACTGGTATTTGAATGCGTTGAACTGAGTTTGAACTCCGAAAGTTAAGAAGGAACGGAGAACAATAATGGCCAAACGCTCACAAGGACTCAAGTCGTTCAGTGTTGTGACTACGGAATTTGAACTGTGGGGTTTCGACGTTGTTGACGCGGTACTATACATGCACACCCACAGAGCTAACACACTTCCAGTCGACTGAACATATCCTTTGTGCCATCAGCGACTCGCCGACGAGCTTGATAAGTTTGCACAATCTACTGCAACCTGCCCGCGCATTTTTGCTGCCACCATGTCAGACCGTGTTGAATCCCACGTTGGTGCAAGTCTTCCATGGCAGTACGTACGTAGCCCGCCAGGCCAGGTTGCAAGGGGAAAATATACCTCCGGAAGCTGCGCTCACGTTGCCTAGTCTTTTGCCAATGTCGTGCCGCAGTGCTCTTGCAGAAATCGGCTCGCCGAGAGCAGAGACTGAGTCTATGAGATCTCTCTCAGCGTGAGATCAGGCCACTGGTGAAATGCTGGCGATCCGGCCAACGCGCCACTGGGTTGAGCTGCAAACTTGCAGGCCATCCACCAACGCCGAGCGCTGAACACTCTCCGCCTCCGGAAAAGCTCGGCCAGAGCGACTGGCTACCGGGTGGGCTGCGCGCATGTGACCAGGCAGTTCAACTACATGTTCCACTTTGCAACATTTTGACAATAGAAAATCGCAATAGCACCCGGTGCACTGGTACAATCGACTGGAGGCGAAGAGGTACGGAAGGGTGCAAGCGTTGCTTCCTCCGATCGGAGACCGACGCCAGTCCGGATGCCTGGACGTACAGCGCTCCGGCTTCGAGCATTCACTGCCACGGAGGTGATGCGTCGTCCCGGACCTCCGCGTGGTCCGCGCTTGAGGCGGCCTCCGCGCGACGGCACGCCAGGCGGCCAGCGTCGAGTTCATCATCACGGCCGGCTATATCCATGAGCAGAGACGCCAAGATCACATGTCTGCGCCCCCCACATGCTCGGATTATGGATTACCGTTCGCTCGGCGTTTTTTATTTTTCGCTAATCATGCTTTTTTTAGTCTTGGACTTGGATCTGTAGGAGACGTTGGCGGCCAACTTACAGTACATATTTGCTTCTGTTCGTAAGGAAGCAACGCTCAACACTGAAACCGCACGCATATCACTGCAAGTTGCAGTCTGCAGCGGTGTTTGTTCGCCCCCATCGACATGTCTGTCTCGTGGGAGCCAAGTCCCCATCGACGCAGATCGATCGGCGGTACAGTACTTGTATCAGTGCAATTTAACACGAAAAGTGGGCATGTACATTCATGCTTGGGTGTTTCCCTGTCGAACGCAGCGTGCTGGCCAACCGTCCAGAGCGAGTGTACTTGAACGCAGCAATTCAAGTCAGCACAGCTCACCCTCCACATTGGCGTGCTCGTACATGTATCAGCACTTTTGACCTCTCTCGAGCAAGCCATGGCGCCAGTGCAACTCCATATCAACGCCTTCGCATGGCCGCCAACCACTCCACCGAGAGCATCGAAGCAGCTCCAAGTGTCGACGATATCGACTGGTTCCCACGCTTTCCCTTCTTTTTCTCATCAGCAAAAAAGCCCACCGTTGAATAAAATTACGCTATTGCAAATATCGCAATACGATCCCTCTCTCTTCCTGCTCGCCAGTCTCATTTGGCAATTGGATTGATTGACAGACCAGCACCCGATCCGCTCCCTACGCACCCTGCGCACGCCCGGCCATCGCCTCCGCCGCGCCCCAGACTTTGTGGCAACGGAAAACTGTCCTGGGCCTTCGCTTCCTAGTGGAAACGCGCCGCGCCGACGCAAATCTCGCAGGCAGAGAGACGCCGCCGGCCAGTCGTTAACCCCAAGCAAAAAGACCCAGGAAGAGACGCAACAGCCGTAGCCAGCAGCAGGCCTTCAGCCTGGTGTTAGCCAACGCCACGGGCCGCGGGTCTCCAGCAATAGCAGATAACACAGTGTGGGACTTAGAGAGCACCCGCCGCGCGGATATTTTGCCAGCCCATGACCACGCGCCACAGACACACACAGGACAGACCCATGGCCAATAGCAGTCAGAGGATGGCGCTAAATGCCAACAAGAACAAGAACTGGCGCGCCAATTACCTGCGAGCGCTCAACATCTTCACGCCGGACCTGGCCACGTCGACGCGCGGTCGGTACGGCGATGCCGGTCGACGCACAGGTTCAAGTCAACAGGCTCAACAATCGGCGGGACGCTCCGAGGCTTCGAGTCGGCGACGGCCCGCAGCTACAGCAACTGTCGAAGAGACGGCGCGTCGCCCCAGTAGCAACAATAGCAGAGGACGTTCAGCCGTCTCCGTCTCCGTGTCGGCGTCGACGTCGGCCAGGCAAAGCAGCAGCAGATCGGGCTCGTCGTCCAGAAGCAGACGGGGGACGTCCCCTTCAGAGGAGAAGAACTCGTCGTACGTGTTCGGTCTGCGCTCGCATCTTTTCCGAGCGCGAAGGCTGACGACCAGGAACGACCTCATGGTGGTGGACCGCGTGTCCGCGCCCATTGAGATCCCTACAGGTTCTTCCGTCACTTCACCGACGGCCATCCCGTCACGTGGGGACAAGCTGTTAGACAGGAGGGACTCGGAGACGCACCGGCGGCGGGGAAGCAGCAACGATTTCCAGAATTCGAACGACCCCAAGCAGCCCATGCAGCTATTGTCTTGGGAAGAACCGTCCGTGATGTTAGGGAACGGAGGCTGGCCGTTGGAGAGTGAGAAGCGCAGCAACAACGGATTGGCTATCCCGATGAACAGGAGCGATGACCGGGCGAGGAGATCTTCAAGACCGTATTCGGGCCCTGAGGGCATCGCAGAGGAGTGTGAGGATACGGAGGAGGAAGATCTGGACGGGTTGACCAACACAGAAGACGATGAGGACGATGACATATTTAAGATGGAGTTCGACGGCGACTCCAAGGCTAGTAATAACGTATTTAGGGAGCGAGCGACCAAGGACAAGCGGCGTGAAAATCTGCGGCAGCGTCAACCCGGAGGGTTTGACGACTTTGACGATGAGGAAGACGATGTCGTGACGCCGTTGTCCGCCTCGTTCGTGCCGCCGCACCAAATGGTGGAACGCGGGTGCTTCTCGCTGGGACTACGGGACGAACTCAAGCGGAAACCTGGCGTGCACATCTAGGCGTTGCAGGTTTATCGCGGTTAGTACTGTAGTTAGGTAAAACTCATTTTGCGAGTGCGAGCAAATAGTTTCCAAGCTCCAGAGCTAATGGGAGGCATCGCGTCCATTAGAGTCTACAAAGGCTCGATCAAGTGATAAATGAAATTGATAGACGCATTCGCAGAATAATTTTTTGTGTTGATAACTACTACGACACGAACATCTAAACTACTGGTACAGCACTTAGACTACAGACTACAGACAACAAGTTAGGATCTAAAAGAACTATCTCGATGGGGGGTACGAGGTGTGTGAAACCACGACGTGGGCGACCCAATAGGTGTTTCCAGCCCGCTCTCCAATATAGTAGAGCCCGAAGCGGATCTGCCGGCGACGTGCGGGATGCGGCTGTTCTGGTCTTGCGCGAAAATCTTCTTCCGTCGGCTTAATTCTTCCGGTAAAACCTCGTACACAGCCACGTGCATGTTCACCTGCGGCACCAAGTACTCGCACAGGTAGTCGACAGAGTAATCCATGGGTAAAGCATCTTTGTTGGTCATTAACCAGTCGGCAATTCGTCGCGTGATGAGGATCTGGCCACCAGCTCCAACGTCACTCACCTCACTGGCAATAACCTCTGATGCTCCGGTGTAGACTGTTTTACCCGTGACAGCGTGAGGGCTGTGGTGAAGGTGGCCGTCCGAGCCCATTGCGTCGTGGATCCCCATTCTTACGCGAAGTCCACGGAAAATAACGCGGTGACCTGCCCGTCGCTTCTTGGTCGCTGGTACGAGACCGTGGAGCTCCTTTGGCCAGTCCGCAGCAAGTAGTTGAAGCTGAACGTCCATACAGTACGAGACGGCTTCACGAATCGTGTGGAAAGCGAGTTGGAACGAATCTCCCGCTGTAGTGATCTCGTATCCTCTATAAGGAGTCAAAAGAGACCGAAGCGTATCGTCATGCACTTGAATTGCTCGCTGCATCACTTTGCCGTCGTCGATACTCCATAATGCACTTGAAGACTCAATGTCCGTCACGACGAAGACCGGATTCAACACTGGAGGCTCAACGGATTGGCCTCCGTCGTGCATACAAGGAGCTTCCCCTCGGTTCGATCCCACCACGAGCTGTACGAGCATTTCATCCGGGATACAACAGCCACAGAACCGCAACGTACACGGCAGACTGCAGCCCGTACAAAGCGCCAAGGCAAGGCCAGTAGCATTGTACATCACTTGACTCAGGCCAATGTAGCTCAACGTGGCTTCATCACGAGGTGTGTACAAGTACGTGAAGAGTGATGTGGCCTCGTACTGCAGCGCAAAGAGAGCATACGCGAACATTATCCACTTGAGCCTCTGATAAACTGGAGATGCCTCGAAGTGGCCGTTGATGGACTCGACGTCTCGTCCTTTGCACTTGAGCAGGAACAGCACCACTCCCATGTACACGAGCGTGACGATCTGCATGACGTAGATGCACAGCGCTAACCGGTACGTGTAGCTGGAATAACCTCCTTCTAGAACGCTTAAAACGGCTTCTGCGATCAGAAAACACGTGATCAATCCGTGGCCCACGATAATGTACATCCGAATCTTGGCCTTCTCCTTCGCTGTGCCTCGGTCCATCGACTTGGCCGCTATTTTCGACAGCTCGTAGATGAGCGGGAGCACCCAAAAGGCCACTGCGAAGTGCATAACGTCGCAAATGCACAGAATTACGGTCGGGAATAGCCTTCGAGCTGCTTCGAGGTCGGTCGTGGCGTAAATTCCGAGCTGGTCCAGCTGCTTGCTTGTGTACGGGACGGCGTTGTTGCCGTCGATGAACTCCTTGATCGGTAGCATGACGACCCACAGGTAGTAACTGGCGCGTGCGAGAGTGTAGAGCCAAAGGTAGATGAAGAACGTGAGAAACAGCCATCGTACACTGGAGACCCGGAAGTCCCAATCGCGGTACAATTTCCACGCGATGAGCATGGCCGAAATGTTGGAGAGCAGCACGGAGGTTAAGCCCATGGACGCCCATATCATCACCATCGCCTGCTGATAAATAAACGAGAGCGTGGAGGTTCCAGTACCCGCGCACGAGCATGCGCAGGTTTCGTGTGGGCTTTTACTATGCGAAGGCCAATGTTTAATGCGGTGGACTGGAGTGCAAACCCGACAAGATGAACGGGTTTGGGGCCGACTCCATCTGGTGAACTGTATTGGGCTCAGCTATTGGACTTCGACTGCTTTGAACAGCGGCTGGGTGGCTGACAGCAAGTGAAAGAGAACCCTCTGCCAGTTGCAAATGGACTTTGGTCACCAAATTGGTGCGGTGCTGCAAAGTAGATGGATATTTTCAACATGTGCATTTTGGGGGAACGGCGCTGAATGAAAATGAATGGGTTGTTGGAATCCAAAGTTATGCTGTTGAAGTCTCTTGCATTAGTGCACTTCAAGTGTCTTTGCATAGAGAACAATTCGTTCTGAACGAAGCATGGAGACTGTTTGTCATTTTTTTTTTCATGTTGAAGCAAGAAAATAATCGTCACTCTTTCACTTGAGTGCCATTTTTTTTCTCCCCTGATTACCATGCTCGGCTTCCAGTACGTCGTGGCCAAGTCGCGCGAGCTGTCCTCTGTAGTGGAGCGGGAGCTGGCCGCCGCGAGCAACCGCTCAACCCCCTTCGGGTCTGTGTCAGCTACTTCCTCCGTCGAAGCGGCGGGTCAAAACGCTGTCCCTGTGGCTTCAGAAGCTCGTGAAGTCTCCCCTATATCAGGTCGCAATGAAGGGCAGGAATTTCTTCGTGCTCAGCAAAAAATACAAGACCAAGCGAACGCAAACCACCAGAAACTGATGACCAGGTAACATATATTGTTATTATTTTAAGTTGCAAGGAAAAATACCAAGTTGTTAACGAGATATTGAATTTTTACTTATGCATCTATATTCTCACTAAAGTGGTCAGGAACTCGACTCTGCGCTCGTCCGAGCTCGCGCCACACTGCAGGCCCAAGCAGCTAGCGAACAATTCTTAGCCCAGAACTTCCATTTGGTGTCCAGGGTGCGTCAACAGCTCGCGGGAGTCCGGTCTTTAGTGCTTAAACTGGCCAAAGAAGCCGACGAAGTGGAGAATCTCTTGGTGCAGCGCTGCGAGGAGGACGCGGCCAGGCAGAACGCCGAGTTCGCGGCCAAGCAACAGCAGGAACTGGAGAAGTTCGAGGCCCGGATCGCCAAGGAGTCCGAAGGCCGCAAGCGCGAGCTGCTCGAGATGAGACGCCAGAAGTTAGCCAGCGCCTTCTTCAACGACCTGAGGACGTACCAGACGCTCGTGGCTCATCATGGAGATGAAACCGTAGCGGAGGCCAGAATGGGGAAGGATGACAAGCAACAGGTGACGCTGGACGAGGTGGATCTGGTCGTCACGGCTGACCCGGAGCAACTGGACGCGTTTTATGACTCCGGGTCTGAGGAGGAGGAAGAGCAGTCGCAGAGCGCTAAGTTCTCGTCGCCACCGGTACCGAAAGAGCTGGATGGAGAGGAAGAAAAGGAAGAGAAGGAGACTGAAGCAGTGGAGGTAGAAGAAGCTGTAACCAAAGAGAACGGAGACGTAGATGCCCCGGTAGAATCAGGAGAAGACAAGGTTGCGTGAAGGTGACGTGGCATGAAGGAGTGTGAGGTATCAGAATGCAGCAGCAAGGTGGTATTTATCAAGGATCGATTGACGCAATCGACAAGCGCCCGAGTCATGAGTAATGAAACAGAGGAATACCCAGCAGATTAACCCTTTGGCACCTACAGACGCGTCGCTTCACACTGAGATCTACTGGTATCTAACGAACGCAGAAAATGGAGGCGAAGCGAGGAGTTGCTGTGTCCGAGTCGGATCTGGACAAGGCAAGCAAGGGGCTGCACGCCACAAAAGGCACTCGAGAGCATTCGGATTCACTTGAGTACGATACAAGTGTAGCTGAGAAGCTCACGACACTTTACGAGAAGTTTGATGGGGATATTAACGCCATCTTTGAGGTGAGAGATCTATGATCTAAAGATGTGGTAGTTGTACTAAACTTAAAGTCTTTTTGTTAGGAACTGGATGAGAATCCACGCAAGGCGTTGAAGCACCCGCCAGCTTCGGCCACTGAGTTCGGCAAGAAATACGCCCAAGGGTTCTACACGATGGCGGAGGCTAAGTGAACTATCGGCCTTACCATGCAACAAGACTCGAAGATCAAAACCTTTGGAGACTAATAAACGTTGCGTGCATCCAACAGGGAGAATTATGGTTTCCTATTTGTAAAATTATTCTCCTTTTCTAGCAGAAACTGGGACTTCAGGCGGCGATTCAACTGTAGCGACCTTTTCTGGATCTTCGTCCTTCTTGTCTGTAGTTTCAGGGGATACTACAGCAGGAACAGCGTCAACAGATACTTGAACTGGTACTGATTCAGCTGAAGCAGGAACTGGGGCTGGAACTGGTTCAACTGGAGTTGGAGTCACAACTGTCGCATTTTCAGGCTTGGACGGAGACTGAGACGGAGTTTCAGGAGCTTCTGCGATAGTAAGAGCGCGCCTCGAAGCTAACACGAGCTCAGCTACTGCCAGTCTGTACTTGGCGTTGGCTTCGATCGCGTACGTCTTAACTGGGGCTTGGATCGCCTCCCACGTGCGCATGGGGTCTACTGGGTGGCGATGAAATCCATTGCTGATCGTGTCCTCCTGCCAATATCGAACGAGCTCCGTCGGACGATCTGAATCGCGCTTGAAACCGAGCTTTGTATCGGGCCGGAACTTGTGGGTCACTGATTTCCGGAAGAACTCGGTGAATTCCGGTAGAACCACTTCAGTCGGCACTGGTCGAGCAGACACGGGTGGGTTAACCGGTACAGACTCGACCGGTTGCTCTGTCCACGCTGTCGGTACTGGAGGAACTGCGGAAGACTTAACCACTATAGGTTCCGCTCCATTCAGCCCGTCTTCTTTCCCTAAAGCTACTCCGTCTTCAATTGAAAGCACTGGATCGCTGGTTGGAATGTCCGTGAGGACGATATCTGCTGCTACTTTAGCCGATCGTCCTCCACTCGGAGGTTTCTCCAACGTTGGAGCGCCAGGAACTGGTACAGGATTTA
Source organism: Phytophthora plurivora (assembly GCA_030027945.1). Classification (NCBI taxonomy): domain Eukaryota; phylum Oomycota; class Peronosporomycetes; order Peronosporales; family Peronosporaceae; genus Phytophthora; species Phytophthora plurivora. The sequence continues at coordinate 2,125,425 of CP125266.1, forward strand.
CGGCGTTTTTTCGGCGTCGAAAACACGAGCATTTGCATCTACAAAGTCGAAAAAGCGGCCGTAAACGCCGCCAAAACGCCAGAAGTAAGCGGCCTACGGTGTTGCGTAGTACAGGTAGGAGAATCTGCACCCAAACGGCCGACAAGAGGATACCGACCACTACGAGCACGAACAGGATGAACATGAGCATGACATTCACGTGAAGGACCTTGACAATGAAGCCATGTTGCCCCAGGGGATCGAACTTGGTGGCTTGAGAGACCAAATTGTTGTACATCTCTTCGGTATTAGTAGCTCCTTCCGTACTGAGACCAAACAGCTTAAAGACCCAGCCCAGTTTTAGCGTCGAAGCTTTGAGTAAGTCCGTATTGCCATACATCCAAGAGGAGAAGCCTAAATGAGCTACCAGTGCCCACGGTAGTAAACTCAACGCCGTCTCGCCTAACGCCTCATCATACGCCGTTTTAACACTGTAAAGCCACAATAACGACAACTTGTCGATCCAAAACGTGGCTGTACACGCTAACGTGGCGATGAAAAGCAATACGGGTGAGCCTCCACAGAAAACCAACGTCACGAAGACCGAGTTAAGGATCATTGGATACCTCACAGCCAAGTCGAAAGTCGGGCCAGCGTACAGTTGATCCATTTTCTCCTGTGTACGTACCGTTCGACGCGCTAAACAACGTTTTAACGGACTGAGAACACACAATTGCAGCAATAGAATCACTTGTGGCATGACGGCATTGATCAACATCGTCATGGTGACGCCCATGCCCACTGTAGGGTACCAGTCCCGCTGGAAATCGCTGTATTTCCCTCGGAAAAGCTCACCGATCACTGGAACCGCACTTAACGAGAGAGCCGCGTTCACAACCAACACGATGATGGCAGTGTTTAAGAACTGCGCTGCGAACATCTTTAACGCCACAGCCGAAGCCTTGGCCGATTCACTTGTGTGACGCTCGAAAGACGCGAAACCCCGCAGTGTGGACTTCAGTACGATGTTAACGATCACAACGACGGCCGAAGCCACGACGATAAAAGCGTTTTTAGCCGCGAAATCCGTCAAAAAGCCACGACACGGGATGAAAGTCTTCCAGAGTTCTTGTGGACCATCGATCACTCCCAACGTGGCGATACTGAGCTGGAGCTGGGTAGTACAGAGACAGTAGAGGACGTGACTGGCCAGGTACGTCTCGCAGTCTTCACCGGTTTCTTCACGTACTGCGCTGTTAAAACACGCGAGTGTGTTGCACTTAGTGTTCGATTTCTCGGAGATACACGGGTCGGTACATCGATGCAGTTCGGTAACGGGAGACGAGGGGTTCAGTACCGAGATGTTGTTGATAATACCGTTCGTGTACGCTACGTGAAATCGCTCTTCCCCACTGTCTCCAGGTGTACACGTAGCGTTGGAATCCCACTCAAGATCCCAAGAAACGCCCTTGGCAGATAGAAACTTGGAACTGCCGTAAAAAACCTCAGGGAGTGTCGATTCACACAATCCAGCGGGTGGAGCTTTGTCTTTGAAAGTCTGTTGGGCCGATTGGGCGGCCGATATGATACCGCCGGAAAGCAGAAGAAGGAGGAAAGTTACTGAGTTCGTGAAGCTACGGCGAATCCGACGCGAGCGAGAAGTGACTTCGAGGTTTTCCCACAAAATGTTAGACGGTTCGGGGGCTGCGAGGACTGTAAGCGGAAATTTATCCCGGAAACGTAACGTTTTTGGCTGGAATTTACGTAAAAGCCACTGGTTCGAGCGCCGGTAGTCTTGAAGACAGCGACGACGTGATTCGAGGTTGTTAAACACCACGAATGCGCACTCACAGGCGTTGAGGTCGAACGGTTTAACGTCTGGCGCCTTCTTTTTCTTCGTTTTAGCCGGAGTTTTAGCCGTTTCGATAGAAGCTGCGGCTTGTTCCTTCTGGAGCTGTTTGTTGGCCTTCTTTAGAGCCTTCAACTTGCTCGTTTTCTTCGTCATTGCAGCCTGTAGATGCTCCAGTTTCTTCGTGGTTGCTTGTAGTAGCAATTCGTCGGCCTTTTTAAACGTTGATTTAGGCTTTTTCGGGTTCTTTTTGCCTAAAGGAGGCGTCCAGTTCTGTAAAGCGAGCTCAGCTTGCTCCTTCTCCTGCGTGAGGATACTCACGAGCGCTTGAGCCTCTGAAATCTTACGAGTGAGCACTTCCATGGCCAGAAATGTCCGCAAAAGGCCGCCAGTCGGGTGAGCGATACTAACTTCCGCTATCCACGTGCCTAGATACATCTGATGCTCTTCATGTTTCGCCACAATGTCGTCCAAAATGCCTATGGCTGTGCTGGGCCGATGGCCGGTAGTACTCGGTCTTGACTGGCCGGTAGTACTCAATCTTGACTGACCGTTAGTGTTAGGCCGTTGGCCAAGGTCGTCCGGGGTCCACAGATGCTCGAGATTGTTCACTACGCTGCAGTTCACGGCACCTTTGGACAGTGAGTGCTTAACACGACGTGGTTTTCGACCCCAGCAGCATCCAAGCCACAACGGGTAGTACACTTCCTCTTGGGTAGGGTCAAACCGCGCGTTAAAGTGCTCTAAAACCTCCCGGACGGTTGCATCGGATGGTAAACCACGCACAAAGATAGCGTACTTAGCCGGAGTCAAATGTTCATTCTGGTGTGCGTCAATAGCGCGTTTCGCGTGCCGACGGAAGAGCAGATAAACGACGAGGAAGACGAACGAGTAGATAGCGTCGCTAGATGTCACGATCCACGCTACTGTCTGCGGGTCGGTTGTGAATAGAGTATTGACGGTAACACCAGTACAGTCGATTTCCCCCCTAGGTAGACATTGGGCCGGGTCGGACGCGATATCCGGGTTCACGCCTTGATTCCCTAATGAAGCGTACGCTAGCTGCAACGGGTCAACCATTTTGGCTGTTACACCATCACCGTAGTAATTTACTACAATAGCCGGAAGTGATACGATTCCCATGATGAAAAACGTCCAGCTCAAGTACTTGATGAGCAGAAAGTAGAGCTCCATACCGATCCCCAGCGCTGCAATGTCGTTCATATTGGCGTCGAATACCGATTTATTACCGGCCGCCAATCGATCGAGCTTGGCTGCTGCGGCCGCACGCTTGGCCATAGCCTTGTAGTCTTTACTACTCAGTGAAGCAGCACGAGCTGAATCTGGGCGAATTTCGACTGTAGGATCAATTCCAAGAGCCAAAACTGGGGTGACGGTAGGCACGATTCCAATGGTTAAAACTGGGGTGATGGTCGCTTCTACTGGTTGGTCTTCATGCATTGTTGGTGGTCGGGGCGTCGGTTTACTTGAGCCTGGTTGTACCGATTCATTTCGCGCTGAAAGTTGCCTCGGAGTCGCTTGTTTCGACCCCGGAGATTGCGCTTCTCGAGCTGTTGCTTGTCGGGGTGTTGGTTGTTTCGAGTGGGGAGAAGGGAACGTCTCGGGGGCGATTGGAGCATTAGGCAGAGCTTGTAACTTGAGGGGTAAATGTACTGTGTTGTTTAGGAGTCTCTGCTCGTCGATCTGGATTGGCGGTGGCGTCTTGGGCCGCGTGATCGCTCCAGTCTCGGGGTCATCGGGCACCACCAGGGTCGGCAAGTCCTCCATCGCCTCCTTCGCTTTGACCCAAGAACCAAGTAGTGCAGTGGTTTCTACGTATTCTTGTCTGTCGGTTTTCTATAAAGCTACAAAATAATGTGCAACGCAACGGTTACCAAGAAGCGGGATCCCTAAAAAATGAAAAGAAGAAGTAGTTTTTGTCCCTACAGCACTATTCCGCTCCCAGATTTTCGATGCTGGATCGAAGAAATAAAGAGACCTCGTCGCATTTGGGACGAGCTATGGTGCTAGAAAATCAGAAAAGTCAGAAGTTGGGGTGGACAAGGCTCAAACGCTCGTTGAACCTCGTCCCAAAGCAGCCTTCGAGTAGTTCGCTGGTATATTTCAAGGTGATGATTTGGGCGCTCCTGTGTATCACTGCGTTGGCTTTGTCAGCTCTGGCCACGGGCTTGCTCGTCTTCAAGTTGTATCGGGACTGGGACGTCCGCGCTTCCAGTGTCCAATGGCTCTTCGCCATCTTCTTCACGTACCAATGTATCGGAGCTTCAGCCCGGTTGATCTACTTCCTGTGGCTTACAGTGTACGCCGAGCGGACAGCAGACACACGAGATGATCTCGAAGACCAAGCTTTAGTTGGAATCAAACCGTACCGACTCGGAACCAGTGCCGTACTGCAGTTGGGAGACAGACAAAGCGCCTGGGTGACCGCCGCCATTATCGTCGGTGATACGACCCACTGTGGACTCACTATTTGGATGGCTTTACTGGTGTATGAACTCTCGAAGCTCGTGGCCATTTCAATGGACCGTGGAGATCAAAATGAACGTGCTATAATCCGACTGTACACGTGTGCAGCTCACATGGGTATTGCAGTTTTTCTCGGTGCAGAGATCACTTTAGCCAGTATCTTTTCGGGCTATTCGCGCTATGCGTACATGATGCTTTTGGGAGTCTACGTCTTGCAGATTCTGGTTCTCGTCTATATGATTATTACCTTGGTGATTCTAAAAGTTAATGGCCGAAGTTACGAAAGTGTACACGGTCGATTCATTGCTTCCCCGCTGTACCGACGACTCAAGTGGATTATGCTCGTGTACGCGTTGTTCGCCTTCCAGTTCTACTTGTCTTCTGTGATCATGTACGCAGCTCCAGGGAAGACAAAGCGACTGGCTAATTACGCTGGAGCCAGCTTTATGTTGTATTATCTGCGAGGTTTCGTGCTCTCGATCGTGACCGGGTGCAGTCGACCTTGTGTTGTTCGCTGCTTGGGCTGTTTGGTATCAGAAGAAATCAAGGAGAACTACATGGCGCATGATGTGATGGGTCCGAATGGCTGGGATTTACCCTACGTTAATCCAGTCTTCGTCTTCACCGATATTGAATCTTCCAGCGAACTCTGGGCTATTGGTGATGGTCGAATCATGCAGCAAGCGACTCAAGTACATGACGATATTTTACGAAGCCTCTTGGCTCCTTATCGTGGGTATGAGATCACTACAGCTGGAGACTCTTTCCAATTGGCTTTCCATACGATTCAAGAAGCGGTTGAATTCTGTTTGGAGGCACAAATTCAGTTACTCCATGCGAAATGGCCGAAGAAACTTCATGGGCTCGTTCAAGCAACTAAAAGAGTTCGAGTTGGGGCAAGGATCATTTTTCGAGGCCTACGGGTTCGTATGGGGGTCCATGACGCTGTCAATTCAGAAGGACCTCTTGTAAGGAATTTACATGTTGTTACTGGCAAGTTGACGTACACTGGAGCTTCGGAAGCCATTGCGAACGAAATCGGAGATTTGGGTGCTGGAGGACAGATTTTAGTCACTAAAAGGATTGCAGATTGGCTCCGTGGGAATTTTTCGATGGTAACGACCAAGTTTATCGTGGAGCCTGTGTGCGAGTACTCCATTCCAAGACTTCACACTGTGGTGGAGGTGTTCCAGGTTGTGCCCAAACCGCTGGTTATGCGTTGTGACAGTTTTTATTCGCCACAGCGTCTTGTGCAAATCACTCAAGAGGATACACAACTCGGGACACTGTAAAATACATTTTTGATAAATGATCAGATAAACAGTTTCTTCAACTTAACCCCCTGAACATGTATCAGACACGGTATACAGAACTGCTTATCTTGTATAAGACACGATAAGCATTTCGAGTTAGTTTCACTATTGACTATACAAATGTTAGGTCTAATGTGTGTAGGGGTGCATGGATAGTCTCACCTAACCATCCCAGAAGATCAGCAAGCGACAATTCACTAAATATTAGATTCTAGAGACGATTACAGACGTGAGATTGTAAACGTGCTATTCTCGATTCCGCTTGCACTGAAAGAAGACATGCAGTTTCGGGAAGGCGCAGTATCTGCTTCAACATCCACAGATGGACTTCGTATCGCAGGAGAACCATCTTGGCGGTCAGGTGCAGCAATTAGCGCAGGGACACGCGGCTTTTCCTTGGATTTAGCCGCTCTCCATACCTTGTCTAGATATAGGTATATGTTAGACATACAGCAGATTTTGAACGTTGTCCAACGCACTTACCCAGGACCTGTTTATCCAGGTACTTAAGATCTTCTCACTTCCCAAAATTCTTCGGACCCCATAAGTGGACCAAAACCCCGCGCAGAGCCAGTCCACCAACGGGTGGCTGGCCCCCCTTCAGGGCTGGGAAGGCCCCGCCGCTGCGGCGCGGCAGTGGGCCTGAAGGGGCAAGCGCACGTGGCGTGCGGCTCTGCCCACGTCCTCCACCAGCTCGCAAGTGACGACCGCGATACAAGCTTAAGTCTGTGCCTGCATGGCACGCCAGGACGCTGTCCTGACCCTGTGGCGTTGGTATCGCAATGCCCCTGGCTAAGTCTCCTGCTCAACCATCTTTGCGCTCGCGATATGACACCCGCGATCAAGCGCCTCGCTGTCAACGTGGACTGCGCCATGGACTAGTACCGCATGCCTTTGGGGCGCCTCGGCGTTCTCTACGTGCGGAGGCTTAAAACTACGCAGATGGCAGCGCTGGAGGAGCACTGGAAGCCGATGTGCTGCCGGCAAGGGGCCGATCAGTGCACCAGAAGAGACGTGGCGGGTGGGCTGCGTTGCGGGTGCCTCAAGTAAGAGATCGAGTAGGGCGACGGCTATTGAGAGTCGTTAGTTTAGACTAAGTGACACCAGTATACCTTACCCTAAACCCTAAACAAAAACAGATATTCTGCCCCGACAAAGTAATCAACACCTTGCACGCCCTTCTTCGTTTTCCCCGGCTGCATGTAGGTGTGATCGTTAGAAAGACCAGTCGGCCTTTTTGATGTCCATCCTTCTTTGCGTAGTTGTGCCCAAACCGTAGGAAATCCTCCCATCTTTCTCGAAGCCGGCGAATTTTCAAATGGAGGCAAACGAGTGGCGTCAGTGCATTACCTTCAACAACTTATGATGTGTGGATGATACAAGTACTGGTTTCGCTAAACATGTATATACTGCTCGGCGCTGCAGAGACGAACGACATACCTGACCGAAGCCCTGACGTGGATTCCTCACGCAGCGGTGACGACGGTGTGGCTTTATCTAGCGCGGACGGAAATGGGAACGGCGTGTTGCGATCAAACCTGTATGATACAAGGTACTGGTTTCGCTAATCCTGTATATACTGCTTGGCGCCGCAGAGACGAACAACGTACCTGATGGAAGCCCTTCCGTGGATTCCTTAGCTGACGAGGCGGGGCTGGTACTTTGTCATTTCTTCCATGCAGTGCTCGTATGAGCACTGCATGGAGGATGAGTCGACTGGTGTTCGGCCTTTGCCATCGTACCTGGAATCGAATTTGAAGATGGAATGGTCGACAAGGCAAGTTCTCGAGTCTCATTGAGAGCTTTGGGGGCACTTTCCAGCCGAAGGAAGCGGTGAAGAAGAAGGCAAAGGGCCGCAAAGAAGACGCTCTGGGGTGACGTACCCCACTGAAGTGCATCTGTGATAGGAATCAGATCACAATCTATCACACAAGGTGATTGGTCAAAGGAAATTATTATCAGATGTATGGGTTAATTCATCTGCGGGCATACTCGTGCTGTTGTGTCTGCAAGTATTTGCATAAGCGATTGTAAATTGTCCCACAAGTGAGCTCTTTTGGTCGCTTTGGTATATTACGATATAGTTGAGAAGCATCGTTGAGGACGGCATCTAATTCTTTATCTGCTGCTGGAAGAAGCAGCGCAGATACCTTGGAAACTCCATCCGGCAGGACTTCAGCTTCGTTGACAAGGTGGACAATGTGCCGCATCACCTTGCTGACGCGGGAATGACACATTTTCTGCGTTGGCTTGATATCGTTATGCTTACTCAGTAGTTTGTATGGGCATATACCAGCGTCACCATTGCCAAAGAAACACAGGTTCCACATTTGCTTCACACTTGTACGAGCTGGGAACTCCCAGTCTTTTGGTACAGCATGGCCCATTTGACCATCATTCCACGGCCGTGTAAGCCATGGTGTATTTGTTGTCGCGTTCGGTGCGGCCTCGCAAGTAGTGTGCATAGCGGCTGGTGCGAAGTGCGGTGGTAATATCCCCAAAGCTCACAGAATAAAACGGCAGCCAGGAAATCGTTCTTCCACACAATTGATCTGCTCCTTCGGGAAATTGGATGTACCGGTCTTTACACGTTGGCCCATTCAAAGATACACAGACACTGGGGTGGGGCTATTCACCTGTCCTAGCGCGTATGAGCTGCCTCCTTTGCGTAGGCTGTGCGTACCAATGCCACTAGGGCTGCAGCTCAGTAATCCGATTTCCTCCTCACTCAAGTTGTCAATCACTCGGCGCAACAATCACCCGAACTGATTCAAATTGTCGCTGCCAAGGTATAGCTGCTATTTCCCACTAACTTTACGCTCCGGACAGCAAAGTAAATGCACGCCGATAGCGAGTATCGGGCATTGCGAAGGCTCGTACGGATTAGCGTACCCGTGCATGCTAAATTTGTCCGCATCGGTCTGATCGCCTTTATGCCCTTGCTCATCAATGACAAGAGCATCATCAATCCACTCCATGTGTTGCAGCATTATTGTGTCAATTGAATCCGAGCGGCTCATCAAGTTCCACACCAGTATAAAGTAGCCCCATCCGAATAGAACGGTGAGCCATGACTGGCCTGTGGTGGAGCGGGAATCTTATTTAATGACAAAGCCGGATCTTCCGGGTGGCAAGTGTACCAATCTTTGGGTACGTCTTCAGGAAGATCAGGGTACCAACTTTTGGGTACAGTGCTGGGAAGATCAAGGTGCAATCATTTCGGTACACATCAGGAAGATCAAGGTGTTCCAGAAGGATGGTACAATTTGTACTAAGTCCGATCTTGGAGCCAGTTTGAAAAGGTAAGGCTGGGAGCCGTTCAAGGTTTGAAGTACCGTGGAGAAGGTGATAGGGAGAGTAGGAATCAGTGTACGATTTACCTTGGAGAGAAGAAGAGTAGTTTAAACACTCAACAACCGAGAGAGAGTTTTCCCTTACAAGACACAAGCGTCCTACCCTATTCCAGAGCTGGGAAGTATATTGCCCCCCTCTGACGACCCAGGATCGCCGCAGTCTACAAGGGCGAAGCGCAAGAACGCCTGGATAGCTTGCCTAGGTCGCCCCGCTCTCTTCTCACCCCTCAAACCCACCGCTAGAAGGAGGCGGTCAAGCACGTATTGGAACCCCATTGGCCTTTGGATAACACACCCTTAGGATCCCCCGTGGATCTTCGCAACGCCAAGATCTACACCCCTAACGACTGCGAGTGAAGAGTTTCCGCAAGCAGTCAAGCCGAGACCCAAGTGCCGTCCACACATACTCAACCCAGATCAAACCCAACATCTTCCCCGAGTCACCCAAGAAGAACGTAATCGTCCAACCCGACGGGTACACAAGGTGAGAAAATCTTCAGAGCCCCCCACCACCACCACGGCAAGCGGATTACCCCCTCCGTCAGTTGGGAGTCCGGACGCCAAGTGGGTGGGTGTCCCTCGCGTCGAGAATACTCGCGAACCACTACACCACAGGCCTCACTTCGTTGGTGTTATTGTCATCAATTTCCGTGCCAGCAGTTCACAGTCTCTGGTTTTCAGCTGACGCTTGCCTTCATTTATCTTCATTAGACCCCTCTTCTTCAAACTGTTAATCACCTTCTCGTATCCATCCAGGATACGCCTCAGCTCGGTGTCCAAGGGTTGATCCAGCTCCAACACCCGTTATGGTACACGTCCACTAGTGCACTTCGGTATCGAATGGGCCAAAAGTTTGTTGTTTTCCTTTTCTGGGGGAGACTTGGGTTACACTTGACTACATGCGGACCGACTACCTGCAGTGCACTTCGATATCCCAAGACACACGACGCAGAAAGAGGCGCTCGGGCGGCGTCCCTGGAATCCTTGCCCTCATAATCATAGGAGCGAGTAGCACTACAAATGTGGCCGAAGAACGCTAGGACAGCTTCCTGTGGAAGGGGTCGCGCAACTCGCTCGTGACAGCATTGATTGTGTCTGGGTAGTGCGCGGCAAGCCACGCCTTCATGATTCTGACTTTAGACTGGTAGGTACGCTTTGGGCTGGCGTTAGTTCGTTTGGCTTGTAGCGACTGTGCAATCGCGACACCATCGCCTCGTTCGTTGCGGTCTCTTTCTCGATCTTCCACCATGTTTCCTCTACTGTAGTTATCTCGAACTGGTGCTGAAAGGGCGTTATTGGGCTGTGATTAATCGCTATCACAGTTGACTTGAATCTCCCGATTCCATTCGCACCCATACAAACTCAAGTCTGTTCCAATCCGATTGAACCCCATTTCCGTCAAGTTTGATAAGTAATTATAACGATGCTGTGCCAGGAGATCACAATACTATCACAGTTGCAGCAGATATACCTCTTGAACAACCAGGATTAACCTGATTTGGGCTGGCCGCAGCATAATTTCAGGATTTGCTATCCCAGTAAAACGAAAACATATTAGATAAACAGTTCTTTAAATTAATAAAAATGTTAAAATAAAATCTTGAGTCGTTTTACCGGTAGTATTGGGGGAGTCGAACTTCGGAGAAATGGGGGAGTCGAACTTCGGAGAAAATACCCCGCAATGAGAGAATTGAGAATGATCGTCTAGCGAACGGGAGTGAATTGAGTAGCAGGAAGAAGGTTTAAAAGTGATTTAAATTGAGTTAGTCTAGCGGATTATTTTATTTAGGGGGAAATGTTTATCGGGTCCGTTTTTATAAAACAAACGTTATTTGGTAAAGTTTAGGTTATTACAGAACGGTATGTTTTGGCAACTCGGTACATTTTGGTAACAGGGTACGTTGTGGGTACGGTTTTACAAAACAACCTAAAAATTACAAAAACGTGATGTAAAAAACGGACCCGAATCGCAATTTTTCAAAACAAAAACAAACCCGCTTCACAATTTCCCCTTTTATTTAAACTGCAGGCATTCATACCAAATCGTTGGTGAATATAACTTTTGAAGTAGACAGGACTACCAAAAAATAGAAAGGGAGCACTCATTTCAAAATAGTAATTTTTGACTATTTAGGAGAGTTCTGCCACAAACTGTACCATCACAAACGGGCATGACACCAATGACTATAGATCGCGTGCAAAACTCCACCAACAAAGAACGAACCTTCACAAACTTAAAAATTCACATTTCAAGTGTTAGGATGGAAGTGAATGATGGCGACCGCCGGGGGCGTCCTCTCTGGTATGAATCGTGGAGAACTGGGGACGATGGATCCACTGAAGAGTACGAATCACAGCTACCTCGCTTTACTACAGACAAAAACAGCCTTACCCGTTGCACCTTGGACCATGTCGACCGCGACGAAAATGAACTAGCACAATCCTCGTATGAAATACGGTGTGAATTGACTAAATGTGCGTCTTAGCGCTGTAAAGACTGATACCTGTTTTGCCCAGTATAAGACCCTTTCCTGTCAACAAACCTACTTTTCAGTGCTGTTTAGCCAGGGTGAACATACTGTGGACCAAAACGCTCCTGCTTCGCCTGTGAAGATTAAGTTGACTAGAGAGATGAAGGTCTATTTAAACGACAAATTGAGCGACACACAATCCATAGTAATGCACTTGACGTTCTCATTTCTGTGTCGTGAGGTCAGAGAACGGCGCATTGAAAGTCCGCCACTAGATCTTGCTACAGTGCAAAACTATATTAAATCGTGGCGCAGTAATCACAAGCCGGACGGCATGGCGTTAGTGCTTAGGATTTGCAAGAGAAACATGTACGATTTGGGCATTGCAGATTGAGATCCAGTCTCGCTAATATGTTTTGGTGACTCTCGGCGTGAGAATGGAGATTTGGAGCATGTGCTAGGGACGGGGTCTTCTGCTAACCCGTTTCAAAGCGGACTGACAAGCACGCAGTTATTGCAACGCTACGTGGACGTGCTGTCAGACCCAAATCTCAGCACAATACTGCACTTGGATAGTACACACCGTTTTGTCAAACAAAAGTACCCTGTATTTGTTTTGGGAATTTCTGATCAAAGTGGAGGATTTCTACCAACTGTGTACTGCTGTGCATATCAACGTCGCGAAAATGAGATAACATGCTTCCTTCAATTTCTAAAATGTGTGGTCTATCGTCAATATGAAGAAAACGTGTGAGAAACACCAAGCACTGCTGTAACGCCACCATAAGTCTGTGTTATCGACGTAGAACCGTTGGAGCACCGAACAGTGCTGTTCCAGCATCGTAAAATACGTTTAGTTTACACTCGTGACCTTGTTTTGTACATGTGGAGGGGAACCGCTCTACGTGTGCGAGACCTGTACATGCTGTACATGCTGTACCACTAGTACTCACAGTACTTGAAATATGCTGCATGCAGTACTACACGTACTACTGTATTACATGGTCTACGCCACGTGTAGAAGGTTTCGCGGGGTGAACTATAGGGGGCAGTTCGGCAACCACACCCATCCGCACTTGTAAATTAGCATGACAAAAATGCATGGATATAAGGGTAACATAAAGGAGTATTCTCGTGGTAGGTGAATATTAATAAGAAAACCGATGAGTGGAGTATGGAAATAGATATGGAGAATTGGCGAGTACATATTGAGAATGGATGAGTAGATGTGGAGAATGGGCGAGTAGATGTGGAGAATTAGCGAGTAGTTGGTTGTGGAGAATTGGCGCGTAGATGTAGAGAATGGGTGAATTGATATGAAGTACAGTATTTCAAGTTGCCGCTGCGTACTGAAACGGAGGACAGTGATGTGTCAATGCGTACAGTATCATATCTGCTAGTACTTGACTGGGCTGAGAGCTATTTTAATTGGGACGTCTGCACTTCCAATCTAGGTGTTGCGATGTACACGATGTTCTTGTCGCAATACACCTAACACTTTACACGTGGGTATGCGTTTAATCGTACAGGTGTTAGGACGATACGTAGCTATATAGTCGCACTGGGAAGGCGGTTTGGGCACAATGTTGAAGAAGGAATTGTTGTCTCTTGGTTTTGGAAATAGCAGTAGCCACCGCATTGTTTATATGGGCAGAAACTCAGTGTAAAGAGTACACGAAATGAAATATTAACACTTGTTGTTGCTGAATGGATAGCTTTAGTGGGATAATATTTAATAGCTGTTGTTCTAGCACTGTTCACCTGTTACGTACCTCCTGTCCTCTGCTCAACTTTTGCCAACACTGCTAACTTGTTTTTATCTAGGTGCTGGTATGTTTAACCTGTTACCCATAAAAGCCATGTACAATATGGCTAGAACCTATGTAACGCACACATCGAAGTTGCACGAGAAATTAGCTGAGATAGCTCACTAAAACCTCGACAAACGAATTGACGCGCGACCAGCGTAGCTACGGATGAATATGACAACTTATCCGACTGTACTTATAATTTGTATGTGCCAACGTTGATCAAACCTCGATTTTTAATTATACATAACCAATCAAACTGTACTTACAAACTAATTTTACCCAAATCATATTTAAGTAGATGTAGGATGTCCTCTAAGCTAGCCGTTCCGACATATCGGGTCGGAGAGATTAAGGTAATATGTCTATTGCAATACGAACAACTAGTGTTTAACATATCACTTACATATTTGCAACTTCTTCGTCTTATCCGACCAAGATGGGGTTGGACGAGCTCAAGCCTGGCAACAGCAAGCGTGCCAGAGATACCGCCATCAGTGCGTTCAATGCATTCGTCAGAAGCGAGAACAGTGCCTTTGACTATGTCAAACAATGCATTGAACAGGACGCTACAGGTAAGTGTTTTGTGTCTGTATTGGATATGTTTGGTATGCATCTAGCCTTTAATGAGGGCAAGAAAGGAAAGCCTCTTTCCAGGAATACCGCTATGCAGTATTTTAGACAGGCTAAAATGTGGTTGTTCGAGGTCTTCCCTGTGCAGCGACACATTGTCGAAGCAAAGATGCTAAGCATGGGAAAGACGCTCGACAACTTTTGTATGAAAGGAGACGGCAAAGTAGTGAACAAAGCACCACCATGCTCAAAAAAGGGTTTAAAAAGATGATTTTGTATTTGTATAACAACGCACGTTCCTCTAGTAACTGCCAAGACACAGCGTTCCTGTGCTTGCTGTGGTACCTGTTCGGACGAGCGTCCCACTTGGCACTCGTCCGGAAACAGAACCTGTCGGTCGACGCGGCTGAGGTGTTCTTCATGCGCTTCATCCGCATGAAGACAGCCGAAGAGCAGGGGCTGTCTCTCTTCCCGGACGCCGACTTCGTCAGCAGCCCGCTACACGCCATCGCCGTCGCACTGATCACCCAGGACGCGCCCTGTGCCGACTTGATCGGCATAGTCGCCGCCGCTGTTAACTTGACTCTCGCCACGCATTTGCTGGAGATCCTGAACAACCCAGAAGACTTCCCCACACAGCTGCGCCTGCCGCTACCGATACTGCCCCGCCAATATGCACGCACGTGAACCGGCTGCTGGATAGAGTGATGGTTGCCGCTGGTGTTGCGGAAGCACTCACGTCGCATTCCTTTCGTGCGCGGCGGGGTATAGCACGTGATCGGCTGCGACGGGCTGGTACAACGCTGGATCTTCGGCTGAGGCGCCTGGAACATGAACACCAACAACAAGGGCTTCAACTATATCTTCAACACAAGCAGAAAAGATCACAAGGTTAGCAAGGCACTCACGACACACAAACCGAGGTGAAGGCGCTCAACCTAGCACTATTCGACGCAGAGACGCAGCTCAAAATCGGCATTGTCCAGCGTGTATTATACACAACCTGCTACATCCAAATACAACATCAGTCAACAGGTTGCAGACGTCCATACGGCTTACCTGATTATGCGCTATCCGCTGATGAAGAAGCTTCGCGAGGTTGGGCTTGGTGTCTGGCGCATGGAGGCTGCTGTTGATCACGCGGGATCGTTGGTCGCTGAACTCCTAGCTTGGTCGTCGCATCTCGTCACCTATCCCGAAACCAAACTCAAGTCACACCAAGCACAAGCAGACTAGCATCGCAAGGAACCAACCAACGAGAGCAAGTTCATCGACCACCTACATAGTGTGATTTGCCAGTTAATGGAGCACATCAACCGCCAAGATGGGTGGATGGATGGCCTAGAAGCTAAAATTGATGGGAAGCCAGCACAAGACAGAAGTAACAAGCGTCAGCATCAACCAAACCAAGACTGAGAGAAGACCAAGCGAAGACGAGGATCAGCGACTCACCTTGATATGGCGTGGTTTGCGTGGTACGCTCAGGAGCCACGCCTTTGTCTGGCATCCATCTCAAAGCAGCAGAAGTCGGACGCCAAGCTGATTGTAGCTTTCACAAAGCTCTTCCTACGCGGCGGGTTCGCCTTGGACGAAACTGGCTTCGGCTATCGCGACCAGGTCTTGGGTCCTGGATCTAAACTAGCTGGTTTAGGGGTCCAAACAAAAAATATCATCAAATATGAAAAATATTCAACCTGTAATCATATATAATATATGAAAACTTAACTTTATAATACTTTTAAGGTATAATAAAGGAGAACTGGCTCGTGAGTTCAAGCATTCCTGCTGCGGGTAGCACGCTAAGCAAAAAAGCCCTCATCTACTGCACGGTTACCATAAGCCCTGTCAGCTGGCCGTTCATTACGCTCGCTGGTTGAACGTAAACTAGGTCTTCCAGCTCTGTCACATCGCGCAGATCTACCCACACATAGATATTCCACCACGACGCCCTATGCTACAACCACCACGAGTATTAGGTGTTGTGACAACATATTCACCTTGGCCGAGAGCGTTATGTCACCATGACATGGAGCCTCGGCACGGCAATATGAAATTTCTCCGAACAGTTGCACGTAGCGACGTGAGAGAGAATTGAATGTCGATATGAAGGCGGGGATGCTCGGGCGAGGAGAAGCGTTTGCCGCGTTCAATTCGTTCTAGCGGGTTATTCTTTCGACTACCACCACTGAGATCCATTCCGTAAACATTCCAGACGTCGACAGGATAAATGTCAGGATTACCACTTCCCAACTCGTCGCTAGACTGCCTGTCCGAGCTACCGGCTCCTGTAGATGCGCCGTCAGCAACCCAAGTGCGTAGTTTGCGCTTCCGCTGAGCCTGGAGAATCTTCGTACCATCCTTCCAATACTTATGCCAAATTTCACAGCAGGACGTGGCCATAGCTGTTGCTCATGTGCTTTATTATGTTGCACAGAAAAACAGGAGATACCGAGGCGTGTTTGGATGAGGTCTTACATTTGCAAGCAGCGCAGAAGAACGTTGTCTCTCCGCCGAGAGATTTATCAGCGCGTTTCAGGATGGAGCATACTTTACGAGCCCTTTGGCGACACTTCCAAGTTTTATTTGTATTTTTTCGTTTCTCCATTCATCCGACTACATGGGAACGTGAGCTGTTGGTTTGCGGCTACGCTTTGTTGGAGTAGGTTGAAGTCCTTCATGCCGCATCAGGTTCACCCAGTCACTCGGGCAAAGTTGGTACAATTCCAAGTGCAGTTACTTCAGGAATGCACATGCGAAGCCTTGCTTTTGCCGTAGGCTTTGCGGCGACTGTTAATCTCCTAAACCCATTGACTATTGCGATGTCGATTAGGTTAAGGAACAACGACTTATACTACTTTTTGTTGCGCCGAGCCAACCGAAGCGAGGACCTGTTGAAACACAATGTATACTTCACGTTAAACATGATACATAATAACGTATGTAAACGATAAGGCCGTGTCTTTGGTCCTTCCGGGCCACCTGCCTTCCGTCTACTGGTGACGGATCGCTTATACACTTCGGTGATGCTAGCGATGCAATTACTGACGATGGAGAGTTGCACGGTTGGAACCGTGATGACGAACAGGCTGGGGCTGGCCAAGTCAATCTTGCCTCAAAAGAAACCGAACGGCCAAAAAGAATCGGACAAACAGCTAGCATGGGTCGCCCGTGAGACGACTCACATCGTGGACAATATCAAGTTTCCCGCTGGTGGGGCAGCTTAGGCGTCTTTGTTCTCGTTTCAGGAGGCAGCGCAGGACTGTTCGTCGGGGCGCGGCTACTGGTGAGCAGCCTGAAGTGATGTGCCCTCGCTTCGTGAAAGACTACCAGACGTTCATGGGAGGGGTCGATGTACACGATCAACTTCGCTTGTAGAGATGAGTTGTAACGAAGGTCCCAGATGACTGCGGCGGGAACGGACTTTCTATCAGGCGGAGCGCTGTTGCCACTCGTTTCGCTCTTGCCACAACGCACATCGAAACTGTAGTATACACGATAGCGACAAGTGGCTGCTATGCCTCACTCACGATAAGCAAACTTTAAAACCAAAAACCCACGAAAGCGCACCCGAAGACAAGCTCTCTCACTTAGCGAATGCAGTATGCCGATTCAGCACAGTACAGTAAAATATTTAGTGCCCCAACGGTAATGGCGTATTTTTCATAAATGAGGATGTGTTTAGCCCTACATATGTGTTTGCCTTAAAATTTATATCAGCCAATGCAAACGTTACATCTAAAAATCCTTATAGTGTCTAATACAACATCAAGGATTTTGGTTACAGTGTCTGATACAGGCTCTCGGGTTTGGGGTTAAAAGGCGCTATCAGCGCCTTGAAGCGCGAAAGGGTTACGAATAAGAAGTCAAATGTATTTTACAATTTTTCGGACATTAAACACATAGTATGATACACAACGATAGTCATTAGTAATGACTCATTACTCACGTCAAGTTTATCTGGCACCTACTTGAGGAGATATTCGCTGTACTGCCGTACCGTACCGTAAAAATTTCAATTGAGGCTGACCGGTTCCGACTACAACCGGTATCACGCAAAATCATTTTTATGACATTTAGTTTTTCTTTACAAAGGTCGACAGCATCGAGGACGCTTATTGGCACCGTGGTGCCAGTTTTCATCCAATCAGTAGGCTATTTTCAGGCTGATCTCAAATTGCGGCTGCCCCGGTATGCGAAGTGGCACACTGATTGAGCTGTAAAACCTGCGTAGCTACATATTTTTGAATGTTGTTTCGCAACCCCATGGGCCTTTCTGCCAGTAATATTCAGTAATTCCACTTGCAGCATATCATTAACTATAGAACTTGATCCTGATTTATTTATTAAAATATGTAGGTCCACGATTCTTTCGTTTACAAATCGGAGTCGCCAAAAATAACATTCATGGTGCAAAGACAACATTTTGGGTTCATCTGTCACGATGGCGTCTAGCAAGGCGCGACAAGTAAAGAAAGCGCGCCGCGAAGGCGAAGACGCTACCCGAGCGATGGAGTTCGTGAAGACACATCGATGTAGAGCTCTCACGATAGACGAAAGACTGGATATTCTGGCTGTCCAGGCAAATTTGCGCTTGGATCGTTCAGTAGTTCCGCGAAAAGAGTCTGTAAACAACAAAATCGCTTGATTACTTGGCCGTTCCAACAAAACGTGTGGTGAAATTTGGTCTATCTTTCTTGCAACTGGTTCAGTGCTCACAGCGGACCCTCCTGGACATCGCGGTGACCATATGACGCGTCTATCCAACTCGGCGACTATACAGGACGCAGTACGCCAGTTTATCCGCACTAGGTGCGAAACCAGCACAAGAACAACAGCAACGGGTGTTATGCACATGCTATCAGAGGCCAACTATCTATCGTTAGATACTGAAGATGACGCTAGCATCTCATCAGCACTACGTACAGTACAGCGCTTTCTGGATAAGAACGGATACAAACGTGGAGCTCATAAAGGCAAAGGACTGCGTCTATCTCCAGCACATGATTTCGCTCGAGCTGATTGCGTGCAGAAGATGACTAGCTTTGCATGCTCGGATCGCCGTATCGTCTACATGAATGATAGTTATATTCATCATCACTACGAAAGGCGTAATGATTCGCTACTCGACCCGACAGATGATACGTACGTTAAAGTCAAGCACAACGGGCGTCGGCTATGCTTTATTGCAGCTATTATTGACAAAGATCACACTGTTGACGATGACAATCAGGCACCTGCGTCCTCCGCGCAACTCCTCAAGGACACTGTTGACATTTTTGAAGGAGGAAGCAGACTGTTGATTATCGCGGCATGTTTTGCCACGACTATTTTGTCTTTGGATGGATAAATTGCTCGACTCGCTTAGTGCTTTGGGCTTGGAGAATTGCATTATTGTAATAGACAATGCCAAGTACCACAAGGTACTACCCGAGTCAACGCCCAAACAAGAGAGTATGCGTTCGAAAATGATCACGGGTATGCAGGAGTATGGTCTAGAGATTCCTCAAAACGCGACAAAGGCAATTTTGTGGCAAATTCTATCACCTCACATTCAACACCATGTAGTGCTAGTGATTGTGGAAAAAGCAAGAGCTAAAGGCCACGACGTTGTGTTCATGCCACCCTACCATTCCGACTTGCAACCTATTGAGCTTGTGTGGGCACATGTGAAAGGTGAAGTCGGCCGCCAGTACACAACAAGCACAAATTTTCGGATATTCGCCCTCGGCTGGAGCGCGGATTTGACAACATTCAGTCTGCTACCATTCAAGGCTGTATTGACGCTGCGAACAATCAACTGATGAAGCTGAAAGCCCATCTGGAGGTAATGGATTCGCGCGAGGAATTGACGTCGTCCGAAGAGGAGGAGAATGCGTCTGAAGCAGAAGAATAAACATTTTAACACGTTATCATACCTTTATATTTTGATAGGCTTAATTTACAAATATTTGGGTTTGTTTTACACCTTATTACGAGTATCGTACCCTTTTTTAACAGTGTGCTTTCCACTAAGTTTTTGAAAGATTCGCTCGACAGAATTTGACAAGAAGCCTACCAATCAGATTAGCAAGAGATGCCGGTTCGACTCGTATGTTTTTATAATAGTGTAAAAAATGAGTCCTCGATGCTGTCGACCTTTGTTAATGGAAACCATCACTCTGCTGGCACGTACTGTCCTGTCATTCAGCATACAGAGCTAGAGAGGAAGCGACAGCAGCAGCCGGGTGTCTCCAGCGCCGACACCAGAAAATCACCGACCAGCAGAAGCCCAGAAGCCTAACGATCGTCGCACTGTGCTGGTCTGCTGGTGCGGCGCTAGGCAAGCATGCGCCTGTGCCGGTTGTCCAGCAAGACAATGCGAGAGTCGTGACAGGTGAACAATGCTCCGGGTATGTTACCTGATCGTC
Source organism: Phytophthora plurivora (assembly GCA_030027945.1). Classification (NCBI taxonomy): domain Eukaryota; phylum Oomycota; class Peronosporomycetes; order Peronosporales; family Peronosporaceae; genus Phytophthora; species Phytophthora plurivora. The sequence continues at coordinate 2,145,665 of CP125266.1, forward strand.
GTGCGTACGTTTTGACTCCTATATTCTATCTTTCTGAGGCATGCGGAGCTGGTGTTGGTGCTATTCGCATCAGTACGATTGTGCTTACCCCGCGGCAGAACCGCCGGGTGGAGGAGCAGCAATTGCTGCTTGTCGGTTCGAATCCGGCCATTGTCTTCAATTACCTATGGTTTTTGTTGTTGTGTTTTATTATATGTGAGCATTTGGTTTAGCTGCATGACGAATAAAAGGAGAAAGCGCAGCAGCAGGCGTTGGATCGATGATGACACCATTGGCTACACGTTCCTGAAATTGTGCGATCTGGACATCAAGTTTTCCTGCCTTTTGCATCGATCACAGAGCCTTCAATACGGTACCGATTGCACATGCTGACGATCCGTTTTCTTTCACGAAAGCGAGCGTGTTGTCTTGAGCCTGCTGTCCAGTGTTCACCACCGCGCTCTTGAATGCTGGAGATGCTCATCGAGGGCAAAGCCCATGGGTAGGAACAACATAATATATCCTATGGTGTGTCTAACACGTAAACTCGTACAGTGCTGTTTTTTTCACAGAACGAGAGGTGTATGCACGGGGTTCGGCCGTGAACCACTCGCACCCGAGTGCCAATAGTGACTGAGAGCCGTTTCGTTTTAGGCGCACAAACTTAAGGGTGACGACGGTGTCTGCACGGTTGACGGTATTGTGCCAGCGGGTGGAGCAACACCTCCATGCGTGTGAGGTGTTGAAGAGACTATCTGTGCGCGAAAATATTCCTCCACATCTAACAACCGTTCATCTAGCTGCTTGTTCTGCAGGATTCTGACATCGATCTGCTCCGACGGTCGCTTCAACAGCTCGACTACTGCTGTGGATTGGGCGTTGTTGCCGAACGGCTCAACCTTTGCAGGTGGAGGGGTAAAGGCGCTCCGGATTGTCTGGCTCCAGGCTAGAACCTGAGCCTCAACAATAACTCCAGCAACCATGGCTTCCCGCATACGTACGACGAATGTACTTTGAGCGGCTAAACGAAGCATGTCAGGGTAATACAGGATAAGCGTGGTTGTCAAAACATTAGCTACTCCGGCATCCAGATTGAAGGCGATATCGGCAAACGCTAGCGTATTGGATAAGATATGTGCTTGAAGGATTTCTGCGTGCGCACGTGTGGCTTCGAGTGCGTATAGAGAAGGGAGCCGAGCACCTTCCTTCGGCTTCCAGCCACTCAGAACCCGGGCGACCTAGCATATATCTGAATGCCGTGTTAACGTGATCGAGCTGCCACCCCCAATCTAATTATCCACCAAGCTGCCACCGTTTGCATGCATGGCTGCACCACGCCGAAATGTGTGCGAGGTAAGTTCAGGGGTGCGTCTTACTTTTTTTCTCTTCAGATAACTTCTTCACTGTACTCAGCAACCGATTGACATACGCTTGTGAACTAGGAACGCCAACATTTCGCTAAAAGCCTGAAACTATTGCATTATCTTCTTCTTCTTTGAGAAGCTCCAGGCTTATCTCTTGTGCCTCTGTAATAAGGTGGTACCACGATATGCCGGAACAAGCGCTTGCACGGAAACGTTGCATAACGAGAGGTGGTTAATGCAAATATTGGGCAAGTTAAAAAGTTTGCCGGGTCTTTAAAAATGGAAATACCTAGACGAAGAGCAGTCATAACTCTTTTACAGCGAAGGCAGAGAATACCACCTCAAAAATAAAAAAAAAAAATCGTTAGACACTGGGAAATTGTAGTAAACAAGCAAAACGTACAGAAGGGAATTAAGATTGATAGCTGCTGCTTCTAAAGTTGCTCAGTGTCTGAGCTACGACCGTACCGGTACCACATCATGACGACTAGGGTTATATCAAGGTAGAAACTTTCTGAGGTATCGGATATGTAGACCAGTTGAACGACGTTTTTAAAGTCTTGTTTGATGCTTGATGGTGCTTTCTCTCTCTCTCTCTCTCTCTCTCCCCCCCCCCTTTTTGTTTTAGCTTCTTCATGGTTGCTGCAGTATTTTTCCAGCCTAGATAGAATCTGTTGAAAGTGTGGCTTTACAATTTCATCTTGTTGTGGAAACGTGTCTAACAACCAGTTCTTCATGTTCCCGAAGTTCTCAAGGCACGTATTTGTAGTCCGAAATTTGTCGGTAGACCTCGCTAAAGAATATGCGTACTTATCAATGTCAATGAACTTATGGGCTGCATCAAGAGCCACGTTCGTTGCTGCTGTGAATGATTTTAAAGTAGTCTGCCTCGCCTTGCTGGTGTGAGCGGGAGCTATCTTGGCGATCAACATGCTCTCTGCGCTGGAGATTGTTTTCAAATATGAAATCTCTACCACTGCCTCCTCATCAAAATAGTTTTTAGAATATGCCATTGTATGAATTACTGTATCGGGTTACAAATATTTTGAAATGTTTCTAACTGAATATGGTAGGAAGAGTCGGATAAGACGCAAATTTTCTCAAATACCAATCATTTGATAAAATTATTGATTTGAACGAATATGATTGGTCATATCCACAACTAGGAGACATTCATGGAAAAGGCAGGTTGGATTCAAGTGGTTATTATATCATGTCGGACGCAAAATAAACTTGGCCACTGTGCTGACAACAGTGGCCTCGGCACAATCACTAATATCTGGGGCCTCTTCGAATAACCAGAATCATTTCGTAGAACCGTAAGTTCACACGTGTGTATAAACGAAACAGGAGTTTATATTATTTCTAGAACGAGGGAAGCGACCGGTGGTACCTGAACGCGTATGCTCGGGCGCTTGGGTTGAGATGGCGTAGCTGAGCCTCAATCCAGTTTCGACCGAATTTTTTTTAAAAAAAAACGAGGTTATTTCGGTATCATAACGTTCAGCTGTATTTCATATCGAATATCACTGCGAACTTTACAATATGGTAACCACGATAATGTCGCCAGTGGGGGTCGCATAAAACTGCGACGACTAAGGTTTCAGAACGTATTCTGGGTGCTAAAGATCCGGTCCGTCTTAGCTCAGGACCCGTTCTAATGTAGGCGCGCCTCAAGTGCTCAACATGATAGCTTCATAACCCGTCTTTTGATTAATTTTGTTGCATCGCCTATCACTATCGCCTTGACAGCCATCATCACCGTGTCATTTTTGTAAAATAGCGAATTTCTGGCCAAATCGCTTCACTTAAAAATGCGTACGAAGGAACCAATGCGCGGCAGCGCTGTGTTGAATCAAGATTGACTGTTTTCCGATGAAAGGGAAGTAAACGCTACGATAAACAAGAGTCTGAAAGCATTCGATAGCCCGGTGTAGAAGCCGTGACTAACATACGAAACAATGACTACTCGTCTGAAATGGGATATGGTAGCAAATCGTTTTGATTCTGACAGTATACAAAACTCTATATACTTATCAGCCAATAGAAGGAGTTAAAATTTAAATAATCGACTTAATAGCCAATAGTTATTAATATTGCGTAAAATTTTGACCAATAGAAATGACATAAAACAAGAAGAGCCGTTCTGACCATTCCAAAAATATCTGGTAAGTGCGTTGTGATATTAAGTATGTTATACTGAATTCAAGCTAACTACAAATAGAAAAAAATATTCATAGGTTTCCAACATCGACTGCCTCACTCCGAATCTGAGCGCAAGTGGAATGTCGGTGGCTTTACTTGTGCCGGTGAACAGCCAGCGAAGCACGTCTACAGCTATCAAGTCCTGCGAGGACTTTCTGGGTAAGAAACAGATGTCGCTTGCAGACGTCCGAGAGCGCATTGCAAGTGACACGACAGGTAAGAGTTTAGCTATTATTTTGGACAAATATGGGTGTTTTTTTGTTAAGAAAGTAGGAAGACAAGGCGTATCGCTGTCCAAGTACACTGTTCTGTCGTACTTCGGTAATGTTAAGAATTGGCTGGCGGATCTGTATCCCCAGCAGAGTCAGTGTGTAGCTAAGAAGCTTCAGAAGATGCTGGCTACGCTAGATCGATACTGTGAGAAGAGACCAGAGCAAGGTGTCACAAAACAAGCTACGAAGATGATAATTTCGGCCCTCTATACGCATGCATCCTCCAGCTCCGACTTTTTAGATGCTGCTCTAGTGGCTTTGATGTGGTAGCTTTACGGCCGTGGCTCTCAGGCTGAGCAACTAGAGAAGGCTTAGTTATGTGTATACCTCGGTATGTATCCACTGCAATTAATTGTTACGATTTCTGCTAAATCTACAAGTCGTGTATGTGCTAGGTGGAATGATTTTTGTGTGATTTAAACGCGTGAAGACCGTCTCCTAGCAAGGTAAATCTCTATTCAAAGATCCGAATGATCTCTTTACATGCCCCCTTCACGTACTGACTGTCGCCATGTCCCTGCCGTCTGCGCCTGGGGCTCGCATCTTTCCCCAGTTCGTCTCGAAGCTTGAACTACCTACGTCCACAATACAAAGTGATGATGAGGATTTTGGGTTTGTTGCCCTGCTAGATCGTGAACTTGACGAGCATCTTAGCTGCACGACCCCACAACCTCAGCATTCAAACAAGGATCCAGGCGCACAAGCCTACATCAACAGGCTTCTAGTCAGTGTATCAAAGTTTCCCACCGTGCAGAAGTCTAGCCTCACGAAAGGTCTTACCTCACACTCGTTCAGGAGAGGCGGAGCCATGCACGCAAATGCCGACAGCCGTATCAGCCCGAACTGGGTTGTCGAACGCGGATCCTAGAATATGTCACGCGTCAGCAAGTCGTTTCCCTACATGTTAAATACAACACACGAAGACCAAAAAGTAGCACGTCCGTTGCGCGGCTGGAGTCCACAAGCTGGTGCTCCCTTACCTGACCTATCCTCACTGGATACCGTTGTGCGATCTCGCGTCGAACGACTGCAGAGGGTTCTCTTCTCCGCGGCAATGGGATTCACCACGCCATCCTGGAACGTCGCCAATCAGGCCCTCGAGGTGCTGATGTCCACGCTGATCCTCCATTTCCCTGAGATGCAACGACACAGGTCCGACAGTCCGTACGTCCTCCGTGTCCTCGAAGCACTGGCTGTCCTCGACATCCAAGTCTCCGAACTATTATCGTGGTCGCTCACTCTCCAAACAGCATTCCATCCTGCGCTGGAAGAAAAGGAAGCCATGCCTGCCGGATCCGCCACCAATGTGAGCATCGCCCTAGCAAAACTCTCACAACAACTAGAGGAAGTGTTAGTCAGGCAAGCACGACTGGAGGAACGACTTACTGCGTTGGAGTCTCATGCTGGGTTTTCAAAGTCAAGCTCTTTTGAAAAGCAATCTCTGCACGAGAGGCCTATACCAGATGGAGACACTGAGCAGACCCAACCAAAACGTGCGCGCAAGCGAGCCTCAAAAGCGCTGGCTACAGCTTGGTTCGAATGGTTCACCGGAGTGCCACGAATGTACGGATCAACAGTTATTAGCAAAGCCGTCCTTTATGAGACAAAGTACGCTGTTGGATATATGATGTTTTGCTTACCTCTTGGCTTCGAGCTGGATCCTGACCCGCCTGCCTACAAGGGGGAGATGCATGCTCTAGGAGCCGAGGCTGAGAAGATGACGCTCGTGTTTTTGGCCTCTCACGGCTCTCAAGCTGTTGCAGTCGGCTCTGTTGTGAAGGCGATGCGCGCTTTGCAGAAGGCAGGTGACTTCCAGCACCTTCTGCAGCAGTATCGTGACAATTGGTTTGCCGGCAACGTTGTAGACCCGACGCCGACAACTTCTCTCCCACCTTTCCTCCGCGTCACCTAGATATTAGATATACACAATGTTGATAAAGCATTTGGGCCGTACAGCACGCTACAGTAGAATGTACTCGTCGTACAGCTGCACGGCACTCAGAGCATATACAGAAGCGAAACCATCAACTTCACAATTCCGCAGCACACAGTTTAGTTAAGCAACACAGGTAGAAGCACTCACGCTGAAGCTTAGACGCGAACCTCAACATAGCTTGAATGTACCCCGCCGACTGCAAGCGCTACTCCACACACAGAAGCACACACTACAACAGCACATAGTTAGATTCTGGCACAGTTTAGCAGCACTATATATCAGCACTCACACGAACGGACGAATGCCTCAGCACCTTTCAGCTATACGGCGGATACACCGCATCCTGTAGCGAAGCACACATCTTAGCAGCGCATAGTGTACCCTCTTCGTGTAGCAGTACTCACTCGGAAGTATACGGCACACACTACTCGACATAGAGAAGCACACATAATAGCATAGCATAGCTAACAGAACACCGTACAGTACCTCGCAACAGCAGTACTCACCCGAATACACACCGCAACACAGCAGTATCTTACGCCACAGTTCGGCAGCAGCACACTCCAATCCACTACATGACCCACGCATAGTTTAGCAATACGCACCAACAAAGAAGTACAGTAAACAGAATACATATTATAGCCCAGCACTCACAGTAATGTGAGCACAGTACGCCGGCACACAACGATAACAGGCAGTGCTATCAACACGTCTGCGTAGACGACAGCAGTACGTCTATATATACAGCAACAACACGTACAAAGTCAGCAACAGATGCGCTCGATCAGCATAGCGCCACTTACCAGGTAGCGCCTGCCACGCCGTAGCAGCAAGCGCCACTCTCAAGGCATCAGGCTGGGTCTCTATGTCCGCAAACGGCACTCACCAGCACCAGGCGGGTCTTCACGGCATCAGGCAGCGAGCATGCAACGCTCAGCATCAGGCGGCATCTAGGCGGCGCTCACGACGATCAGGCAGGGTCTCGTACCTACAGCAGTATGTAGATCTGTACACAGTAAGCGGTAGCATATACAGTCAGCAACATGCACTCAGCACTAACAGCAGGAGCCACCTCACCATGGTCGTCTGGACCACGAACAGTTGAATTCCAATAGAGATGTGACGGATCGAGGATTTACTGCAACAAAAACACCTAAATACATGTACAGCTCTTATGTACCGGTATTGCATGGAACAAGTTCAACCAGGTTAGAATTTGTACGGTATGGGGGTACAGGGGTCTAGGCAGTCCAAGGACGCGACATCTAGTAAAGTTGACTTTGGCAGTCATTTCGCTTCACCACACCGCTACTGATACACGTCGTGTCTCTATTAGTAGGTTGCGAATCAACAGTAGAATTGATTTTCTGTCAACTGCACGCTGTTATTTCTGCCGTCGTAATAAGCACAGTTAGTAAAAGATAGCTACAAATACAATGATATGTACCGATTGTATGCGTAGATACGTGTGTCCGGAATCCGACATGTTGAGTTGCGCAATTCGTTGTGCTGCAATCCATCTACTCCAGGTTAGGCAGAGTTTGCGTGGGACTGGAGGATGACGGTTGTCAATGTTTACATTGCGCCTTCTGGCGCACTCTCGAAACGGCTTCTCTTCCAGGTGTTTCAGGTCTCTTCGGCAGAAATAACGCCTTCAAGTGGTCCTACTCAGTAGGTTTTCGGATGGCAGTAAACCGCGTCACCGTCTTGTTCGGTTGAACAAGTGGCGGCGTCACAATCTTGCTACCCAAAGCGCGGGCAAAGTGCAGGAGTGAAAGTTGCCTCCGTGAATGGACCGATGCTGCCAACGCAACACTTGACCCCAGTGAAAATTGTCCTAGGAAAAAGGACAAAAATGCAGGTTAGTGTGCATTACACAACTATTTTTGTCCTTCGAGCTACCCGTCCTGTAGGACAAATCGGCTAATTCTGACCAATTTTCCACCACAATAGTCTGATTTGGTTAAACACATATTGTACACAGTACGATAATGTAGCCATCATGTGCTCTACAAATATAAATGCGTGGGTAAATTTGTCCTATAATATAGGACAAATCACGGATGCCGTATGTCGTTAAAGATACTTACTTAATCGGATATTACGCGTAGATGGACGATGGTAGACACTATTGCTCTAACTCAATGAAATGACGAAGGACATAGCTATTCGGATTAATGTCCATCTTTTGTGTACGGATAATATTGGCATCGGTATTAGACGCTAACCTTTGGTCCTTTCATTTGCCCTTTGAGTTTGACTCACTGGGGTTAACGACAGCAATACCTCGTCCAGAAAAATGCAGGTTTTGTGTAAAGAACTTGGTAAGTAAAGCGTTTCTATGTGTCAGTAGAGGCTTTTGGAAAATCTTAACAGTCTTTCCTGAAAAACCATACGTCGACATATCAAGTTGACTAAATTTAGCACAACGACCTTAGTTTCTAATGAGCCACTGTTGCACTAGTTCAAATTCGCTACGCAAGATACTTATGTTAGTCAAGCCCATTCAGCAGCGTGTCTTCACGATGGTATTCCGCATTAATGGACAGCACGACAAGGAGCTGATGCGAGAAGTAATCAACGCCCATAAATGAATGCTAAGAGTCCTAACGTATGTAATAGAGTTTTTCAACGCTCTTAATCGGCTCTCGTCAAATTCAGATGTTGCTGCGTCACTCGGTAGGTTCGTCTTGGGCTACCCGTCAGCGCTGGAAATACAAAGTCGTCATCGTTCCACTTTGTCCTCGTTGCTTCGTTGCGTAGTTCGCCCAGGCACGCAACGCATTGATTGGGTCCTCGTCCGGCGACAGATGGTGAAGATTATACATCCAACCTTTGGCAACTTCGGTCTTCCGGTTGAATAAGGGGTACGTCTCAAATTCGATAACCTCGCCGGGGGCAGGACCAACAGCTATGGAACGGCTGCGGTCACGACAACTCTGTGGTGATGTTCAGAATGGCGACTTCTCCATCGTCAGCTTCTCCGTTTTCTTTTGCCACTGCCCACATTACCAAATTAGTCAACATTCGATCTAACACAAAAACAAAACCATGCCTTACTTAGATAGCAATATCTTCTTCGCTTCATGACTGTCGAAAATCCATCTTCGCCCCGCGTAAGATTAAGAGCTTTGTTGCGGCTTCCAGCTCCTGTGCACGGTGCAAAAAAGGCGGAGTGAGGTCGACAGCGGTGACTCACCACTACTTCTGCAGAGCTAGTGAATCACAGTTTTGGAAATCTGCTTTATTTGAGTGTTATCTATGCAATTTGACATGCGGATCAAGAAAACGGCACATGTATTCGCCTGTCAATTCAGATGTAGCTGTCCTTATTGCTCAGGGAGTAGGGCTGAAGCGCCTTCTGTGTGACTTGTCGACGTCTACCTGAGCGACGTTGAGTCATCACCTCTTGATCTGTACTCGCTTGCGGATTTGGAATCTCGATTCGAGCCTCAGCAGCAGCTTGCTCTGTTGTATTGTTACGTGTACCTGTGGACTGAAGTCGGGGTGGCTCAACACCTAGCTGCACATGATTTGCCAGCTGGACAGGTGGTTCAACGCCTGGCGCATCGACACCCGGGTAATTTGGAATTGCATCTTGTAAAGTATCTGCAGCAACAACATACTGCACCATAATCCTCGCGCCCGGCACTAAAACAGCTACATGTAGGCTTTCGTTGTCGGGAACCTGATTGGTGGCAGCTCCTATTATCGTGGGTGCAACTGCCACCGCGGGGTCGTGGATTTGATATCGCTGGGGCGTCTGGGGCCCAACAACTACATGTACTACGCCATTGGGTATCGAGTCGTGAACAGCCGCAGGTGCTGTCGCACCTCTCTCCGCCTGCTGTTTTCTCTCGCGCGACCCGCGCAAGGTGTCACAAATCTTGGGTTTGGGTCTGGCATACCGGGGCACTGCAACTCAGCAAACTGAGTAGCCTTGATGACACCGAAGCATATTCCAGATTTCTGCCAAAATAAAGCAAGCACATGACCTGGTTACTACGCCGACAATCCAACCACCAGAAGGCATGTCCTTCCACATAATTCTAGTCTGTAGGAGTCCACAACACCGAAAGTTGGCCAACATCTTTCCCCGTCTACGTCCTGAGAGTTGGAGCCAGGCCCTGGGAACACACAAAACCAGGGCTGTGTGCGGTGATCACCAGTGACGCATTTAATGTGTTTTTTTTTGTTCGCACGTAAGTAAGCCGCATTGATTCGCTTAGAAACTGCTGATTCTGCTGCAGATGGGGTCATGGACGACTCGTATGTAATGCGTGACAAGTCTAGGCGGTTAACCAGCTCAGTAGAAGTAGCGTGAGTCGAGTTATTAACCTGTTTGCGTTTGAAATGATAGGTTTTCAAAGGGTTATTTGTCGAAACACAACCAAAACGGGTATGGTAGGTCTTCCAGCTCCAGAAACGAGCATGTAATAGCCACATTTGAATAATATGGTTTGAAATAAGTCGTAACAGCAGGCAAATTACTCCGGCACCTCTCCAAGATGCAATAACGAAGTCTCTCTTGCACAAATACTGCTGCTCATCAGTAGAAAAGTGCAAATCATAAAGGTTCCTGAAAATCAACTGCTGAGATACATCATCCAACTTCGCACCATGTGTACATTTTGCATGACATGAAACCAGCACATTTCTTAGCTCAACGGAAATGTTATATATACCTGTTGCGCCATAACTCCAGCACCATAACCCAGGGACAGGCCCTCTACCATGAACATAGAATACGAGACACGTATTATATGTGCTTGACATTCGTACGAGGTAGATTTGCAAAACTGGCGCGTACGGATACCGCTAAACCTTTCAATCGGTACCACTCTTTCGGGTAATAGAGGGTATAATTGGTGTACGAGTAATGTGGTATTGCGGGTATGGATTACGTCCAGTAGAAGAGTTTTATAGGTTTAGAGGTACCCTTTCTAAGCTGAATCATCGTACTTAGTATCTTAGCAATATATTCATCGGTCGGGTGTTCGAAGGGCTTACCGGTATCTGTATTTGATCAGATTCACGCAAGTAGACCTACAGAATTGGCAAGTACGCTAGATGTGGAGAAATAGCCAATAGATGTGGAGAATGGGCTAGTATATATGAGGTACAGTACTGTAAGTCGTCGCTGGGTACTGTTACAGAGGACTGGGGGATCAATGCGTACAGTAACATATCTGTGAGTACAGTACTTGGCTGAGAACTATTTTAATTGGAACGTCGGCACGGTTTGGCAAAGTCTAACCTGTTACCTAATATTAGCAGTGAAACGGGAGTTGCAGTTGGACAAACAGTATTAGTAAAAAGAAATAGCGAACGCCTGTAATACCAAAATGTTCTCTAAACAAGAGGTGAGAACAAATTCAGTGGGAGGAGGTCGATTGAGTTCTTGGTGGTCATCGGCATATTGAAGTCCACTTACTAAGCCCTGTATGGAGGGGACAGATTTAGGGCATACTAATTTAAAATTGGTATTATATCACTATTTACGTGTTGTCGCTCTACAGCCCTTGATCGCCTACTGTTGACCCTGGTAACTTGTTCCATATCAACAGGAAATCAGTACCGTTTTTCTGTTGATATGAAAAGCTATTGCTGACAATGAATCCATCTCGTCATGATGCTCTACAGGTTCCAGCTGCACATAAAAATGAGTAGAATACGAGTATATGCTTATCAGTATATGCCACTGCCAGCATCATGCTTATCGGTGTTGGTTTGCATTGGAAAGCTTGCTCACGCCTCAATCTTCTTGTGTCAAAGAGAAACCCAAGCTACTTAGCCTTCTTGATGTTCCTTCGACCAAGAAAGTTTGCAAATTCCTAGATTTCCAGCTTGGGTACATGCAGAGGATCCCTAAGTTAGATTATTGTCTACCATACTAAACTATTCGGACTGCTGACCTCTCCGACGTGTGCCAAGGATCAGGTACATTTATGTTTACCACAAAATTTGTTTGTGGGCAATGTAAAGAGTTTAGGGGAAATAAAATACGATGCGGAGGTGAGGAGTCTGTTTGAGCCAAGTTTGTAGGCGGCAGGACATCGCATGAAACAGTCGGTTTTTCTCAGTACATTAAAAAAATGGCTTGAGAACGATGTGCTCTCAAGCCGGCAAATTCATAAATGACGCACAAACCTTTGTCCGGATAATGAGAAGAAAGCACAAACCAGTCATCTAATCAACGCACGTCTATTGGCCATCTATCTACCAATGGCAACTTGGCAGCTCTAAATGTGTAGCCACGTAGCCAGAGAGCGTCTCCAAACCACTCACTACGGCTTGACCCATGCCGACGGCGCAGCTTGGAGCTCAGTCATCATATATTCGACGCTACTGCTCAAGTCGTTAGCCACTCAACAGCAGATCACTGCAGGTCATTCTGCCCAATCGCTAGAGCGCAGAGCGATGTTGATTCGAGTCCAGTCGTTGTCTTATGCTGCGTTGATACATGTACTGTTCCTTACTGACTCGAGTATATTCTGCGTGTATCTTGGAGCAGGGTCCTTGATAGCAGGCGTTTGCAGCAGGTGTTGATAGCGATTGATCATAGCATTCATGGCGCGTGCTTGAAGGCAGCGCCAGACCCGCGCGACGTCGGCCAGGAATGACAGCACTGAAGCTAATCCGGCCGTTCGCCGAGAACGAAGTGGTGGAAAAGACGTGGTAGATTGGAAAAGTGGGCGACCGCTTATGATTGAGTGGGCACTAGGTGGTTCTACGTAACGGATGCTCGCCGACTGTCTAACAAATGATTTAGTTCTCAACTTACCTAACACCCGCAAGTACGACTTCTAGCATCACTTTGTTCCGCTGACTAGCAAAAAGTCTATCACAGGATATTTTCGGCTACTATATAATGACTGCATTGGTGATAGTGATTTTATCACACAAATATTCGGATAACACTGGGTGTTGATTGGTAATTGTATCTTCTATATTACGAAACTAGATTTGCGTTAACCACAAGAATTTTGATAACGACGTATGCGATTGTTAATCGTTCCGCAGGCCAGCTCTATAGCACGCGTTGATGCTGTTGTATATATCCTTGACAGCAAGATAGCAAACACATTGTTCAACACTTGGTCAGCAGCATCGAGCTCCATACTTGCTATAGTGGCAGTATCATCAGGCAAGCCACCGCTCTCATCGACAAGCTGCTGTAGGTGCTGCATCACCTTTTGTACGTGCTAATGCCGCATCTTGTGTTCTGGTTTAATACCATGATGTTTGCTAAGCAGTCGATAGGACCGAATACCGGTGTTTTTATCCCCCAAAACCACAAGATTTTACACTAGCTCGAGCAGGAAACTCCCAATCCATCGGCACGGAATGGTACAGCTGGTCATCTCCCCAATTTCGCGTTCTCCACGATGGCTCATGCGCTTGAGGAGGGATTGCAGTCCTGCTTCCACTACCCAATTCAATGTCACTTACTACTAGACGAAATTCTAATGCGAGACCAGTCCGCAAACCATTAATTCTGGAGTCGATATAGCGCAGCGAAACAGGGACAGCCCATCAACCACAACGTTCTGGTGTAATTTACGGACAACGATCGACGCAACGTTTCGCGGTAGTACCCCAGTCATGTCTGTCTTCAGATCTATCGTTTCGTGGCGAATAGCTTTATTTCATCTCGAAACTGGTTAACTTGCTTTGCAATGGCGAGATGTGCAGGAATACGAGTTGCTTTAAGTCCAGTGTTGCTACATATTCCAATAGTTAATATGGTATTCTTCGCTGCTGTTCTAGTAGCTCATTCGCTGTAAATACCCTTGTATAAACTTGGATGGGATGTCAGTAGTGTGTCTCGAAGAAATTGTTCATGGTAGATAATTGACGCTAAAAAGAATGGAAATGCAGATTGGATGCCACGGGGATAGTTGGAATAGCCACTTACAATCTTGTTACCGTATTGAGTATCCATTTGGCTGCTTATCGAGTTAGAAAAATGGGGCGGGAGCACATCAAACCTCTCCGAACTAAAGGGTGAACCGGCAATCATCCGACCGCGCAGATGATCAGCGCCCTCTCCAAAGTTTATATAGCGATCTTTTAATTTCCCCAGGCTTTGGCGCATTCGTAAGTAGACAGACAAGGGTGTAGGCCCATTGACATACCCTAGTGCGTAAGAACTGCCTCCTTTTCGTAAACTGTGAGTGTCAATATCTTAGGTCCTGCACCCGAGATTAGCCAATTCATCCTCGTTTAACCAGAGAACAATCCGACGTAAAATTCGCCCAAATCGATTCTTATTGTCTCCAACAAGAACTAGTTGCTGCTTACCACCAGTCCCACGTTCTGGACACGAAAAAAGATGCACGGCGAGCGCAAGTATCGGACACTGCGAGGGTTCATAATGGTTTGCAAACACATGCTTGCCGTACTTCTCAGGTCACGTTTGGTCACCTTTGTGTCCTGTCTCCTCCACGGTAAGGCAATCCTCGGACCAGTCGATATGCTGCAACATTATTGAGTCAACTGACTCAGATCGACTCATCAAATTACGAAATATCCCCAGCCAAACATAATGGTAGACCAAGACTGTCATTGTTGCGTTGGCGCGTCTTGCATGAGCTTTAAAGCAAGGATGCCAAATCCTGTGCTCTTGATATCACGTTTAAAGTGTGATAGTTTCATATCACAGCTGTGTGTGTAAAAACTATAAAACTATCACAGTTGTAGCGGATGTAAGTTATTTCATAAATTCCGGCGTATTTGTGTATGCTAATCGAATTTTAATAATAATACGATTATTGCATCTTTCGAGCAAATCATATTATTGTTCCTTTCACTTATTTTATTCCGTTTCTGTTCACTAATCTCAGAGAAACAGCCATCAATGATTGGAACTACCGTTATCCCGGATATCAGACGAGCAAACGTTGATGAATGGCCTTTTTGATGCGCTACACCACGGCAATTAACGTCCAGAACTTTAGGCTCATGCAGCGAGATCTGAGGTTTAATTTTGGGCTGTCGATCGCTGTTCTTGGTGCTTTTGAGTGCAGCCCATTTCTGTCGTAGTGAATCGTCAAGTTTTGGGGAAATCCCGTCACATATACGACTTGCAAACTTGTACCCAACATGCTGCAGCCGACTAGTGATAATGAAGCAGCAGTATCTGTATCAACACGGAATCTCATAGATGGTCAGCAACATGCGGACACACCTTTGTCTAACGTTCCACTGGAAACACAAAATGTACAGCAACTTCATCAGTTTTCATCCGAGTTTACGCAGAATCTGGCTAAATCTGGATCTACTTCTGCTGCTCATGCACCAAAACATATATCGTTAGCTGCAACAATAGTAACTATTGATACAAAAGTACAATCTACGCCTTCGAACGTGGAGATAGCGTCGTCTCCCCCGGTGGAGGAACCGGCATCGACCGACCCGGGTCGTGTACGTAAGCACACCAAAATTGCCCCTGAAGACATTGTTCAGTTCTGTGATGTGGCAGCCAACATACCGCTAGCGCCGGATAAGTCGGCAGAGATTCTTGAGCTATTTTGCGTTAAATGACGTGACAAAGATCTGAACACCAACCCCTACGGTGCAGACTGAAAGAGAAGCGACAGCGCTGTCATTGCTACCTCCAATAGTTATGTTAGTGGTCTCAAACTGATCGTTCGCAAAGGTCAAAAAAAAGGCGGCAGCAGCAGGAAAAAGAGAAATCGCTGTGGGGATGCAACACAAAACGATAAGTGTGAGAAGTTGCAGCGAACAAGTAGCTCAAGCAGTCAAACCTTATTTTTAACTCAATAAATTCTACCTGGAGCTGCAATATTTATTGTGAAGTTTGTATTAGTCGGACTGGTGCTAATTTGAGATTTGACCGGGCCAGCGACAGTTTTAGCGATACACAAACGGTGTCAAGCGGTCGTAAGCGATGACAAGCGGTCACCTTAGGTGTCGCCACATACCAGGGCATTTTTGACTTTTCGACTCTTCAATTTTGATTTCATTGTAGAGTAACTATGCCTTCGAACCCGGAAAGATGAGTTCGAATTGTAGTCGACGACTAAGTTAAACAGTATGATAGTGACTAGCGGACGTGTTTCACACGGCTCCCTCTTGAGCTTGCTTGCACCTACCTTGACGAAGCAAGTCGTATTCTTCAATTGAAAAATCAATTGAAGGTTCTACGAACCGCACGACGCTTCCGTGAGCTGCAGTGAGAAAACAATGAGAGTTTACGTATCCGATTCGTTCACGGTGACTTCGTTGCACTTGATCAATAGCTCATTTATAGATTTTCGGTGCAGCATCGATGACGATAGAACAACATTCACGCCGTTGGTGCTTTTTAAAACATCCTGACCCATTCATCGGGTTAATAATCTAGTAGAGTTTTATTTGGACTAAGACCGGTTCTGGTCAAAAATGGTCAATTGATCAATCCGCTTGATCACCGCGGCTATCGATCAAAGTTGACCAGTGTATTCCACAGTGTGTAATCCAAACATACGTATTGCACTTTGATATACACCTCTACACGCGTAACATTAGTATATTGTCGAGTGGAAAGATGTCGGTGAGATCGCGAAGCCGTGCGTAATGTATCTGAAGCGCTCATTGATGCCGTAAAAGATGACATGTATCAAGTTCCGTGTTATGATCCACGAGTCGTGACACGACAGCTTGGTGCTGTGCTCAGCGAGCTCACATCTCTAGCTACCTGTTGCCATAGTTCCGTCCCCACTGCCACAGATTCCGGCAGACTGATTGGTTTAGGGGCCCGCCTCGCCGTAGCATATTCTGTCAAGTTGACGCTACGTGGACAGTGTCAACCCTAGACACTGTCTACGTAGAGCTTCGACGGATGATACCGACAAAAGAAGGCACGGTCACTGGTCCGGCCAGAGGTATTGCCTGCACGACTAAGCTTACCTAGGTACCGGTAATGGTACCAACTTATCCGTTGTCGTTTCAGGCACTTGGCTTGTGCTTGAAGTAGCTACAGGTACCGTGCGGTAGCTAAGGTAATGGAGCTCGCTGGCGGTAATAGGTAGAGTGAAGTATTGGCGGTTGCAAGTACATGTAGATGCCAACGTCGGAGGTTCCAGATACGGTCGCAAGGTCCATATGAAGTCTTCGTGTGTAGAGAAGGTTAGTTTGAATGCATCGGTGCTTCTGTTTTCATCTTCAGTTCATTTACCTTGCGTCCAACATGCAAACGTAGTACATGTATTCTTGGCTCCAACGACAAGGTACATGTACGTGGCTATGCCGAAGACGTAGCTATGTACGTCACCTGGGGTTGATCTGACAGAATAAATGAAAGTGCAAATAGCGTGATGGCTT
The DNA here is from genome assembly GCA_030027945.1 of Phytophthora plurivora. Lineage (NCBI taxonomy): Eukaryota > Oomycota > Peronosporomycetes > Peronosporales > Peronosporaceae > Phytophthora > Phytophthora plurivora. The sequence continues at coordinate 2,162,749 of CP125266.1, forward strand.
ATCACTGGTGGTTATATATATCGAACGACTCAGTTAGTTTTGGAAGCAAATACGAGAAGTTCTCCATTCTGATGACCTCCCATTCGTACAGCATAGACAAAGTCGCGAACAGGTTGTCCAGTAAGCGTATAGAAAGAATGCCCCCGGTATGCTTGACGCTCGTAGCGGGACCATGCGACACTGGACACTACATGCCGCTACACCAACCCCACAAGCGCCTACGAGCTTAGTGGCTGGGGCCCCTATTCTCACGTGTACCATGTACTGGAGCTACAATGTTGCCGCTAACGATCAGCACCGGGCACCTTGTTCAGTGGTCCGGTGTGTAATGCACCTTCGACGTCAATTGGTACTGTAGTTACTTGAGCTGGGACTAGTACGGCGCCTTGATGGCTGGAACTTCGACACCACGAGCTGCCACTTGTAGAACTCCTTTCGAGGCCCACCTAATTTGTACTTGCCAGACTGCTTGATCGACTTGGTCGGTGGCTTGACCGACGTATCCGACGCGACCGACTCGAACGGCTTGGGCGGCGACTGGAGCGACTGGGACGGTGACTTGATCTCCGCGAGCGGCATCGGTGGTTGGAGCGACCACCCGAGCGAAGGGGCTCCGACTTGCACGATGCTGAGGGCTGAGGGCTGAAGCATACCCGATGCTTACCACTGGGGTCGAAATGGCGGTGCTTCGAACGGCACAATGAATGCGCCTTACGCGAGCGGCGACTAGCCTCACACCTTGTTCAACTGGGTCAAATACATGTACGACTCAACTGACTGCGCTGCGCGACTTGTAGGGCTTGCCTGGTGGCTGGAACTACGGTGGCACTGTGGAGAAGAAGGAGCGAATGAAGTAACTTACGTCGAAGAAGCGATGAGGCAATCGTGTTTGCTTGCGTCGGAAAGAATAGCGAATGTCGTTGCTGGTCAACCAACAAAAATCGTACTTAATGCGCAAATTTTGATCAAATCCCTTGAACTGAGGTTTTGACCCGTTTTGACCAGGCCCAGTGTTGGTCCAAATAAAGTCCTTCGCAAAATCTATCCGTGATGCAGAGCAAAACTGTGGTAACTCCTGCGGCTGAGGAAGCATGTTGAGCGCAAATTCTAACTGGGTGGACTCCGGGACAGCATCTTGACTGAGTATTGCAGCCTGTGCAAGCGAAATAAAATCTAGCTCCCCGACAGCCGCGTTGCGATCAAAAGCTGCGCTCGCACGAAGATTATGGCGCACTATAAAAATGTCAAGGACGCGCAAGCCCAAAGCGGCGGAAACTTGGCGAACAACCAGCCTCTTAAAGGCAGAGTGGAATCCCTCTAATTGGCTGGTAGACACAATTCTTACTGACTTCCCACCTTCTTGATACACACTTTCAGCAACGAATAAATCTCCATGTCGTATCTGCACCGAGATTACTATTGTAATATGCACGCCAATCATTTGCCGAACAACTAACATCATCCAGCCCTCCACTCTCTACAACACGCCTTAAAGCGGTAGTTTCAAGTACTTCATTACTAGGAGGAAAAGCTCTGCGAGATAGAGCTTCCTGGACAATGTGTAACGGGGTGTCCCCCGTTGCATTTCTAGGTATTACTTTTAGTTTCATTTACATTTCTAGGTACATTTTAGACACGTGTCAGGAGTAGCCGACACGTGTCACACTAGTAGATAGTGATTGGTCATAATTAGGGTCGCAGCCCTATTATGGCCAATCAGCGATCAACACTCAAATTGAGTTGTCCAAAAAGCCCGGGGCGGGGGCCCCGGGCCACATGAATAAACAGAGTTTAATTTGCTTCCTTTCAGCAAGGTGTAAGACAGTAATTGGTCTTTAGGCCCGTTACACAATGCGCCTGCGCTCTTCAGGAAATATGTCGACTCCGCTGCCTTTTCGTAAAATTCGACACCAGCTAACCTTAATTTTCTGCAAAGAAATATTCTTAGCGGAGCGGAGAGCGGGGGAATAACCGTTCGGAGAGGAGCTACCGATTAATCAGAGATACATGTATTGTGCTTTGCAGCCTAAATGGCGGCTGAGGCTTTATTTTCGATGATTTAATTCCCGATTGCGACACGTCAATCGGAAATTAGCATAATTTTGCAGCTCAATACTCTGGGCACTAAAGCATCGCAAATTCACGATTAAGCGCTAAAAGCGAAACTTACCACAAAGTCAGCAGAATGGCGGGCAGCTACCCGCCATTGTGCGCAGTAGGGAAGTAAGTCGCGGTTTACGACAAGCTAACCTATGCTCATAACGAAAATTAATAATCTGTGCTTGCCTAATATTAGGAGTAAAATTAGCTTTTTACACTAATTCGTGCTTAGCTTAATCGCTATAATAAGCTCGGCAAAAAGACTGCAAAGCACAATGCATCGGTATTAAAACTGGACTTGAATCTCCATCTTTCTGGACTCACCTTATTTTAGAGGAATTTCCATAAATCAACCCCAAGTACTGAGAAATGAGAAAATAGTAAGCAATGCTAGAAACACTGATGTCAGTGCATAGGATATCATTACTACTATTAGTATATCTGTGACAAAATGAAAATGCTGTGAATCATAGATGTGCTTCAGCTACCTAAGCATGTTCTCGTCTTCCTATTTACAATAGCGATTTACCAAGTTTCCATGACCACCGTACTCCGCAACCCACCCAAGCGCAAGCCCAATCCGTCCCAAGACACGCAAAAGCAAGACGTGCTGGAGGTGCCGCGTCACTCTCAGCACCAGCACGAAGCTGAAGTTGTACCTCTAGCGCAAGTCAGGTTGCGGGCCGAAGGCTGTGGCGCAGCAGGTTGCCAAGAACAAGGAGGCCAGCCGACTGCCGAGCAAGGTGCAGTACATCAAGCGCCAGCTCGACAAGGTCGGCTGGTGGGAAGAGGAAGAAGAAAAGGATGGCGAGGACGAGGCGATGGAGGTCAGCCTCGCCCGCAATGCCGTTTGGGCGACTGACCCGGACAATTTGAAGCGGGCGAAGGCACTGGCTGGTGTTGACAGGTCCACCATTATGGATTACGCTAGCTTTCAAACGTCCGGATGGGTAGTACTCCAAGAATTGTATTACTTTGTGTAATATTAATAAGAAAACTGTTCATTTCTCATTTGCTTTTGCTATTTGCTAAGTATCTGTCAGAATGCATTACATTATACTTGCCTCAATTCGTCTCAAACCACATAGGAAACTACCTCTCGTATCAATATAAAAGGCTAAGAAGCTGTCAGTTTCAGCTCGATATCAACAATTGCGAGCAAAATATTACGTGTGCACTATTTATATTATTGTGCGATGGGTGTATTACGAAGTTAAATGGGTTAAACTTGACAAAAACATTGTATGACACAAACATTTGCTGGGTTTTAGGAATAAATGTTTGTGTTTTATTAGTCCAAGTTGAAGTGAAATGGAAGATACTAATTTGTGCTAAAGTCCAAAGCTCTCTTTCTCTCGTCGCACATAGGGTAACTGATTCAGTTACCGCCTTTAGCTTTCCGGCGCTTGTGTTTCGGCTTAGGTCCTGGCTTTAGACCCCGTTTGCCTAACTCCGGCGGTTCAGATCGGATTGGCGGGACACGTACGGTGCTATCCAGCTCCAGAGTGACGTCTGTGGGCCATGGACGGAATGGAGCGCTGTACATCTCGCGGAAATGACCGATGGACAGCCTCTTTGGGTTGTAGAGTGTGTCGAGAGCCAGTCCTTCTTTCACCGCAGCAGCGATAGCATGGACACTGGGAAATTCTTTGTCCTGCCCGTTGCCGCACGTGCATTTATGAGCCGGCAGGTCCACTAGCCGCCAAGGGTGAATAGGACTGGCTCTCGACACACTCTACAACGCAAAGAGGCTGTCCATCGATCATTTCCGCGAGATGTACAGCGCTCCATTCCGTCCATGGCCCACAGACGTCACTCTGGAGCTGGATAGCACCGTACGTGTCCGGCCTGCGTCTCACCTAAAAACAATATTGTATGCACCCTCCATAGCAGGGGTTACCTTGCACTGCTGACTTGCAACGATAAGTTTCTTGCATTCCCCACGGAGCAACGGCACGAGCTCCGAATCTGGTATCTTCGACGCCCAATTTGCAACCATCTGTCTCTTGTCCGACACAAGCTCGCTCAACTTCCGAAAGTATAGTGCAAACGCGTCAAGAGGCTTGGCACTTCGACAGTCGTTGCCGGCCCAATCATTGGCTTGCTCAGCAAGGTTAGATGTTGTCTCGCCGTATGTGGGGAGTTTGAACTCTTCTTGGTACTTGTATTTGACCCAGTGCTTCTTATCAATACCTTGGAGATATTCGGCCGCGGCTGGTTTCGTTTTGGCCAGCTCTTTCTCAAAGACGTTGTAGTCACTTTCACAGTCACTGCCTGCCATGTCGTTTATAAGACTGCGCTCCTTGCCAGTGAGTGAAATTCCTTTAGTGTTGGTATTGCTTTTGATATGTCGGAGACAAAAGCGGTGGCCAGCCTCTGGAAACACGTCGTTAACTGCAGACAAGAGACCCTTCTGGCGGTCGTACACGATCGTGAAGCGGTTCAATTCACCCAACGCTTCGTTCATGACTGTTGAAAACCAAACGCAAATCTCGTAGTTCTCGACAGGGACGAGAGAAAAAGCAAACGGCAGGATGTGGTTGTTGTAGTCCTTCGCGGTCGCGATCAAATAAAGCCCATAGTTATTCATTTCCCCCTTCAAATGCGCGCCATGTAACCCATAGAGTCGACGTGCCATCTGAGCGACTCGAATTCCAATGGAAGGTAAAAAAAAAAAAAACACGCCCGTGCGAAAGTCCCATCACTCTCTTTCTCGAATCGCCAGATAGACCCCGGGTTTTTCTCGGCCATCAACTTGAGATAACTCTCTAGCTTCTGGTAACTGATGATACGTTCTACGCTGTTACCGTCGTGCATGGCTTGCTTGATTCGAGAAATTGTCGAAGGTGAGACCTTGAATCCTTTCGCGACGAGAAAATCAGCAATCGAAGCCCCTGTCATATTCCTCGTTTTCCCTTCGTACAGCGGCAGCATCTCGGTCTCTACCAAATGAGTTAGCAGCTTGAGACTTTGTGTCGTGTTTCGTTTGCCCTTTTGCGGACGAGCAACGGTGCTTTCCGCGACAGGTCGACTTGTAAAACCCACGTATTTGATGTGGTTGTGGCACAAATTGACTCGACAAATCTTCCAAAGTCCATCAACACCGCTAACGTTTATTGAAAACGGACACGAAATGTCTTGGTCTGGTACGTCTTTGTCGAAAAACTGTTGCCCGTTTAGTTTTTTACACACGTACTTAGCATTCCCCCGCCTTCACCTTTCGAGCTGAAGTGCTGTACAACCAGCTGGAACCCGCAAGCTTGAGCATACTCCTTACAGCGAAGCTGTATAGCCTTCTGAGATCCATGGTATTCAGAGCCAACGTTATCACGTCGAGCATAGGCCACGCCGTAGTCAGTCTGGTTCGGATCAGCGTGTTGTACAGCAACACTTGCGCGTATTATGCCCATTTCGTTTGCCTTAGCGATGTCAGACGCTTCGAGGACGAAGGGCGCGCTCCCGTGGCATGGGGGTTGCTTATGTTTGGGCGCCATTGAAGCAGAGACCTAGTAGGTGTCGAAATGAGGAGTGCTCATTTAGAAAGACTAATGCGAAAGTTACCGTGGGGAGTTTCATCTACAACGGACATTTACGTTGGTTATTTAAACCGCAGCGCCTCCGTTGGTAGTACATTTTTAAAGAGTATGTCGGTTTGGGAGACGTAGTATTTATCATGATGAATAATACTGGGATAGGAAGCAACGTAGTGCTGCTAGCACAGCCCAAATCGGATTATTTCCGTGGGCACATACCAGTATAGTACTCATGCAACCGGTATGACAGCGGTTGCACAGTGGGCCCTCCAAAACGTTTATTAGTGTGGGCACCATGAACCGGTATGGTATTCGTACAACCGGTATGACCACTTTGCAGCGAAAAATATGAGTGACGTTTTGGTGTTGAATGACAGAAATACATGTAGGAAATTATCCGTACCAGATTAGTGTGCCAGATTGAAGCTGCTCGTGTTAGCACGGCGCCAGCCGTGCTTCAACACGAGCCTCAAAAGCCTTCAATCGAGAGCAGCCGACAGCCAAATCGGCATCGTCAGTCTGCGATTTTCTTTCACGTACCCATGGCGGCGTCCTTTCCTGACTCCTGTACTTCCGTTGGTCTGTTCTCTAGCGCCAAGGCAACCAACTCTGGGCAAACCTGTGTGGCGTCTGCAGTGATTCACTGGCAGTGACCATACTGTCGTCTACACGGGCAGTGAACTGAGCTGTGTGCTCGATCGGCTTCGGTGCCTAACGTTGGGTCAGCATCGCGCACTACCTGAGGAAGATAAACTGCGCGCATAGGTTACCGCACTTCCCCCAACAGCCCTTCAAGTATTATTTACCGGTATTTCCGTTTTGTGACTGTGTTTTGCAGACATTAGAACCAAATTCTATCCCAGCCTTCGCGGAGCCCTAGTAATAGTACATATATATACTATTTTTGATTGTGCCTACTACTAATACTTGTCTACTGATTTGACACTGTAAATTGCAATTATCACCATCTAAAAATACTACTTGGGGTTGATTTATGGAAATTCCTCCCTTATATTACCCTGAATCCCTAACTGCCGTGCCTCCGCCTCTGTTTCAACAATACAATTAATTTTAGAAGTAAATCGAATTGTTATATCATATGATTATTTTTGTTACTCCAAGTATTTTTATTCACGCGACAATATGACCGCGGCGGATGTGGAAGAATGGGACGAGTGGGAAGATAGCGAGCCAGTCGCCGCGCCAAACACAGATGCCCAGAACTCAAAGGCACATACTCATCTAACCACCCCTGAATCGTCGTCAGCCAACACTGGGGAGTGGGGCTTCGACTTGACCGAACTGGAGCACGAGATTTCGAACCTCGTGCCTTCTGCCTGCTTGACACCTCTCAGCGTCACTGACGGCAGTGAAGAGAAGCTTTTATCATTGCTAAATGACCTGCCTACAGCCTTACAAACTGGCGGCAAGAAGTTACGCACCCTTGAGGCGTTAGCGCTCGTCGCACGGCTCCACGTGGAGGCCGCCCGTGGCAGCTTCGCGGAGTTACAGAGCGGCGCACAAGCTACTGCAGAACAGTTGGAGGGCTTCAAAGAGGAGCTACAACAATTGGCTGGGGAATGGGGCGACAAGAAGCTGCTGGAGTCGACGTTGACGACCTCCGAACGCCAGCAACTTGAGGAGATATCGGGGCTGTTGCACAGCGCTTTAAGTGCGGAAAACGAGGAGCTGACGCTGTTCCAAGAGGTTATTGAACAGCTCTTTGCGGGTATGGAGGAGCAAAAGATAGTGTTGTCCACGAACTGGTTGAAAGGGGACACAGAGGAAGCTCAACTGGAGGAGACGGAGAGCTACTTGAATCAGATTCTGGCTATTCACAGTGAGGAACTGACGAACTGTAGCCGCATGCCAACGCTGTCGGAGGCTGAAATCTTCCAAGATGCCAAGGATATTAAACGTGATGAGCTGCTGATTAATGGGGTGAAGGTTGAAGGCACGAGGGGCTACGATGCCGTGGTGGACGCGTTGCAGCACGAGTTGGAGCATGTGTTGGCTCGTCAAGTTGGTAAAACGCCGGAGCAGACGCCCATGGCGGTGAGCAACACTCTCCAGTCAGTTGCGATGGCAGTATTGCATGCGAGCAACCGCACGGAGTCTGGTGGATGCTCGTACGAGCTTCTGGGGAAATTTCTGAGCAATCACGAGATGGATCGAGTGCTACTGCGACCCGATTCAGCTCGAGCTGCTCCACTCGAAGTTCGCATGGATGTGGGTCCTTATTTGGAAGCCGTTCCCGGCTCGAAAGAACTGACTTGGGCATTTGGTCTGCGCGTGAAGCTCCTTGCCGTGACTTGGTACCTGGTGTGTGACGCTGAAGACCCAACGAACGAGTTGTACGAGGTCGAAACCACGTTCTGCAACCGTCTCGCGTTCCCAGTCGGACTGACGCCGTTCCACTCACTTGACAACATGCGTAAGGACCGTGGAGATGTTGCTGTCCGCTTGGTGCTCCCTACTCCAGCAAGTCCCCGTCAAGAGTAAGATACTGCAGTAAATAGGAAGGTTGATGATACACTCACTCGGCAACACACTCGATTACTTAAGGTCAAAATCCCGAGGGAAGAAGCTATCAACATGTCGTTCAATTCACAATGCGCCGTCGCCCTCTATGGCGCCTCTCGCCGCGCCGTTTACAAAATGCACACGCCATCACCGTTGGGCGTGATCATGACGATACTGGAGTAACGCGTGCCCAACGGGTCGTTGTACACGCTGTCCTCAGAGCTGCGCACACCGTCCGCCGTTGTCGCAGAACTGCGTGCGCCGTCGGGGCCCGTGGGCTCCGTCTCGTGGTTCTGCTTCTTCATGTACGCGACAATGGCGACAATGGCAGCACAACCTGCAACGCCAACCACACCGAACAGGGCCGAGGTTTCAGTGCTGGAATTGCCCGACACTCTCTGAGCTTCTCTGGCCTGAGCCTCCTGGCTCGTGAGACTGCCGCTGCCGGACGTAGAAGCGGACGGCGCCGCGGTCGTAGCTGCCGGGGCAGCCGGGGCCGGTGCTGCAGTGGTAGACGTAGGTTCCGGACGCAGCGTCGTCTTCTTCGGCTCGAGAGTCGAGACATCGCCCACGTCGGGACCTTCCATCGATCCCGACATGGACGCTGAACCGGCCGAAGCCGAAGCAGAGTCATCCGGGATCTCAACCGCTTCGGAACTAGAGCCAGAGTTGCTGTCAGCATCAGCCGAAGCAGAAGCGCTCTTGGTCTCGGTGGTTTTCTTAGTTGAGGGCTTCTTGGTCACATCAGCCACATCCGCCGACGACGAGGATGAAGACTTGCGAACAAACACAGACTCGTCACTGCTGTCGGACTCATCGCCGGCAGACGTGTTCTTCTTGCTCTTGGAGGTAGATTTGCTGGAATCTGAGTCGCTCTGGCCGGCAGTCGTCTCCGTCTTGGAGCCCGAAGAATCCTTCGCCGTCAAAGTGACCAGGTGCGGGATCGACTTGGCCTTTTCCCCTCCCTGCTTCGATGATGAGGTCTGCTTGGTCGTGGTAGTCGTGCCAGTCTTAGTGGGCGCAGTCGTAGCAGGCGCAGTCGTAGCCGGCGTAGGCGTAGTTGTAGGCGTAAGACCCGCCTTTACGAAGGTCGTGCTACCGACTGTCTGGGTAACGGTGTCCGTGGACAAGGTCGTCGTGGGGGTAACAGCGATCGTGGGCTTCGTAACCGTGTTAGTAGTGGAGGTCGTCGTGCTGGCCACAGTCTTCACGACAGTCGACGCGGTGTTGGCCACAGTTTTGACAGTCGATCCGGCAGTGTTAGTCACAGTCTGCACAACAGGAGCTACAGTCTTCACGACATTCGACGTGGTGTCGGCCACAGTTTTGACAGTCGATCCGGCAGTGTTAGTCACAGTCTGCACAACAGGAGCTACAGTCTTCACGACATTCGACGTGGTGTCGGCCACAGTTTTGACAGTCGATCCGGCAGTGTTAGTCACAGTCTGCACAACAGGAGCTACAGTCTTCACGACATTCGACGTGGTGTCGGCCACAGTTTTGACAGTCGATCCGGCAGTGTTAGTCACAGTCTGCACAACAGGCGCCACAGTCTTTACGACGGTGTCGGCCACAGTTTTGACAGTCGTTCCGGCCGTGTTAGCCACAGTCTTTACGACGGGCGCCACCGTCTTCACGACGGTGTCAGCCACACTGTTGACAGTATATCCAGCAGTGTTAGCCACAGTCTGCACAACAGGGGCGACAGTGTCGACCACGGTATCCACAACATCGGTCGTGCCGCTCACCGTCGAGCCAAGTAGCGACGAAGTAGTATCCACAGTCGAGTCAACAGTCTGCGTGACACCGTCAACGGTGGAGCCGACAGTCTGCGTAACTCCATCGACAGTCGAGCCTACAGTCTGCGTAACATCATCCAGCGTCGAGCCAACAGTGTAGGTCACGTCGTCCAGCGTCGAGCCGACAGTATAAGTCACGTCGTCCAGCGTCGAGCCAACCGTGTAAACCACGTCGTCCAAAGTCGAGCCCACGGTATCCGTAACATCATCCAAAGTGGAGCCCACCGTATTCGTAACATCGCCCAAGGTAGAGCCCACCGTATTCGTAACATCGTTCAGCGTTGATCCCGTCGTGTGAACCACATCGCCCACTGTCGAACTAACCGTTTGCGTGACTCCATCAAGCGTCGATCCCGCCGTCTGAGCCACGTCGCCTACCGTCGAGCTCACCGTCTGCGTAACTCCATTGAGCGTCGATCCTGCCGTCTGAGCCACGTCGTCCACGGTCGAAGTCGTCGTCTGAGCCACGTCGCTGGCCGCCGAACCGACCGTCGTCGTAACCTGCTGCACTGCGCCGTCCACGGTCGACGCGGTCGTGTCCACGACGTCCGTGGCGGAGTCCACTGTACCGCTCACCGAGTTCGACAGCAACGAACCTAGACCCAACGAGGGGCTGGAGAAGCTGGTGCTAGTCGGTGCCGTCGTAACGGGAGTCTGTTCCTGCTGCTGCGTCTCCTGCTGCTGCGTCTCCTGCTGCTGCGTCTCCTGCTGCACCGTTTCAACGCCCACGACGCCGTCGAGGCTGCCGCTGCCGCTCGTGCTGCTCTCCTGTGCGTTCACCGCCGCCATGACGAGGCAGGCGGCCGTGATCACGCGAACCAATACACAACGCATCGTCCTATCGGGCTATTGTCGCCCAGAGTCCGTCCGCTGTGTCGATGTGTCAAATGCGTGCAATGCTGAGACCCGTGCAGTCGCTTCGGCGTTCAATCAATCGCTGGATCCTTGTCGCGATTTGACAAGAAGCAGCAGAGAGCGAAAGGAAGCGTGCGTGGGTGGGGGGTACTTGCGGTTGCGAGGCCGAAGTGGAAATGCCGGCACTGGCCGCCGGGCGCTAATGCAGCGCCGATCGTTCTGACTATCTGTCGTCTGACTCGCGTACCCACACAAAAAGACGACAAAGCGAAAATATTTGTTTCAAAAACGGATATACTTCCACATTGAATATCACTATTTTTAACGAGTGATACAGTACAATGTGAATGCTTACTTTGCAATGAAGTATACCTGTGTTGTTTGATACATTTTATTTGCTGTTGGTTATTGTAAATTACTGTTGTTTTGGGGCAAAAAGTAATGTTTTCTGGCACAGAAACTAGGATGCGCCGGTCACTGTCGGTTCAAGGGGGGACCAGCGCTGCATAGTTTACGCCAGTCAAGCCATCGCCTGCACGCTCGGATCGTCCACGTGCTCTGTGTGCGTGCTGAATTGCTTGCTTTTTGAACGCCTTGTCCAGCGTGGCACGAAAGCTCCACTGCCGATTGCTTGGTCAGCGTGGCAGGCAGCACCAACAATTGCCAGTGGACTCCGCCGTGCAGCCCACACCGCTCGGCTCACCTCAAGTCGACACGCTGCATTTCTCAACGTTACATTTGCATTGCTGCTGGAAGGCAATTAGGTGACCTACACGCGCGTGTCAAACTAGCGATACATGTCTTGGAGGTGTCAGAAGGCCGCCGACCTCACATCACTTCGGCTACATGAAGTGTTGCGCCGTGGCGTTACTTGGCAGGTTGCGCGTTTCGAAACGACATCGCACCGAAGTTCAGCTTTAGCTTTAGCTCAACGGCGCCACGGTCTCCAATTCGTAGAACGTTGAATGGAGACCTTTCGAAGGCAGCCACATGATCTCAGATGTGTGGCTTCGGCCGCCACTTTGCCCAGCACCACTGATCATGCAGGAAACTGACGACGACGTGCGTCGCCAATTGTTCAAGTCGTAGGAATTCGCCAGCAAGCTGTGGCGGATGGAGAACGAGATTGTCAACTCGGAAGGAGTAGGGAGGAAGATGAGATAGCTACTACATGTATTAAATACTAGGAACGCTTAGTCCAAGTATATGTAGGCAGCAGCATGACCAAAAGGGACAATAGACTTTTTTCTCATTCATTCAGGTCGTAGGAATTGTCAGCTTAAAGTTTGATTAAACATTACAGCCAATCAAATCGTATATGCCACTACAGAGGTCCTTTGTCAGCGCATATCGCTCCACAGTCCATTCCGCACTCAAAATGGCTCGAGACGACAGCTCTTCCTCGGGTTTCTCCAGTGACGAGGACATGGCGGACGTGTCGGACCTGCCGTCCGCCTCGTACGTCCCCAGTGTCCAAGTCCAAGTCTTAGCGGACGATGAAGGCACGTCTCCCGTCCTCCCGTGCTGTCAAGAAGCTGCGAATCCCATTCAACAGCTTGAAAATCCTCTAGATCTTCAGTACGAGCAGTATACGGCTGCTATCGGCCACATTACGTGGCATTGGCCTGCTGAGGACGAGGACAGGCTTAAGAGCTACCATTCGCTGCGTGCAGAGCTCTATAAGACCTTCCAGAAGGCTTTCCCTCTTACTGAAGCCATGTACATTCAGTGGATAAGTGATGCCAGTGCTAAAGGAGCCTCCATTGAAGAGATTCAGGGGCTCTTTGAGTTATCCCAAGCAGACTATTGGTCTGTACCTTTGACACTGCAGTACCTGAGGTTCATCAAGGACAATAAAGACAACCAGGAGCTGGATAAAGCCATGATCAAGGCTCAGAAAACACTGGGAATGCACTTTGGCCAGGGACACGAAGTCTGGGCACTTTGTAGAGAGCTCACGACTGAGAAACACGATGAAATGGAGACGCAGGACGAGGTGAAGAAGGAGAGAGATCTTCGAGAGCTCTTTGTCAAGCAGATGCAGCTGCCATTGGACCAGAACGACCTCGTCATGTCGGAATTCCGAGCCTGGGACGCGTACAATACACTGGATGCTGAAGCTTCAGGCTCGGCTTTTGAAGAGGTCTCCAAGAAGCAGAGCAAGCTCTTTACTCCGCTCATGAAGAAGCTGCGTGGATTTGAGGCGAGAATTAATGCAGCACCAGGGACGAAGGATGCACCTGAACAGGCCTGGCAGCAGTATCTGAACTTTGTCAAGCACCGTGTAACGCCCTTGGTGGCGAATGATGAGGGAAGGCAACTGTTGGTGTGTCTGTACGAGCGTGCTATGGCTACCATGTGCTTGAGTTCTACGTTGTGGGGAAGTTACTTGGAGTACCTGGAGCCTGACGAAGCCAACCCTGAGTCAAAGGAGTCAGGTGGTAATAAGCTGGAAGTTGCTCGACGAGCTGTGCGAAACGTTCCTTTTGACTCCTCTGTCTGGACCGAGTTGTTGATTGAGATGGAGCTGCAGAGCAAGTCTATGGAGGAGGTTTCGCACTTTGTAAGAGTGAATTTGTTGGAGCGGTTAAGTTCACCTATGGAACAGTATAACTTGCTGAGTGTGCTACTCACGTGGTGTGACTCGGTGCGTCGCCATGCCTCTACCAGTATTGAAGGCGAACATCTTGAGGATACCGTGCAGCAAGTGGAAGTGCTGGTTGGAGGTGTCTTTACTGAATGCGAGCGGTTTTTAGCAAAGGCTTTCCCGGATTTCGTTGATGGCAAATTGCGACTGGCAGACTACCGAGCGAAATGCTACTGGGCGTTGATGCCACCTGATAGACCGCCGAGACGTACCGCTGCAATTGCCATGAAGGTATCAATGGTTGAGGAGCTGTGGAAAAAGACGCTGGAGACCCCACTTGGCGACATGGCTGCTACTTGGATTGCATATTTCGATGCACTTCGACAAATGAATGCCTTCTCAGCGCAAAGCATCCGCACCATGGTATTTGATGAGGCTGTGCAGCGCGTGAAGGATTCCCCCGTTGTTCTCGCTGAGTCGTGGCTGCTGTTTGAGCGTGAAAATGGCGATCTGAAGAACTATATTCGAGCACGACGGTATCACGCCAAGCACCGTACATCCGTGCAAACTGCTGCCGTTGTCCCCCCTATGAGCTCTGAAGGAGACAAGAAGCCCAAGAAGCGAAAGGCTAACCCTGCCGACGGAAATCAGCGGGCCAAAAAGGTACTAAAGCAACCCGCAGCAAAGCGTGCCAAGCCAGATGAAGGTGGTGCAACAGCTATGGAAGTTGTCAAGGCCAAGGCTTCAAAAAATACGGAGAAGAAGAAGGTTCACGAAAGCCTGACGAATGAGTACACGCTTTTCTTGTGCAATGTGCCCAAGGAAGCAACTAAGGGCGACATTGAGGAGTTGTTTGGGGATATTACGACCCTGAAGGATGTTCGGCTGGTTGTCAAGACTCGCGGTGATCGCGTGAAATCGCGTGGGATGGCGTATGTGCAGTTTACAGATGACGCTGGTGTTGAAGCCGGGCTTAAGAAGGACGGCTCCCTCCTCCACGGGCATCCCCTGCGTGTTGAGCGCTCAAAGCCTCCACCAACCTCCGCGTCTACACCGTCCGCTAAAGCTGAAGGCTTTTGGAAGACCGATCCTTTGACTCTTTATGTTGGCGACTTAAACCGTGAAGTTTCCAAGCAGCAAGTGACGGAGGAACAGCTGCAAGTTGCTCTCCAGCAGTCCATGCAGGCGGCGGGTGAACTTGTGGTGGTGAATCGCGTGTCCATTTTGAAGGATCGTCATGGCAAGTTGAAAAACTATGGCCTCGTGGAAGTGGCTGAGCCTTCACAAGCTGCCTTCTGTATTGCCAACGTGGCTGCTCTACAGCAACAGCTTGGCGAGCAAGTGACGATGAAACCTTCTCGATTCTCAATCACGCATATCCTCGAGCAGCAGGAGAAACAGCACAAGCAGAAGCAGCAGCGGAAGTCAGGTGCAGCAGTTAACAAAGCGGCCAATGCGCCGCATGCACGACCCTCTACACGCTTGAATCTACCTTTGGGTGGTTCAGCGACCAGCTTGATGCCAAGAGCCCTTCGTCGGAAGCTAGCTGCTGCACCCAAGAAGGTTGAATCGTCCAAGGCGGTAGGTACTGTGACCCCAAAGAGCAATGAGGACTTCCGCAAAATGCTGTTCAACAACTAGGTTGGTATTTCTGAAAGAACGTAAGTTTTGCAACGATTTCACAATATTCACATCGCTCTCCTCTTATGCAGGGTAACAGAGTGACATTCTGTTCGTGAAGGTCTTGCGTCCATGTTGTGCGGCCAGTTTTGCTCAGTTCTGTAGTTGGAGCAGCTGCTGGAAGCTGTGTAGTTGGCTCGAGTCGCCAACTACAGCAACACCAACAAGGCCGTAACAGCGAAGTTGGTCACACGCAGCTTGAGCATGCTGGATCCGGGGTTTTGTTTGACTGGAGGTTGGATCGCGAGAAGTTGATGGACGGCTCGGAGGCGCTACAGCGTGACTGTTGGTTATGGATCGTGTCATTCCTGTCCAAGTGCCACGTTGCAAGATCGCGTTTGGGCCGAGAATGAAATCCACACTGGCGAATCATGCTACAGTACTAGGTGATGTCAGACTGGAGGTTGGATCTCGAGGCAAGTTGGGCATCCGAACGCTGTTGACAATGCGCTGTGGAGCTGCCACTTGAAGCATCAAACCGGGTGCAAGCGTCCGTCATGTGGAATCACAATGTGGATGCATGGAGGGTATCATCGGCTGCGCTGTCGGAAGGCGAGAATCCACTGCAGTCTGTCACCACAACGATGCGGTTGTCCATAGCGTGATCCTACTGCTACCGCATTAGCGCGAAGGTGACGATGAGAGCCTGCATGCGTGTCATACCAGAGAGAAAACTCGGTCCAAGTTTGGAGCAAAACGGGAAGTGGAGTCTCGTTTCAAGCGGTAACGGCCGGCTGGACATCAAACGCAATGAGTTGCAAGACGCAGTTCGTTCAATAACATTAGGAATAGTTACTTCATACCTTCACCAACTAGCTAGCTAAGGACAGGGTTCAAGACTACAGCTCGAGCCTCATCACCTTCTCCGTAGGTCTCGACTCCGGGAAGCACACGGAGATGAACTCGCTCAGCTTCTTGCAGAACGTGTGCTGCTGGCACTTGGTCTCGCCCAGGTAGTACAAGCCGCCACACTGCGCCCAGGCCTTCACGCCAGGTTCGCCGGCACTGGCGTCTTCCACGCTGCTTTGCGCATCAATGACGTTGTGCTGCTCTGCTCCGCTGGCGCCTGATTGCGCGTCACTGGAAGCCGAAGTGTTCGAGTCCTGCGTAATGTCGTCGGAATTTTGGTCGGAACTGCCGACAACTTGTCGGAGGTTCGACGCTTGCACTGCAGTCGCCAGTAGTAGAATGAGCGCGAATATGGAGATGAATCGCAGCGAAGTCATGGCGAACTGAAGATCTTTTTGGCGGAGACCGACCAATTTGGCCACCAACCGCGTGCTGACGAGACTGAGAATTTGAGACTGACGTACAGCTATTCCATTGGAATCTCCCAAACTCAGGTGCGACCGTGCGATACACACCAAGTCACTTGGAATCGGATCCCGTTTGTAGTGTGGGCCACGCTGGAGGTTTCAAAATTGAATAATTTGGTTCTCTTGACACTTTACAACTGCAGGCTATAGATACCTCTGCGATGGGATTACCTTACGAATTCGGTGGATGTATCCAAGTCACTTGAACTCCCGCCCCGTCTATGACATAAGTGGACAAGACCCTGCAGGCAGCCCCAAAGCATGTCGGCTGGATGTTTCCAAAGTCGATTAGCAAGTCATTTTGAGCTCTTTGCCGACAAGGAATGCACCCACCTTAGTTGATCACAATGTGCTTCGTGTGGATCAACTAGGCCACCGCTAAAAGCTTCAACACGTGGCCTTCATATCCACTAAAAAAACACACACACCAGAAGAGAGAGAGAGAGAGCGTGCGTGTCCTACGAACCCCATCGATCGACGACATCCGAGTACGATTTGCATCCGCGGTAAGGACCGTGTTGGCGGGTTGCCAACCGGGTTGGCGCCACACGTTGCTAGACTCAGCAGGGCGCCCTTCCAAGTAGAGCGCGTCTGGCTCGAAAGCGGGCGCGTGTGCATTGTTGTCGGTAGGTTTGTTACTGTACTCTATCGCGATGTTTGTCGACTAGAGTCTAAAGGCGAGCATCAACAGTGTTGATGCTCGTTGATTTCCCATTACCGGTATCCGTGCGACTCCTAAAAATTCCACTGCGTATTACGAGGTACCAATGTGCGTCTCATAAGGCTGGGCTATCAAGTTCTCGTGTTGGTAACTTTTTACTTGCTGGAAATTGGGAGGCAGCGTGGCTCGTATCGGGCGGGGTCGATGGTACACGCCGTGCCATCAATGCACTTGAAGAGCGTGTAGAACAGGTATCCCCCACACTTGGCGTTCCGCGGCAACGCGTACTGCTTGCACCAGAAGATCGGGCTGGAGTTCTGTGCCTCGCAACGATATCCGGAGATGCAGTTCAATTTGGTGGCGTCCCCGTCCGGCATTGGCCCGACCCAGTAGCGAGAGTAGTTAAAGCCCTCGCCCCCGCACGCTTGAGCCCCCGACACATCGGCGATTTGGTAACCGGACTCCACTACACCTGCGTCATCAGAAATGCTCCCTGTAGATCCGCTCCTGCTTGAAACATTTTGCACGGTATCCGGCAGACTCGAGGCTACTTGGTCGACTGCCAACACCGCCATTATTGTAGCTGCCGCCGTGGTTATCTTCATCATAACGGTTGGAACTTGATCAAAGCTGAAGTGATGCGGTTTTAAAAAGAGCGCTGAAGGAAAATGGAGTTCTTATAATAGTCGACGAAACGACTAAGAGCGGATTTGATATTCGAAGTCTTCGAAGTATAACGTGAACGCTTGTATATTAGAAGCTTATATGTGTATCTTCGTGTGGTTACCATTTACGCTTCTGGAACGCATTGCGAGTACCAGTCATTGACGAACTTACACTCAGAGCCCGCGATACAGTTAGTCAGTCCGCGGTAGTCTACGCCACCACACTGACCCCACAACTCCACTGATTCAGGGTTTACGACTGGCTGGCACTGGAAGTACCACGGATTTACCACCTTGCACGAGAAACCAGGAGTGCACGATAGTTCTGTGGACCAGTTCGCCGAGAGACCGTCGGCAAAGTATTTGGTGTAGTCGAAGTTCAGGCCACCGCACTGTTTCCAAGCATCAACTGGGGTAAATTGACTCCGAACTTCAGACGGACGTGTGGAGACCGGTACCTCAGACACAGGCCCAGATGGATCCTCCGTAGCTGCAGGCGCGTCCGTGGCGGCATCCGTCGTGACCGTGACATCGGTGGCTGGAGCGTCGGTGGCTGGAGCGTCCGTAGCAGCAGAGGCGCTGGACGTGGAAGCGGACGAAGCGGTCGACGGCACCGTGGCAACAGGCGCGTCCGTGGCGGCATCCGTCGTGACCGTGACATCGGTGGCTGGAGCGTCGGTGGCTGGAGCGTCCGTAGCAGCAGAGGCGCTGGACGTGGAAGCGGACGAAGCGGTCGACGGCACCGTGGCAACAGGCGCGTCCGTGGCGGCATCCGTCGTGACCGTGACATCGGTGGCTGGAGCGTCGGTGGCTGGAGCGTCCGTAGCAGCAGAGGCGCTGGACGTGGAAGCGGACGAAGCGGTCGACGGCACCGTGGCATCCGTCGTGACCGTGACATCGGTGGCTGGAGCGTCGGTGGCTGGAGCGTCCGTAGCAGCAGAGGCGCTGGACGTGGAAGCGGACGAAGCGGTCGACGGCACCGTGGCAACAGGCGCGTCCGTGGCGGCATCCGTCGTGACCGTGACATCGGTGGCTGGAGCGTCGGTGGCTGGAGCGTCCGTAGCAGCAGAGGCGCTGGACGTGGAAGCGGACGAAGCGGTCGACGGCACCGTGGCAACAGGCGCGTCCGTGGCGGCATCCGTCGTGACCGTGACATCGGTGGCTGGAGCGTCGGTGGCTGGAGCGTCCGTAGCAGCAGAGGCGCTGGACGTGGAAGCGGACGAAGCGGTCGACGGCACCGTGGCAACAGGCGCGTCCGTGGCGGCATCCGTCGTGACCGTGACATCGGTGGCTGGAGCGTCCGTAGCAGCAGAGGCGCTGGACGTGGAAGCGGACGAAGCGGTCGACGGCACCGTGGCAACAGGCGCGTCCGTGGCGGCATCCGTCGTGACCGTGACATCGGTGGCTGGAGCGTCGGTGGCTGGAGCGTCCGTAGCAGCAGAGGCGCTGGACGTGGAAGCGGACGAAGCGGTCGACGGCACCGTGGCAACAGGCGCGTCCGTGGCGGCATCCGTCGTGACCGTGACATCGGTGGCTGGAGCGTCGGTGGCTGGAGCGTCGGTGGCTGGAGCGTCCGTAGCAGCAGAGGCGCTGGACGTGGAAGCGGACGAAGCGGTCGACGGCACCGTGGCAACAGGCGCGTCCGTGGCGGCATCCGTCGTGACCGTGACATCGGTGGCTGGAGCGTCGGTGGCTGGAGCGTCCGTAGCAGCAGAGGCGCTGGACGTGGAAGCGGACGAAGCGGTCGACGGCACCGTGGCAACAGGCGCGTCCGTGGCGGCATCCGTCGTGACCGTGACATCGGTGGCTGGAGCGTCGGTGGCTGGAGCGTCGGTGGCTGGAGCGTCCGTAGCAGCAGAGGCGCTGGACGTGGAAGCGGACGAAGCGGTCGACGGCACCGTGGCAACAGGCGCGTCCGTGGCGGCATCCGTCGTGACCGTGACATCGGTGGCTGGAGCGTCGGTGGCTGGAGCGTCCGTAGCAGCAGAGGCGCTGGACGTGGAAGCGGACGAAGCGGTCGACGGCACCGTGGCAACAGGCGCGTCCGTGGCGGTATCCGTCGTGACCGTGACATCGGTGGCTGGAGCGTCGGTGGCTGGAGCGTCCGTAGCAGCAGAGGCGCTGGATGTGGAAGCGGACGAAGCGGTCGACGGCACCGTGGCAACAGGCGCGTCCGTGGCGGTATCCGTCGTGACCGTGACATCGGTGGCTGGAGCGTCGGTGGCTGGAGCGTCCGTAGCAGCAGAGGCGCTGGACGTGGAAGCGGACGAAGCGGTCGACGGCACCGTGGCAACAGGCGCGTCCGTGGCGGCATCCGTCGTGACCGTGACATCGGTGGCTGGAGCGTCGGTGGCTGGAGCGTCGGTGGCTGGAGCGTCCGTAGCAGCAGAGGCGCTGGACGTGGAAGCGGACGAAGCGGTCGACGGCACCGTGGCAACAGGCGCGTCCGTGGCGGCATCCGTCGTGACCGTGACATCGGTGGCTGGAGCGTCGGTGGCTGGAGCGTCGGTGGCTGGAGCGTCGGTGGCTGGAGCGTCTGTAGCAGCAGAGGCGCTGGACGTGGAAGCGGACGAAGCGGTCGACGGCACCGTGGCAACAGGCGCGTCCGTGGCGGCATCCGTCGTGACCGTGACATCGGTGGCTGGAGCGTCGGTGGCTGGAGCGTCGGTGGCTGGAGCGTCCGTAGCAGCAGAGGCGCTGGACGTGGAAGCGGACGAAGCGGTCGACGGCACCGTGGCAACAGGCGCGTCCGTGGCGGCATCCGTCGTGACCGTGACATCGGTGGCTGGAGCGTCGGTGGCTGGAGCGTCCGTAGCAGCAGAGGCGCTGGACGTGGAAGCGGACGAAGCGGTCGACGGCACCGTGGCAACAGGCGCGTCCGTGGCGGCATCCGTCGTGACCGTGACATCGGTGGCTGGAGCGTCCGTAGCAGCAGAGGCGCTGGACGTGGAAGCGGACGAAGCGGTCGACGGCACCGTGGCAACAGGCGCGTCCGTGGCGGCATCCGTCGTGACCGTGACATCGGTGGCTGGAGCGTCGGTGGCTGGAGCGTCCGTAGCAGCAGAGGCGCTGGACGTGGAAGCGGACGAAGCGGTCGACGGCACCGTGGCAACAGGCGCGTCCGTGGCGGCATCCGTCGTGACCGTGACATCGGTGGCTGGAGCGTCGGTGGCTGGAGCGTCTGTAGCAGCAGAGGCGCTGGACGTGGAAGCGGACGAAGCGGTCGACGGCACCGTGGCAACAGGCGCGTCCGTGGCGGCATCCGTCGTGACCGTGACATCGGTGGCTGGAGCGTCGGTGGCTGGAGCGGCCGTCGTCGTTGCTCCTGCTGATGTTGTGGATGTAATTGTTGCTGCAGTGGCGTTAGCAGTTGGTGCTGCAGGGTGTGGTGCTTCGTTGTTCAGAGTTGAAGTTGTAGTGTCAGGATCCGTTTCCGTAGATCCGATAGCTGTGTTGTCATCCAATAAATCGCTGCTGTCGTTCGGTTCCCACGAGGTATCGGACAGCGAGTCATCTCCAGTTGACGCGAAGGAATTGAGGAATGCAGCGTCCGCAGCAGCTTCGACCAGCATCCTCGCTTCTTCACTGGATCGCAGGTGCTGCGCCTTCATATTGTCGGCGACTGCTATCGTCGCCGTTGCGGCTGCGGCTAAGCCGACGATCACACGTAGCTTGGTCATCTCGAGTGGAGCTGAGTCTTGAGAGGTCGTTGGTCAAACGAAAAGTGAACATCCCACGCCGCAGCGCAACAGGTTCAGGCGGCACTTTGAGCGTTGAGCTCCCAACGCAACAACTCAGCAGGACATGGCGGTTTGGTCTTATCCGTTCACTGTCAGACGCCTACAATAGCCGCCATGCCAATTCAGGATCAACGTTAACGTTACCGTTTATGGTCTCGTTCGACAAAAGCTGAAGAGAACTCGATGTAGCCATGTCTCTTTTAGCTTGCAACCTACGTATGAAAAGCTACAAATCGGTTTAAACTATAAAAATTATAACGCGCGCTCCATTCATTCTAGAAAAACCGGAATGGACCATGGCGACGCCGCGGACGCCCCTGCGGCGGCGCAGATCTCACAAGCAGACATCATTGAGCGTCAGGCGGAGACTATAGCGAAGCTGCAGCGGCAGGTGAAGCGGGGCAGCGAGTATAAGCAGCTTACCAAGTCCAAACTGAAAGAAGCGGCGGCTCGGCTGAAAGAGTATCGTATTCGAGTTGAAACGCTTTTACGCGCAGAAGAAACGCTGAAAAAGCAGCTGAAAGACGAAGAGAAGGCCCATGCAAAAACGAAAAAGCAGCATAAAACCTCCGTGGTAAAAGCAAAAAACCCTGCACGGACTGTATCGACACAGACTGAAGAAACGAGGAAGGTGACGCGCACGAGTCAGACGCAGTTAAGTGGACATGTGGAACGAGTTGACAAAAGGACCATGGTGGACAATGGAGTACAGGCTGTAGACAATTTAGTGTCGAAAAAAAGAGCGAGAGGCGTGATCGCCTCCACCCAGACAGAGATGGACCAATTCGTGCCGAGACTGTCGAGACACCCGCAGGTTGGTGGACACCAGGAGACAATGAAGGACGCTACGCCCATCAGCGAACAGCAGCCACTACAGCTCTTAGGACCTGAGTCGTTCCCGCATGAAACCAGTGCGGCTTTGGACGCTGCGTTGGCTTTCAGCGACTCGGACGGAGGCAGCGAAGATACGTTGGAGATCGACAGTGCAGCGGAGAGTAAGGAGACTGGAGCAGGTTCTACACTGGTTGCCTTTGACGCAGCGATGTCGAGCGAAATCGACAAGGAATTAGAGTTTAGTGACGATGAAGAGGACGTTTCTGATGAGAAAACAGAAGCAGTTGCGGTGCTGAGCGATATGAACAAGGAGCTGAAGACTAACAGTGACGGAGAGAGCCCTGAAACAGGTCGAAGGCGGACGGGAACAACTTCTGCTGTCGTAGATAAACCAGAGAGTGGGTTTGACGTTATTTCCAACGAGATTGACAAGGAATTGGAGACCAGTAGCGACGAAGAAGACGTTTGTAATGTGAAGAATGGAAAGGAAGCAGTAGAGGGAGCAAGAGAGGATATTGGCCAAGGTGAACGGACTTTAATGTCGATCGACGATGAACTGGACGACGAATTCGCAGCGTTGGAGTCGGACTCCGAGCCAGAAACCCACGGAAAGGAACCTACGAATGGACTTCAGGACGGAGATTCCAGCTCAAGCGATAGCGACTCGAGTGGTAGCAGTGATACCGAATCCGATGAAGATGATCCGATGACTGGAGCTGTGGAGAAACCCCATGAATCTGTAGAGAAGGAACCAGCCGAAGCAACGCTGCAAAACTCTAATAACGGAGAGCCAGAAGCTCCAACGCCCGTTGTTCTCACAACTCCAATGGAAAAGAAACCCGTCACTGTAGCAGAAGCTGTGTACTCGCCTGTTGTTGAGGTTGAGTTGCCGTCTCAAGCTCCTGAACCTCTCCAGTTGGCTGGTAAAGACAAGGAGGAGTTCAACGTTGCGCAAGAGCAGAGACCAGCTGCTCAGACAGTAGAGGAAGACGTTCCTGCAGCAGAAACTGATTGTACCAACTCTAGAGTGTCTGAATTACAGCAGCCAGAACTTCCGACGCCAAGTAAAGAGGATCAACCGGTAGAACTCAAGACAAACTCAACCATCGAGCCCTCAGATGCAGCAATTCCTGACGAATTGGCGAGATCTTCAAGTGCTGAAGCTGAATCTACGACCGAACTTCAAGCAGTGAAGGACGATACTTCCCGTAGGAAAACTCGGACAGCTGAAGAAGCAAGTTTGGATGACTCTGTGGCCTCTTCAAAGAAGATAAAAATCGACAAGAAGAAGCCGATCATGACGCCGGACGAGCGTCGGATGAAGAAATCCCTCTCTGCTTTCCAACAAGCTATAGCACTGGATAAAGAGGAGGAAGCGGGCAACGACTACGCCCGACGAACCATCTCGCTCTTGGTCCATCAGAGAGCCAAGTTTATCGATACGCACCTCGACCATGTGGTACGTTCACCTGCCTCTCCACCTGGTACTAATTCACTTACATCCTCTGTATCTAGACACGACTATGTCAGGTTCTTGCCGGTGTTTTACGCAAGATGAACGTCTCCCCTATGTCAATTGTACGTGGGGCTCTCGCTATCTTCCAGAATCCTCGATCTCGACGTCCGCTGCAAGACAAGCGACTGGGTCTGAGCTGGCTGTGCAACGAAGTGCTAACCAGGCTTTCACCTACTGGATCGCAAGTTGACGAGTGCTTGCTGCATCTCCAAGGTTTCTTGGTCGAGGAGAGGTCGCGTCTGGGCGATTCCCTGACCGAAAGCAAGCCGCGAAAACCGGTATCCACCCAAGTGATCAACGTCGCCCACGATGTCGTGTTCCTGACACATATTATCGCCCTCCACACGCATCTGTGCCAGTCCACAGGCCAATTAACCCGCTCGCGCGTGCTGCTCTTCGACATCCTGCGAGGAAACCCGAACATCCGCGGCCTGTACTTCACTATGGTGATGGTGGAAGTCTATCCGGCACTGTTGGAGCACGAGTTCGATCAGCACTGCGTCAAGCGCCAGCAGATACTCAAAGAGACAGTGCATCAAGCGCTTATGGCCATATCCAGTCTCGCAGCTTCAAGAGAACAGCTTCTCCTGTTTCAATCAAGCTTGACGATGCTGCACCGCATCGCCGACGCCATTCAGATGCCCGAACTCGAGTCAATCGACGCACCAGATCCCAACACGTACGTGGAGAAGCTGTTCGACAGGTTACGAGCCCAAGATGTGGACTCCTTGGAGCTGGCGAAGAGTCTGGAACTCTGCGTAGCGGTATACGGCTTCGATGCTGTCATTCAGGTCTTCAGCGTCGACAAGTGCCAAGAACTGTTCGCTACCGGAAACTTTCAAGAGAAGAGCGGTATTTTGTCGGCGGCTGCACATATCGCCGCGTCTACCGGTATCGCACCGACAGCTCTGCAGAACGTGTACGTGGAGAGCGTCCTGGCCTGGCTGTACCGGATTCTGTCGAGCGAATCAACTGACTTGAAGCTGCGTGCCAAGTGCTCGTCCGTTTGCATCGAGTTGATTTTGGCGTCTTTTGCATCGGAAGGTCTGGAATCCCGACGTCGAGCGCTCTGTGCGATCGTCAAGTGGTTCGATGCAACGCCAACGGATGAGCTTCTGGAGCTACCAGCGACTTTCTTGAGACGACTTCGACTTGCAGTCGTTGCAAGTCGTCCACCTGCGATCGAGATGCGGCAATAACATTGCGATGGCTCGTTGAAACCACCCACTTTTTTTTTTACTGTAACGACCCGTGACCCTCCATGGACCCAAGACGCCAAGATCATAACTACTTTCCGAACTGCAGTGAAGGTGTAGCCATGGCGGATGCAACCGAGACTTCAGAGGGGAAACAATCCGAGGTGGAGCAGTCCGAGGTGGTTGAGAATGAAGAAGATTCTCCAGTTGAAGAGCAAGAGGAGAATGTTCTCCAAGAGGAACTAGAGCATGAAGAACATCTCTCTGAAGATTCACTGGAGGATGCTGGAAGTGAAGACGAAGATCCAGCGTCAGCAGATCAAGTTGAAGTGATGGAAGCTCCTTCCTCTGTGTTCGAGACCGAGCCACACCAAGCTCTGGACATGGCGTCGCTGGTCGATTCAATCCCTGCCGAGTCGCCACTCCCATCCCCAAGACAGAACGCGTTGAACTCCTTCTCAAGAGCAGCGAGCAGAGTCACGTCTTTCGGCGAGGGCATGACGCGAGAAACACGACTCGAAACGATGATTAAAAATGCCGAGGTGGCAGCGAAAGAGTACCGTCTAGGTAAAGGTATGATGTCCGTGTTCCAAGCGCACATGGACGACATCGGAGCTCTCGGGATCGGTATGCAGCTCTATTTCATGCTCACCAAGTACCTCACTGTGGTGTTTGTCATTATGGGCATCATTTCGCTTCCAGCCATCATGGTTAACTCTTATGGACATGGAATAACCAGTAAGATGGTGGACCCACTTCAACTCGCGTACTCGTCCATTGGCAACGGAGGTGTTAACAGCGATACAGCTGCTTCTGCACGTAACTGTCTTCCTATTGGGAATATTGACTGTACGTGGGAGACGGTGGACACTCCGCTAACGTCCAACCCCAAGACTGTCACGTGGATCGTCACCCTAACGGACGTGGCCTACTCGTTCGTCTTCATGTGTTTCCTGCTCTTCTACTCGTACCAAGCCACGAAGGCGATCAATGAGCACCAGAACAAACACTTGACTCCTGCTAGGTACGCTGTGATGGTGCGTGGGTTGCCTGCTGATGCGACGGAGAAGGAGATCCTGGAGCACTTTAACTCCTTGTACGACCTGAATAAACCCGAAGAGTACCGGAAACTCTGGTTCGGCTGCTGTTGGGGACGACGACTCAAGATGAAGCGCTCTCGTTCGAAGAAGGCGGAGAATAGAAACGTCGTGTCGAATGTGGACCATCTCGAAGGGTCCATTTCGATCAACAAGGACCTTTATCTCAACACGTGGATCGCGGAAGTGAGTGTGGCGCATCCCACCGGTGGACTCCTGCGGACGTTCCTGTCTATCGAGTGGCTTAGTCAGAAGGAAAAGGAGGCAAAACTGCTCTACAATACGTTGCAGGCCGAAAAGAGCCACTCGCCGGCGGACTTCAAAGCTGAGGATGAGAAGCTGATCCACACTACAGAAGCCAAGCACTTGAAGATCGTTAATCGAATTAAGAAGAAGAGGGACAAGGTAGCTGCTCTTCATGGTGCGCATGTTCCAGAGGCCAAATCACCGGACAAAATGAAGGAGCCAAAGTCCAAGAGCGAAGCGTCCAAGGACAAGCTCGCAGCCGTGGCCAAAGCGGCCAAAACAGCAGCTACCAACACCCAACAGGCCTTCAACTGGGAAGCCTGCGAGTGTGCCTTTGTGGTGTTTAACAACCTGGAATCCAGACGTCGTTGTCTGCAGGACTACCGCCAAAGTACGCGGTGGCTGGCTCGCAAGTGGCAGCCCGAGGAGCTCGTTTTCCGTAATGAATTCCCGCTTATAGTGACGCGAGCACCCGAACCGTCCAATATCCTGTGGGAAAACCTCGAAGTGACCAACCGCGGCCGCTTCTACCGGCAATTCGTGACCAATTTGGTGACTGTCGCGCTGTTGATCATCTCGTGCGCTATCATCTCCGCCGCACAGACGACTCAGGACCAATTTGCGAGCAAAACGCCGCCCGAAGGTCTGTGCGACCGAGCTCTTCCTGCTGTTTACTACGCAGATATGACGTTTGCAGTGAACCCCACGACCAAGAGAGCTACTCAGTGGACTTTAGCTTGGAATGAGACGCAGACGTGTGCACCTGGAAGCGCTGGGGAGTCTCGCTATCATATTTCCTATACGAACGGGATTTTAAACGCTTTAACCCCTTCAAGGACGTCATTCGGAACGACGTATCCGCACCCGACGCGCTGTGTGGACCCCTGTATCTCGGAGTCAAGTACGGACCAATGCAACACCCTCCCGTGCTTCTACTATAAAGAGCTCGTGACGGCCAGAGGGATGGTCTGTGAGGAGTACGAAGCCAGCCACGTGCTGTACTGCTTCTGCTCCACAGCTTTAACCAGCAGTATCAAAGACCACGGCTTCGTTAATGGACCTAAAATGCTCTGGAAGAACCTCCCGTGCCGCGGATTCACCAAGGATTACCTGGTCAAGAACTCGTTCATCCTTTTAGCTGCCGGTATCGTCGTTATCGTGAATTTCCTGCTGAATACCATCCTTCGGATGTTCGCTGTGTTTGAACGACACACCAGTGAGTCCACAAGGACAATCCGAGTCGCAGTACGGATGTTCGGCGCCCAGTTCCTGAATACGGCTCTTATCGTGATGCTCGTGAACGCTTCCTTCGGGTTAAGCAGTGTTCCAGTGGCGAAAGCGATGCTTGGAGGCAAGTACAGGGACTTTCAACGTGGATGGTACCCTACTGCAGGCATGGGGATCGCCACGACGATGCTGCTGAACGCTTTCCTTCCGCAACTGACTCTCTTTACGCGAATGTACATCTGGTCTCCGATCTATCGCTGGCACAAACGCCGCTCCATCCGCACGCAGGACATGATGGACAAGCTGTACGCTGGTCCGACGTTCGACATCTCTTTACGGTACCCGATGGTACTGAACTCGGTCTTTGTGACGATGGTTTTCTGCGGTGGTTCGCCGGTGCTGCTCTTCATTGCAGCAGTAGCAAGCGCAGGCATGTACTGGATGGATAAACTGTCGATTCTCCGTTTATACAGCGTGAAAACCACATACGACGAGATCCTGGGCCAAGTGACGATCCAGGTGCTTCCTTGGACGTTGGCGTTGCATTTAGGTTTCTCAGCGTGGATGTACGGCAATTCGGAGCTGTTGAAAGGCACGATGCTCAACTTACCTTGGCTCTTGAGGTCTGTGGGCTTGGGCACCATTCTGGACGAGAATCCAGACGCTACGACCAACCAAATGTACCTGATACTGGAGGATAAGCTCGGGAGATACGACGTGCTGGGACAGTACGGCTTCTTGGTGAAGATCGTGTACTCGCACGTGATGCTCATGACGATACTGTGCTTCCTCGTTACGTTTGGGCTCTTACTGTACATGATCTTCGGGAAGCTCGTGTTCATTGTGCTTGGTCAGATGCTGGCGTTCATGAAGCAAATGGCTCTGATCCCCGTGGAGTACATTCAGTCATTTTTCTCGAAAGAAGACGTCGAAGCTCCACCAACAGAGATAGATGAACTTCAAGAGAAGGAGAAACTCCCTCAAGTGTTGCTACCGGAATTCACAGAGCTGTTCCGGATGTCGGTTCCAAGAAGATATAAGCCTCTGGAGGGTCATGGCTTCCAGAAGGACCTAGTGGAAGCCACGTACGAGCTCACGTGTACGTGGCCCGACGATGTCATCGTAAATGGCGTCGTGATGCGAGCTGCAGGAGACCATAAACTCACGTGGGAGACGATGCAGGCTCCGGTCAAGTCGTACGCTATTGAAGCGAACGAGAAGTACCAATCGGCAGTCGATCACGTCGTGACGACGTGGAAAGCACTAAAGGAGGCGCGAGCTACCGGTAAAGAGCATGTTCCGGAGCCTGTGGCGTTAGGCAAAGTCATGCCGTTACTCGACAACCAGGTGCAGGACGCTGTGACTGCTACTGAGGTGATCGCGGACAAGAAAGAGGACGAACTTGCAGTTGAAGCTCAAATTACCAGACCGGAAGAGGCTTCAGAGATTTCTGAAGCTTCTGACGTTGAGGAAGATCAAGAAGCAGTAGACACGTCTGCAGCGGAAGCTCCTGACGTTG
This sequence comes from Phytophthora plurivora, assembly GCA_030027945.1. Classification (NCBI taxonomy): domain Eukaryota; phylum Oomycota; class Peronosporomycetes; order Peronosporales; family Peronosporaceae; genus Phytophthora; species Phytophthora plurivora. The sequence continues at coordinate 2,191,843 of CP125266.1, forward strand.
AGGTAGATCAAGAAGCAGAAGAAACGTCTGCAGCGGATCCCGATGAAGCTGAGGAAGCTAAGAGTGAAGAATCAGAAACGAAGGAAGAGTGAAAGCAAGAATAAATCGCTTATCAATGCACTGATTTTAGTTTTTCATCATGATAAAATACTGTTTGTAATCGCAATCCTGGGCAGTTCTATAGTACATGCCTTCTCTTTCTTGGCGATAATTCCTTTATGTAGCTGTGGCCTTGACGTTCCAGGCGCAGGACGAGAGTCCAATAGCAAACGCTTGGATCGGAGCCAACGGGAATCGGAAATCGAGCGCGAACTTGGACTTGGAGAACTTACCGAACTGCATCAGCACGCGGTTGTTGCCCGTCGGATCCGGCACGGGACTCACGGGACCTCCCGTGGGCTCTTCGTCGAGCATGAGCATGAAGTTCTTGGCCGAAGCTTCACGGATGCGTCCGCCGTGGAATTTTAGCATGAGCGAGTTCACTTCCGGGCACCAGACGGGCAACTTGCTCCCGATTTTGATCCGGTCGCTCGTCGGCGCCTCAAACGTGAAAATGTGCTGGTGCCTGTTACGTGGAGACGGCGACGTCATGAGTGAAGTACGTGGCGTACCTCTAGGTGTACCACCGGAAGTCGTGACGGCCCGACTGACTCGAGGGCACCAGACAACGCGAGAGCGTTTGTCCTCCATGATGGCGGGGATAACCACCGAGAAGCACCGCATTTCGGAGCCCACGACGCCCGCAGCCTTCGTGTAGTGCGAGATGTCGGCTAGAAGCTGGCGATCGGCGCCGTCCGCAGCTGCAGCAGTGGCGTCTTCGTGGATGTTGCTGCACGTGTAAGTACTGAAGCTCTGGTCGCAGCCTTCGCACCCGCAGCTGTAGAGCTTAAAGTTGTGGTCCGACGACTTGCGCAGTACAGCGCAGTAGTGTCCAATGGGCTCTTCCGCCTCGTCCGATTCGGGGAAGTTCTCGTACTGCGAGATGTAGAAGGTGCCGCCTACTTGCTTGGCGCTCAGCAGGAATTGATCGTTGTTCCAGTACATTTTATACTGATTCTTGTTGGCACGTTCGACGGTCGAGTACGTCCAGGCCTTGGCCTGTGTCGGACTCAGACACTCTTCGGCCAGGTATTCGCGGGCGTGGCCGCTCTCGAGCATGTCCATGTCGTGGAACGGCTCCTTGATAATGGTGTTACCCCACGTCGGACTTGTAACTTCGGTAGTGGGGGTTCCGTCCTTCTTGTCGTCGTCTATCGCTGCATTTAAGTGGGCTGACAATATCTTTGAGGCTCGTTCGAGGAACCCGGCAGGAGCGACGTTAGGCTTGGGACGGGCTTCTTTTTGTCTGGGCAAGTCCGTGTCGATGAACAGGCCCGCTCGGTTCGCCGTGTCTGCCATGGTCGGGAGTGGAGAACCTCCCCGTGGAATTTCAATTGATGGAGAATAGGCAAGTGCACTTGTGACAGGTGGAAGAGGCTGGGCACGTCGAGCTTTTTTGGGGTAGAACTCACCTCGCCAAAGAAGATTGAGTTATCCGTCCTCGAAAGCCGAGCGAGGACGAGAGAGAAGTCTGCTTTCATCAGAGTATAAATAATTAGCATGCGACGTATTGGACCCTAACACTACCTACTGGGGCCTCGAAATAGCTCTAACGGTACTGGACCAGTAATACTGGTAAGCTGAGTTAAATAGTAGTATTAGTATAATACTACGTCGCTAGTATTATATTATTTATTTTTTCAAGTATTACTTCGCTTCATCCGACTGTCCTAGCGCTCATTCTTCAAAACACGATGGACGACGAAGACCTCGCTACAATTTGAGCCGCATTCCAGCTGGAGTTTGTCCAAGGACAAGGTGAATTTTTCTTGGGAAGACGTCCTCTTCGCGAAGAGCTGCGGGAGGATGTCACAGCTCGCCGCGCATTGCGAAGCGAAATTATTGTGCGTCGACCTCAGGTCTTCTTATCAAGAAGACATGGGGTTGGTCTTCGCCGACAAGACGCCATCGAGCTGCGCAGGAGAAACGTGCTCTATCTTGTCCGGCTTGCCCCCCTCGTCCAGCAAACCGGCACACAAGAATGGTCCCTGTCACCAGCTGGCAACTTTTTCTCAACGCTTCGGCGTCAAGACACCGACATTGCAGCAAAGTTCGGTTTTACCACGATGGCAATCGGAGAACGGTTAATCAGATTGGTTCCAGGGCTACATGGCCAGGGGTTTCCGACCGAGGGCTATTCGCCGTTCTACGCCCTCTGTATCGACGGTTTGCCTTCAGACCGGCTGCTCATGCAGCACATGGAGAGCGGTGTGCGCAATCTGTTCGACCGCCAAGGCCTCCGCCTTCGCCAACACGCAGCTGGGATTCTCCACCCCGGCAATCGGTCGGTGTTAGCGGAGACCTTTGAGTTCGTCTACACCGATGCGCTCTGCAACATACCATTCTACCTATTCCAAAAGTTCGCCCGTAGGCTGGACGCTGGTCGCCGTTGGGTGGGAACACTCGTTCGCGTCTTCGACGCGCGTCGAGAGTGAATTGTTCAAGACGAGCGAAACGAAATACTATGGCGCTACGATGCTGATATCGACGGCTTCGTTCTAGGTCATGATCAAGCCGTAATGGAAGAGGAACTGCAGTCGGTTGAGGCTAACCATCCGCGTCTGGATGTGCGCCACTTGTACTTTAGTGTTCTAGAGTATGCTGCAGCAATGATCATTGTTCGACCTTAATACAGCTACATGTTTCTCTAATCTCCGATCTTCTCAAACACGTGGCGTGAAGTTCCCTGGCAACCTGCGGCTCAACGTCTCCTAAAACTTTTAATCTAAAAGTCGCGAGACCTGACAGGCAGAATTCTATCTACACATGTCTCCCGTCTGATTTAATTAAGAGTTCTCAAATAAATTATGAGTTTCTTTCGTAGCCCAAAATCGGTTTCGCTTTACAAAACTCCAACAATTTTTTTAATTGGGAACTTTGCAGGTCAACCTACAGGTTTTTTTCAGTTTTAGACTGAATGACAAAAACACCCATAAAACCCAGTGAATTCTGTAGGTTGGTCGTGCAACCTTACCTAGGAATAGACATGTGTAGGTAGGTAGAGCTACAAAAGACCCAATAAATATTTTGCAGCGATATTAGTATGGCGAAAGTACTTTTGGGCAACATCAGAAACTCATAATTCTGTAGATAACGCATAATTATATCAGGCAGTAGACATGTATAGCTTTTTACCTAGAATTTGAGCCAATCAGCTAAGGAGGCTGTTCGGAAGACATTAACGCTACACTACGGACGACCATTGCGTTGAGCATTGCGACGAACATTGCAGTGCGGTGCAATACAGTGTGCGCACATCCAGACGACGATTATTGGCTTCGATTTCTTCCATTAGGGTGTCATGGACGCTTCGGTCGGCGCGATCTTCATCGTAGTGAACCAGTATGTCGTCGTGATCACGCTGGACGTCTTGGCGTCGCCGGATGTCGAATAGGTTCACGATAGCGTTCACGCGAGTACGCTCAGCGTCAAGACTCTGAGCGTATAGCTGGAATAGGTCGAACGGTGCGTTGCAGTAGAAATCGGTGTGGACGAACTCGAACGTTTCGGCGAACTGCGTCCGATTGGCGGGGTGCTGTACACCTTGGGCATGCTGTCGTAGTCGCAGCCCTGCCCAGTCCAGTAGATTTCGTAGTCCACTTTCCATACGGTGAAGAAATAGTTGGTCTTGGAGCAGTCCATCAATCGATAGAGCGAAGAAAGGATTCATGTTTGTAGCTGGAAAACCTTTACGCTTGATTTCGGAAACAACTTCATTCAGCCGTTCACCACACGCGCGAGTGGTGTATCCGAACTTTGCTGCATACCGATTTCGGTATACAGCAAAGTCGGTGTCTGCGCGCTGAAGCGTTGAGAAGAAATTGCCAGCAGTCGTCAGTTCTGAGCCCTCTGTGAGAGGTGCTAGTCTGACTAGATAGAGGACGTGAGTTCTCCTCAACTCGGCGGCCTCGTGTGGACGCATTGCGGCAGGTCTTCGTGACAAGAATATCTGAGGCCGCCTTACGATGATGGTGTCCCGCAACGCAGCTCGAGCCTCAGCGTCCAGGTCCAGCTCTCCGGCATCAGGTCGTTTTCGCAAGAAGAACTCAGGGTGTCTGTCGATCTCGTTGAGTGCGTCTTGGACGCTATCCAGTGTCAGCTCCGCGCCGTTCATCTTCAATTCGAGAATGAGGGCTAAGCTGTGGCTGTCGCGAATGAAGCAAAAATATTCATTCCTAGTTATCGTTCTTTTTAAAGTCTTTTTTTCTTTTATTTTTGAAGTGTCTTCTTCTCTTAAAGTTTGTATACATGACGCATCTGGTTTTTTCCGTAAGGCTGCGTTCCAGAATGAGTAGGGCGATCGTTGGTTCAGTTGAGTGCCAACAGTAGATCGCCGCGCTCATGTTGAAGCACTTTATTTTGAAGAATTGTACAACTTGATATCGTATTTAATCGAGTGTCGCGCAATAATTGCACCCCATAAAACACTTCTTTTTTTTATTTAATCTTGAAAAAAGCTATGGAGCTGCTTCTTCGTGGCTCTCGCCTGGGCTCTCTTCCCTTCGCTGTACGCAATACGCCGTGGCATTACGGTGGACACTGCGGCCTCCGCGACTTCCCTATTAAACTTTTGTGTCGGAACCAAAAGTTTGTTCGCAAAGCTGCTGGAAATTACTACGAAGTGGAGCGTGAATGGAATTTGGGGATTGTGCTTAAACCGTCCGAGGTCAAGTCGCTGCGAGCCCGAAACGCCGATCTGTCTACTGCCTTTGGGGCGTTTTACAAACACGAATTGTATCTGCACGACTTGAACATCCCAGGTGCGAAGTTTGGATCTTTTTCTGAAGAAAAGCTTTTTGTGCTAAGTAAAGTGTTCGTGGACAGTGTGGCAGCAGGGGCTAATTGGGCGACCAGAGCCTACAAGGGTGCGCAAGCTGCTCGCAAACAGATCCGAGCTCAACAAACTGGAAGAGTTTGCCAATCGGCCGAATGCTCAACTGGTGAGGACGGAACTGGATTAGTGAGGATTTAATTCTGAGGCTAACCCTGCGCTGTTCGTAGATTCCCATGCGTATTGAAGTCGGCAACACTGGTTGGATTAAGGTGATCATGGCGGCGTGCTTCAAGAAGGGCCAAATCGACAATCGTAGACGTGACGATGAACGAGATATCAAACGACAACTACGCGACTGGTAAAAACGGAGAATAGCCTAGAAGTCCTAGCATTTCTACAGGAAACAAAAGACGCCATCTCCAAATCAAAAAAAAATTACGCATTGTTTAGCACTTTCCTTCCGTCCAAACCGATCCAGCAATCGATACGACACAACGCTCGCTTCCGTCGCTAGTTTTCCTCCTGTCGCTTTGATAGGTTTCCCAGCAATTCCTGTGGTTCTGCTTCTTCGTCTTAACAGCAGCCTCCAGATTTCTTCTTACCACCTCCGTACGGGTCCACGATCTCCGGTAGAGCGTTGCTCTCGGCCGAAGCCGTTGGCAGCGCCTGGCTGATCTGGATGAACAAGTCCGACACGTTCGTGTCCTCCTTGGCGCTGGTCTCAATGAACAACGCGCCGATCTCTTCGGCGTAAGCTCGGGCCTGACTTGCCGGCACCTCGCGTTTCTCCTCCAGGTCGCTCTTGTTGCCTGCAATGGCAATCACAATGTTGTCCGGACCCAGTTGCTTCAGCTCCTTCACCCAATTCTTCAGTGTCGTCAGCGATTGCTATAAAATCAGATATCCCGTGAGTAAAATGAATATCAAACAAACACAATTACTACGACAAACCTTTCTAGTGATATCGTACACTACGATGGCAGCAGCCGCTCCTCGGTAGTACATTGGTGCCAAGCTGTGGTACTGCAATTACGTATAGGAAACAACCAAATATTATCAGATAAATAAGAAATAAAAAAATCATGCAGACAATTTACCTTCTCCTGGCCGGCGGTATCCCAAATCTGATACTTGATGGGCGTGTCGTTGACCACAATCATCTTGGACATGAAGGAGGCGCCGATGGTGGATTCCGAGTACGGGCGGAAGTTGTTGGTCACGAAGCGCAGCACCAGCGAGGACTTGCCCACTCCCGTGTCCCCCAGAAGCACCACCTTCACCTCGCGCGCCTTGCTGTTGCCTGCGTCCGCCATTTGATCTATCTGGTCTCTCGGGTTCTAGACACTCGCGTTCTGCTCTTCTCTCTCGTTTTCTCGCAAAGAGGACACGTTGCTGAATTTTGACCTGTAAGAAGTGAGAAGGATGGTGATTGGGCGAAATGCAGCGTTACCTAACAGGGCGGAAAAGAACGACGTTTTGTGTCGCAACTTGCTGCTGCTGTATGAGTTGAGCTATACTTAAGTAATGCCTATCGCCACAGCACTCAAGCTCCCACCAGCGAATTTGACTGTATTGCACATGTATCAATTCCTGCAGATTGTGCATGTTTACTAACAAGACATCGACTCCTAGACTATAGATGCAAAGACTCCTAGGGTTCGTCTGCTCAGATACGCCGACCACCACTCTGTTCACGACACAATTGCAAAACACCACGATGGCATGCTGAAATGGCTACCAGACCACAAGTTTGTGGAGTGTGCAATCATGGCAAGCGAGAACGTCGCCAGCTCGGCGTCAACGACACCATGACTTACGGATCTGATCCCGTCTGAGACCATATCTGAGGATGTCTGATACTTCGAGTTTAATTTTGTAAATAGAGATCACGTAATTACCTTTTTACGAAACGACTGGCTGAGAGATTGGAACTTGCAATCGGCCACGTCAGTTGCGAATTTTCTTCTGTTTAGCACTTGTTGCAGTATGGAAATACTGCTGTGAATAATGCGAACTGACTTCGCCCTCGACACGTTTTGCTTATGGTCCCGATGATCGTTATAACTCTAGAATTACACTGACTCAAGTGATGACAATTATCCAGATGAGGGATCCTCTCAAGTAGATTGTATGTATGAAAATGTTTGTTTGTTGGAGAATGATGAAAGTATAGCTTTTTTCTTAGGAAGTGCCGTCTGATTATGTTGAACATTATGACGACAATAAGCTGTCGAGCTTCCTCCGGGGAGCTCCTGAGACTCCACACAAAAATGAATTTTCGCTTCGTAGTCATAGTATCGTACTAGTTTTCTTTCCTTGTACATGTAGATTGAGAGAGTTAAGCTCTCAGAGTTCTACTCATGCAAGAGATTGCTATAGACATTCCAGCATATCGCTAGCGTTGGTTTTATCCGAAACCGTGTTCAAACAATCGTTGGGGGCAGTTCTGGATGAGACTGTGCACTTCATGCATGTCACTTTCATAAAGCAGTTTGGAAACCTCTTACAAGCTTCCAACGGCTTTAAGCAGCGTCTCCAACGCATTCTTCACTTTGAAGTTCTCATCAATCCAAGCAAGTCTCATCATGGCCAAAGTCAGCACTATCACGGGCCTCATCGCCGTAGCTCTTCTCGCTTCGGCCAACGTCAATGCCTCGTACGTACGCAGGCTCACAGATGAAGATAGCGGATCTACCGACTTGGAAGGGTCTGGTGATGATAGCGCCTCTCTTGAAGGTTTGTTTGCCAACGAACTACCTACGGGGTCGGAAGAACCAGTCCCCAAGTACGGACAATGTGGCGGTATTGGCTACGAGGGCAACTCCGTGTGTGCTCAAGGCTACGTTTGCGTACTGAATGACCCGTGGTACGCGCAGTGTCTGCCGAAAGGCTCACAGACGTCGATCCAAACCAAGAAGCACCACCATCGCGCCAAAGAGCACACGGACGATATCGATCTCTTGGTTGAAGATCTTTCCAATGATGATACGGCCATCATTCCAGCTTGGGAGCAGTGTGGAGGCCTGGGCTTCGACTTCGACTTCTCCAGAGATGACTCACTAGACGACGACGTCGAGACGCCCAAAAAGACCTGCGAGGAAGGCTACAGCTGCGAAGTCATCAACAAATGGTACTACCAGTGTCAACCATTGCACAACGCGACAGGCGTCAAGCTGTGGGATCAGTGCGGTGGCGAAGACTACGAGGGCCCAACTGAATGCACCGCCGGATCCGTTTGCAAGGTCTTCAACTCGTGGTACTCGCAATGCGTTCCCAAAGAACAAGAATTCTCTTAGATGACTGCATCGCTAGTAAATGGATCAATATGAATTTTACTGCTTATCGAGCCTCTTACAGTACAGTACCAAGTTGGAATCCAACGGCCTCAGCGCGTCGCTTCCAAAAGGTCGACCTCATTTTGAAGATCTCATCACGACAAACAAGTCTAACCCCGCCCTCACGATGGCCAAAGCGAGTACTATCACCGGCTTCGTCGTCCTAGCCCTTCTCGCTACGACCAACGTCAACGCCTCGTACGTACGCAGACTCACAGACGAAGAAGAGTCGGAGAAGACGTCGATCCACATCAAGATTAAAGTGCACTCGGACGATGCTGACCTCGTGGCTGAAAATCCTTCTAACACCGGCACAATCATCCCAGCTTGGGGTCACTGTGGAGGCAAGAATTTCGACAAACCCGGCTCCACCTGTGAAGAAGGCTACACGTGCGTAGTCATCAACGAATTATTCCACCAATGCCAACCGCAGCAAGACCGATCCGGACGCGTCGAGCGGTGGAAACAGTGTGGTGGCAAGAACTACTCGGGCCCAGGCGAGTGCGTCGATGGATCCACATGCAAGTTCTACACCACGTTGTACTCGCAATGCGTTCCGGAAGGATGGCAACATCGCTAGTAATGAAGTAAATGCTTTTTGCAACGTGCTCATCATCCTAATTTGTACGGAGGATGAGTGGTCAGCTTCACTTCTAGATCCTCATTATTGCGTACACAAATGACGGTCGCCTCCTCCATCACCATCCGCCCTTACCAAGACAGCGACCTGCCCAGTATTACTCGGGTCTTCAGCGAGACTTCGCTGCTTCTAGACGACGACAAAGCTTCTGAACATCGATGGGCTGCCATCGCCCAGAAATGCATCGATACCGACTTGGCAGACATCGCGTCCTCGTACATCGCACCAGGAGGGAATTTTTGGGTCGCAACGACCAAAACCTCCGACTACGACGGTGATTCAGTCGTCGGTATGGTGGCGCTCAAGCGCTTATCAGCTTCTCAAGGTGAAGTGATGCGTGTGTCGGTGGATGCCAAATATCATCGCAAGGGAATCGGTCGGAAGCTCATGAATGAGGTGGAGACTTGGGCTGTTGACAACGGCATCAAAACGCTGAGTCTCTCCACTGGTGTAAAGAGCGAGAAATCTATCGCCTTCTACGTCTCATTAGGCTACGGACTGCAGGCGTGCAGCGTCTTCCCCACTTTGTTCAAGAACCCCGCCTACTTCGAGCTGTGCACGCTAATCAAGCAGTTTTGACTCAATACATTTACGCTTTTTTTTAGTCAAAATATTTAAAAGTATCAAAAGCGCAAATATATTTGCAAATAAAGCAACAGTTATATTTCTGTCATTATTTAAAAAAAGACAACAAAAAGATGTCGCGCGGAACAATGCTGTCTGACGATGAGGAGCGACGCCGCCAGCGCCGCTTGACGCTGTTCCAGCGTGTATTCATGGTGCTTCTACTGCTCATTTGCCTTACCAGCGACTACTTCCTCTTCCAGCAGTACGTCGTGTCTCCTTTCACGTTTCAATTGGGCAAAAACAACTATTTTCCACTAACTTTTGTATTTTTAGTGTATATTTGCTAGACTACAAACTTCTCCGCTGCTTCGTGGATTCTGCAGCTCATGGCAGTGTTGCGTTCTGCTGCTGGGCTATTTTCCTGCTCCAGACCGAGAAATATTCCGAGTCGGCAGACTCGACATGGTCCAATTGGGGTATGCTTAAAAAGTGCTTTTCCAATGGCATCACCGCGTCCCTGCTGGACGTCGACCATTTCATCGCTGCTGGGGCCTTGAGTCTCACTGGAGCCACCCATTTAAAGAGCCGTCCGTTCGGCCACGCAGTCACTTTCATCATCGTGGTGGCATTGCTGGTCAGTCGGTATTCAAGGAAGATTCAGGCTCGGAAACGACGCTACCGAGTGTGTTTTATTGTTGTGGCGTGGTTTAGCCACCAGCTACGCGATGGAATGCGACGTGGGCTGTGGTTTTGGCCCTTTGGCTCTACTCCCCCAATTAATTACTTTCTCTACTTGATCATGGAGGAGAGTCTACCGTTTGTGATGGCAAAATGGTGGAGTAAAGCTCCAGCGTTGACGGAGATGCAGAAGCTCGAGATGGCGCTGAAGCGAGCAGATGAAGAATCCGAGGAATCAGATGAAGATGCTAATAGTAGTGACGAAGAAGAGGGAGCAAGATTGATCACGCCGACAGATACGAAAGATCGGCCCTCGTCGCCGCGAAGGAAACACAGTGATGTTACTTTAGTTGTGTAGTTAAAGCAGTACGACGCCGTATATGAAGCTGGATGAGGCAGTCGATGTAGGCATTCGAGAACTTCATCGCAAATCTATTTGGAATAACCAGAACGGAGTAACTTCATGAGATGCGTCTTGCATTTTCGAATCCCTGAAGTTTCCTGGAGTACTTGTCTAAAGATGGCAGTGGATGGGTAGATAACTGCTCTGGAATGACACCGGTTGTGGTCTTCACATACACAACTTCTTCTTTATGAACAAGTGCTGCACTCAAGACCATGAAGCTGTCCACAATCTTCGCGTTTGCTGTCGTTTATTGCGGTAGTGTTGAAGCTGCCAACCTTCGACGCTTTTTAGAAGATATCGACAGCGGCTCGAGCGATTTCCTCGGGGATTCAAGTGATAGTTCTGCAGCTGAACGATCTCTGCAAGAGTTTGACACAAGTATCGACGGCTCGAGTGTACTCGACAGCAATGGAGAGCCGTCAAACAGCGGGTTTATAGACGTGAGTGAAGACGGATCTACGTTCCGTTTGCTAGAGGAGGAGGGACTCAGTGTAAACGGTCTTGACGAGCCGAACAGTGACAGTGAGGGTGGTGTCGATTCGTCGTATCAACCAGGCACTGTCAAACCTGCTTCGTTTGATGCAAGTGGCTCATTCGACGAGTCTGGCGTATTGTGGTGGAAGTAAGGAAATACAGTTCATATTTCAGTCTACATGTTTGTTGTTCCTACTGGTACCTAGATTTCGACTTCGTGCAAAATGAGCCTTTATAGACGCACCGAATCGAAATGAACCTCAATCAAGTCAGAACTTTTGCGATGTGTGATCCCAAATTTAGTTTGAAATAAATCGGGCTGGGCATGCGAATATACACACACTTTTTTTCATCAAACAGCCAAGAAACTTCAGTTTGCTCCTTCCCCGTTCTATATTTGGGCTTCAATAGAGAACTATACTCCAACTCCTGCGCAACAGCTCGGATGAAATCTCAGCCGCACGGTCCCAATCAACGCCCCCACCAAGAAAATTTGCAGCTTCTGAGGTTATGAACGGCCCCAACAGCAAGAACTCCCTACTTACAATCGCTCACTTTCAATTTCTTCACGGCCCGGAAACACCTCCTTCCCCACTACACCCAAACAACCATGACCAAGTTGAACGTCATCCTCAGCTTCGCTGCCGCTGCGTTTGCGTTCACCACCTTCAACGGAGTCAACGCTGCCAGTTTCCGCTCCAACGACCGATTCCTTGCCAGTTTCGACGCCAGCACCAGTGACAGCACCGATGGTGAGCGCTTCCTGACTGAAGACAGCGTCGAAGGCGACAACAGTGAGAGCTTCGACGGCGAGCGGTTCCTCGTGGAAATGGAGGGCAGTGAAGTGGACGAGGGCAGCGAGAGCACCGACGGTGTGAGGTTCCTTCAGGAGGTCGACAGCAGTGAGGGTTCCACAGATGATGAAGGTGGCGACAGTCTTGAAGGCGAGCGCTTCCTACAGGAGGCCAGTGTCGACACCGAAGGAAGCGACAGCCTTTCGGGAGATCGGTTTTTGCAGGAGGAGAGTGCGGAGGGCAGTGAGAGCATCGACGGAGATCGTTTCCTGGAGGAAGCCGTCGGAAGCGATATCGACAGCAGCGAGAGTACGGATGGTGATCGATTCCTGCAGGAGGTTGAAGGCAGTGAGAGTGACGGCGATGATTCCAGCGTGGAGGGCGATCGCTTCCTTGCAGAAGTGGAAGGCAGTGAGAGTGGTGAGGGCAGCGAGAGCGAGAGCGCGTAAGTATCAATCCCGGGTCTATATTTTTAAACAAAAATACAAGATACATTTACAATACCCCGTTTTCCAAGGACGCTCATCATGTATCCTACTTGTGTGGTTGCCGTAACTCAAACACTCCTGGAAACCGTGGACAATTCAACGCCGGTGGCTCCCGAGTCGCGAGTATTGGCAGTGAAATATTGATTGCAAGACTGATCCAGGCTAGCAAGATTGGAATGCTGTTTTTGAAGTCAGACCATTACGAATTGATTTCATGTTCATCGATTAAATTCTGTATGTTTCCCAGCAAGCGTGCCAGGAGCACTGGTGCAAATGCCACCAGCAGAAGAACAGGGAAAGCTGGAAGTGTCCAGAGATCTTGAATGCATTGTTCGAGGTGCCGGTGGTAGTATTTCCCGACGCGGACGAATGACTGCCAGAAGAAGAAATCATTTTTACACGCAAGCATCGAGTGCAGACTGTATTCGTTGATTGCGTGTTACTGGTCCGCAAAATACGTAGCGAACGTTTTGCACATAAACTCTAAACCTTAGGTTGCAGTGATAAGTCCTAGGTGAAAATACAACATGTTAGGTCTCCGCGTATTCTATTCTTCACTTGAGGATGTTCAGAAATGAGTCTATGATAGAAAACCAAGCCAGGGTGGTGGTAGACTCTTGAGATTTTATTTTAATTGTAGTAGGGTGTACAGATCAAGCTAGTTCATCTGGTCATCTGAGCTTTAGTAGGTTGGGAGGCACTGCGAGAAGCCGGTGCTGATGTACTTGCACACTGCACCGGGGGTACAGAACGTCTGGCCGTCATAGTCGGCGCCACCGCACTGGCCGTAGAAGGACACAGGACTGAGACTCGGCCACTCCAGGCAGCTGAAGACGTTACGACCATCAACTTGCTGGCACCTGTAGCCCGCGTCACAAGTGAGCATGGTGTACGCACTCGTATCCGTTTCCTCCGGCATGTAGACGGTGTAGTCGAAGCCTGATCCGCCGCAGTCACGGTAGCCAGGCACTAGTGTCACCTGGCCAGGGATCGGCGTTGGTCCTGGCTTGGTTGTCGGAGCTGGTGCCGTTGTAGTACTCGCCGTGGCGGTGGTGCTCGCTGCTGTTGGCGTCGCAGTTGGAGCATCAGTCGGGGCTTCAGTCGGCGTCGTAGTCGGGGCAACAGTCGGGGCACTGCTTGGGACTTCAGTTGGGGCCTCGGTTGGAGTGTCAGTCGGTGCATTGGTTGGGGCTTCAGTCGGGGCATCGGTTGGCGAATCGGTTGGCGCCTTTGTGGGCTCCTCCGTCGGAGCTTCTGTTGGTTTCTCAGTTGGAGCTGCTGTGGGTTTCTCGGTTGGAGCTGCTGTGGGTTTCTCGGTTGGAGCTTCCGTGGGTTCCTTGGTAGGGGCGTCTGTGGGTTCCTTGGTAGGGGCGTCTGTGGGTTCCTTGGTAGGGGCGTCTGTGGGTTCGTTCGTCGGGGCTTCTGTTGGCTTATCGGTCGGTGCCTCAGTGGGTGTTACTCTCGTGGGTACCTCGACATCGACATCGGCACTAGCGCTGGTACTGCGAAGTGAACTTCCAGCGCTGACTACGGTCGAAGCGCTTCCAGTGTCGACGGCTTGGTTTCCCGTGAGCGCACGCTGCAAGGATGAGTATGAGGCTGGTCTTGACCATCGTCGAGGAAGTGTTTGGCTTGATGCTGCTGGGAAGAGCAAAAGTGGCAACGCACCAGCGCAGTGGTGTGATGGATGGTCTGTGTGAGATCGTGTCGTTGGCCAAATTTTCTCGATTTAGCTCCTTGGGCACAGTCCCTGATGAACGTTGCGGTGGGTATTTATACACACACAATAGTTCTCTGCTTTCGCCAGCAGAAAGATGGTCGGGTCTGTATGTCAAAAGTTTTATATTTTTATTTGTTTTGTGCATTAGATTCGGAGGGGAAAAAAATTCTGCTTGTAGAAATCTGTATGGTAAAGTTATCAGATCAATTAGGAATGTATTTCATTGTGGGTATCATACTCGCCAGGCGATTATATCTAGCTCTCACCGACTGGTAGGTGGTTGCTCTCTCGACGTCTAGTTGGACGTTCACGAACTCACAACGATCCTTCACTGCCCTCGGTGCTCTCACTGCCTTCACCTTCCACAAGGAAACGTTCATCCCCAGTGCTCTCACTGCCCTCAACGCTGTCGCTGCCTTCAACGTCGGCCAAGAAGCGCTCTCCTCCGAGACTCTCATCACCACTCTCACTGCCTTCCACTTCTGCAAGGAAGCGATCGCCCTCCACGCTGGAATCATCGCCGTCACTCTCACTGCCTTCAACCTCCTGCAGGAATCGATCACCATCCGTACTCTCGCTGCTGTCGATATCGCTTCCGACGGCTTCCTCCAGGAAACGATCTCCGTCGATGCTCTCACTGCCCTCCGCACTCTCCTCCTGCAAAAACCGATCTCCCGAAAGGCTGTCGCTTCCTTCGGTGTCGACACTGGCCTCCTGTAGGAAGCGCTCGCCTTCAAGACTGTCGCCACCTTCATCATCTGTGGAACCCTCACTGCTGTCGACCTCCTGAAGGAACCTCACGCCGTCGGTGCTCTCGCTGCCCTCGTCCACTTCACTGCCCTCCATTTCCACGAGGAACCGCTCGCCGTCGAAGCTCTCACTGTTGTCGCCTTCGACGCTGTCTTCAGTCAGGAAGCGCTCACCATCGGTGCTGTCACTGGTGCTGGCGTCGAAACTGGCAAGGAATCGGTCGTTGGAGCGGAAACTGGCAGCGTTGACTCCGTTGAAGGTGGTGAACGCAAACGCAGCGGCAGCGAAGCTGAGGATGACGTTCAACTTGGTCATGGTTGTTTGGGGTGGGGGAGGTGGTGGTTGGTTCGAGGCGAAGCGAATTGAATAATGGATGCATGTAGATGTTGTCGGAGTAGCTTTGCTCGTTTGCTGTGCTGGAGTTAGAGGTCATTTGGATTGGCCCGAGGAAATGCAGTTTCGTACTTTAGTTTCCGAATTGACAGCACGTCATTTGCGTTGCCTCAATTGCGCCATCAGAGCAGGTGAAGGCATAGAAATAGAGTTGTCAACTTCCCATTTTGACGGTTCTCAAAATTTGAATCGGTTGGCTCGCCCAATATCCACTTTCGTGCAGACTAGGATGGCTATATAACAGCAAGACAGAAAATAGGTGCAGGTCACACCGCGGTTTCTCGGGGGTGGTCATGTACATCATCAGCAATCCCGCTAGTAAACAGAAATGCGTTTCTTGATCCGACCTTATTCAGAAGTCTGAATAGACCTCCGCTCAACGGCTAAATGCGGTGTATGGGATCGCTCCGATCAGCTAAATGTGACAAGATAAGTAGATCTGAAGTAAAACGATGGTAGCGTTGTCCCAAGCACAACTTCCCTCTTCTGTGAGATCAATCAGCACTGCTGGAACGTTAAAACCAACATCCAGGTCAGCTTCAGTTTGATCACTTTCAATTTCTTCACGGCCCGGAAACACCTCCTTCCCCACTACACCCAAACAACCATGACCAAGTTGAACGTCATCCTCAGCTTCGCTGCCGCTGCGTTTGCGTTCACCACCTTCAACGGAGTCAACGCTGCCAGTTTCCGCTCCAACGACCGATTCCTTGCCAGTTTCGACGCCAGCACCAGTGACAGCACCGATGGTGAGCGCTTCCTGACTGAAGACAGCGTCGAAGGCGACAACAGTGAGAGCTTCGACGGCGAGCGGTTCCTCGTGGAAATGGAGGGCAGTGAAGTGGACGAGGGCAGCGAGAGCACCGACGGCGTGAGGTTCCTTCAGGAGGTCGACAGCAGTGAGGGTTCCACAGATGATGAAGGTGGCGACAGTCTTGAAGGCGAGCGCTTCCTACAGGAGGCCAGTGTCGACACCGAAGGAAGCGACAGCCTTTCGGGAGATCGGTTTTGCAGGAGGAGAGTGCGGAGGGCAGTGAGAGCATCGACGGAGATCGTTTCCTGGAGGAAGCCGTCGGAAGCGATATCGACAGCAGCGAGTACGGATGGTGATCGATTCCTGCAGGAGGTTGAAGGCAGTGAGAGTGACGGCGATGATTCCAGCGTGGAGGGCGATCGCTTCCTTGCAGAAGTGGAAGGCAGTGAGAGTGGTGATGAGAGTCTCGGAGGAGAGCGCTTCTTGGCCGACGTTGAAGGCAGCGACAGCGTTGAGGGCAGTGAGAGCACTGGGGATGAACGTTTCCTTGTGGAAGGTGAAGGCAGTGAGAGCACCGAGGGCAGTGAAGGATCGTTGTGAGTTCGTGAACGTCCAACTAGACGTCGAGAGAGCAACCACCTACCAGTCGGTGAGAGCTAGATATAATCGCCTGGCGAGTATGATACCCACAATGAAATACATTCCTAATTGATCTGATAACTTTACCATACAGATTTCTACAAGCAGAATTTTTTTCCCCTCCGAATCTAATGCACAAAACAAATAAAAATATAAAACTTTTGACATACAGACCCGACCATCTTTCTGCTGGCGAAAGCAGAGAACTATTGTGTGTGTATAAATACCCACCGCAACGTTCATCAGGGACTGTGCCCAAGGAGCTAAATCGAGAAAATTTGGCCAACGACACGATCTCACACAGACCATCCATCACACCACTGCGCTGGTGCGTTGCCACTTTTGCTCTTCCCAGCAGCATCAAGCCAAACACTTCCTCGACGATGGTCAAGACCAGCCTCATACTCATCCTTGCAGCGTGCGCTCTCACGGGAAACCAAGCCGTCGACACTGGAAGCGCTTCGACCGTAGTCAGCGCTGGAAGTTCACTTCGCAGTACCAGCGCTAGTGCCGATGTCGATGTCGAGGTACCCACGAGAGTAACACCCACTGAGGCACCGACCGATAAGCCAACAGAAGCCCCGACGAACGAACCCACAGACGCCCCTACCAAGGAACCCACAGACGCCCCTACCAAGGAACCCACAGACGCCCCTACCAAGGAACCCACGGAAGCTCCAACCGAGAAACCCACAGCAGCTCCAACCGAGAAACCCACAGCAGCTCCAACTGAGAAACCAACAGAAGCTCCGACGGAGGAGCCCACAAAGGCGCCAACCGATTCGCCAACCGATGCCCCGACTGAAGCCCCAACCAATGCACCGACTGACACTCCAACCGAGGCCCCAACTGAAGTCCCAAGCAGTGCCCCGACTGTTGCCCCGACTACGACGCCGACTGAAGCCCCGACTGATGCTCCAACTGCGACGCCAACAGCAGCGAGCACCACCGCCACGGCGAGTACTACAACGGCACCAGCTCCGACAACCAAGCCAGGACCAACGCCGATCCCTGGCCAGGTGACACTAGTGCCTGGCTACCGTGACTGCGGCGGATCAGGCTTCGACTACACCGTCTACATGCCGGAGGAAACGGATACGAGTGCGTACACCATGCTCACTTGTGACGCGGGCTACAGGTGCCAGCAAGTTGATGGTCGTAACGTCTTCAGCTGCCTGGAGTGGCCGAGTCTCAGTCCTGTGTCCTTCTACGGCCAGTGCGGTGGCGCCGACTATGACGGCCAGACGTTCTGTACCCCCGGTGCAGTGTGCAAGTACATCAGCACCGGCTTCTCGCAGTGCCTCCCAACCTACTAAAGCTCAGATGACCAGATGAACTAGCTTGATCTGTACACCCTACTACAATTAAAATAAAATCTCAAGAGTCTACCACCACCCTGGCTTGGTTTTCTATCGTAGATCACCATCAAAAATATGTGTTCGCTTAAGAGTTGGCATTATCTAGCACATTTTTGTCAATGACTTCCTCAGGGTTGTTTTTGCGAGCAAAACTGACAAGTTCATTCCGCATGCAGTCGGCAACTCAAAATCTTCTGACTTTCTTTTTTCAGCCAAATCACTGAGAGTTTCAGCCTGAAACCTGCAGGTCAGACTCCGAGGATGCTAGCGGCATCTTCCAAGTTTGGCTGCTTACTCTGTCATACACCCGCGTCAAACACTTTTTATAGGTTGGTAGAACCACCAGAACCATCACGGATCCGTGGTACCTTCTCACTTAGGATTTCCCTTCAACACTCTCAGGACCCCCCTCCAATTTGGATTCCAACCGGTACAATGGTGAAGACCGCCGCCTTCCTCGTCGCAACAGTCATCGCAGCGTGCACCCTATTCGACTCAACATCCGCCCATGAAGAACACACTCGTCGAGCGCTCTCCGCCGACCAACGCAGGCTATTCGTTCAGAACGCACAGGCCGCTTTGACTACGTGCTCGACGACAACGGCATCACGTCAACTCCAAGAACGCGCTGTTGTTCGGCGAGCTGAAGCCCTCGCGAAACTTCGCCAAGAAATCAGTCAACGTCGTCTCAACACGCACCTCTCGACGCTTACTGTGACGACGAGCACCAAAACCAGTGTCCTCTTTGGCTCCACAACCACGTACATCGTGGAGCCAGAAGTCACGGAAGGACCGTACTACGTCAAAGGCGAGTACATTCGCACCGACATGCGCGAAAAACAGACTGGCGTCCCCATGTACATCGACGTTCAAGTGATCGACGTCAACACGTGCAAGCCGGTGTCGAATATGTACGTCGATCTGTGGCACACAAACGCCACCGGCGTGTACTCGGGCGTAGTGGCGAGCACCAACGGCAACAGCAAAGACGCGTCCAATCTCCAGAACACTTTTCTACGGGGCGTCACCCCCACGGACTCAGATGGTGTGGCTCAAATGACCTCCGTCTTCCCTGGTCACTACGCTGGTCGCACCACTCACATGCACTTCGTCGGGAATTACGGTGGCACAGTTCTTTCCAACCAAACGTACTCGGGTGGGTCTGTAGCCCACGTCGGTCAGTTCTTCTTCGAGCAAGATCTCATCACGTCGGTCGAGAAAGTCTCTCCCTACTCCACGAACACGCAGGCTGTAACCCTCAACTCGGCAGACAACATCTACAAGTCAGCCTCTGGCAACGGATTCGACCCGGTCTTCAACTACGCTTTGGTGGGCAGCTCGGTGGATCAAGGCGTTTTCGTGTGGATTTCCATCGCAGTGGATATGACGGCCAAACAGAGCCCAAAGGCGGTGTCGACGTACGCGGGTTCTGGCAGTGATGCTAACAGTACTACCACTGGTACTTCGAATGACGCTGCATCCAGGATCACTGGACTTTCAGCTTCCACTGTTCTTCTGCTGGCGGCATTTGCACCAGTGCTTCTGGCGGCTCTGTAGACACTTGCTGGAGAAAGCGACAACCAAGAAGTGCACATCAACAGAATTTAACTGATAAATGATAAAACTTACATGCTGGTACGCAACTCGTCGAGGTGCGGCACAGGATTCTGGTCGCTAACGGAGCAGATACCTTTCAAACCAGTCTCCGGCTGCCTGAAAAAGAAATCTTTAAACGAAAAGTGAGCGGTTGCAGTCCGTTGGATTTTATTGTTGCGTTCTGTTCACTTCTTGCCGCCGTCCTTCCCGACCACATACTCTTCAATACGATGCACTAGCCACATGACATTGTGCGGCGTGTTTACCACTTGCTTCTCCATTTGCTCCGTGAGTCGTCGACACGAGTCCACATAGCGGTCGCCAAAGTTGTCCAGTCGACGCTCCCAGAACTTGTACATGGCGTTCACCGAGTACTTGGCCTTCTCCACGACTCGGTCCTTCACCTCGCCCATAGTAATGGACGCAGGGACCACCGCTGGCCCACGTGGAGTCTTCAGCCCGCGGACCACTTCGTTTTCCACGAGTGCATGTCCCTCATCCGTTGCCTCCCCATCCTCGAAGTCGAACAGACCGTCGTCGCCCTTGTCTTCTACCAGGTCATCACTGTCGTCACTATCTGGAGCAACTCCATCCTGTAGGTCCCCTCTGTTACCGGCGTTTCTCCGCAGCTCACGCTTAATGCGTTTGCGCTCCTCAATCTGCTTCATGAGCTCTGTATTGTCTGTGTGGACCGCAATAACGCCAATTCCTTTGACATAGGGCAGGTGTTTGCCCTCCTCCATCCACGCTGGGGAGTAAGTAGACAGTCCGACGCCCATGAAGGTGAAATCTTCCTTCCTAGGGTGAGCTGAAGTCAATTATCCGTAAAAACAGCGTTAAAAAACAAGTTCCATACGTGAAATAGCAGTAAAAACGTTAATTCTCACCAGCACGTTCCCTCATGTCCTGCAGACGTTCACGACTGGTACTAAAATCCACTTGGATGCCCTTGCATTCGGGTCCCCGGCGCTCTTTCCACATGGCTCTTAAATAATTAAAAATTATATCACAAGAATTAGCTTTAACAGTCCATTACGGCATCAATTTGAGCTGGAGAAGCTGCTTACTTGGTGTACACACTGACGCCGACACAGTAGGTGCACGGTACCTCGTCGTCGGGGCTTGTAGACGGCGTAGAGCCGCCGTCTCCGCGGCGTTCAGGCGGAACTGGTGGCATTATTTTTTATTTTGAGAAAATGTTGACCTCAGAAAAACTGTCATTCATTCGAATTACTGACGTATTCCAGCTAAAATGCACCTCCGCCACATTTCCATCGAGGTGCCCGCCTCTGAGACTTCCAGCGGGTCCAGTCGGAAGCTGTTGGCAATTCTAGCTACACCTGATGACTGCAAAGGCGAAGATTCTTCCTCCTTCGACGAGGCGATGGTGTATTTCCACGGGTTCCCGGACATGGGCGTGCACCCTTCCAAAGTGGAATTTGCGTCTCGCGTCCCTGCCAAACTGGCCGAGTTCTGGGTGAACCAGCAAGACAAGAAGAACGTCTTCTTAACGTTCAATTTTGGTGGCGTCCCTGGATCAGACAATGAGCTGAAATTTACGGACAAGACCATTTGCATGGAAGTTGAGGATATGATCGTCGTGTGCAAGTACATCCGTTCTCAACTTCTAGGCGGAAAAGGCAAAGTTCACGCGGTCGGTTTGTCCACTGGAGCCATTTTGGGCGCTCTGCTGCGTGACAAGCACGTGTCAGACTCCATTACAGTGATCGCTGGCTTGCTGGACATGACGAAAGGTGTTCAATTCGACTTCAACCAGTTGCAATTGGAGCAAAGCGAGAAACAAGGCTGGTGCTGGAAGGAATTTTACCTGGAGGATGGCTGTCCGCTGCCTAAGGATGTCGAGTTGTCACTTGATGGCATCCACCCCACGACCGAGTTGACTGACGAGAATGCGCCGAAGAAGATCTACGTTCGTCTGGATAAACGATACATTGACGAGTACTTTGATGGTTCGTTGGATATCCTTAAGGCTGTGTCGGGGTCTCGACTTCCACCGCTGCTGGTGATTCATGGCGACGCGGATACTGATGTGCCGTACGAAAACGGCGAGGAGCTCTACGCAGCGGCAGCTGAGCCGAAGACCTTCCTCGCGATTGCGAAGGCTAACCACATGCTGTCGAACTCCAAGCACCTTAAGAAAGCTCTGCGTGCGATCGCAAACCTCGTTGGAGTCGAGAAGTACATGTAGTGAGTAAAAGTGAGGTTAAACGAGACAGACGCCTGCCGTCATCTTTAAAAATCCATCGAATCAACAACACTAACGTTCAGAAGCTCTTCCTTCCAGAACTGCGTGTTTTCAAGAGTGTCTATCCGCCTGGACTGGAAGTTTGGAAGTCTGAAGAATGCGCTGCATGCGAAGGGAAACCACGCGGTCGAGATTGCGCCATGAGCAAGCGAAGTTCTCGTTCCACCCGTTGAACGAAGACCGCCGAAATCGGATGTTGAAGCGTCTCAACCGGATTTCGCCGCCTCGGATGGTGCGCAGTCCGGACTTCAGCAGATTCCTAAACCAAGCAGCCATTTGTCCGGCGATCGCAGTGAGCAAGCAACGCATAAGGCGCGTGCTGGAACCAAGCAGCCCATCTGCACTCCGGAACGATTGGCCCGCGGCATCAAGCGGGTATTATGGGGCTATCAGATGGCTGCACACGAAACAAGCCATCCCTGTTAAACGAAAAGATTCCTCACCTTCCAGGCCGCGGTAGAAGCTACAGCAAACGGTTTGTAGGCTGCAATGTTCCTAGAGTGTAGATTCCCCGTGCATTTTCGTCTACATGTACAGTGGAGTAGTACGAAACTTTAAGCAGCCTAGCGAGGCTCAATTTGAGCTGCTCATAGCACTTCGCCGAAGTCTTTGGCAAGATGATGCTGGTGCATTTGAAATGACTCGTTTCAAATGAGCACCTTGAAGTGTACATGTACTTGAGATCATGTGGCTGCATGGAAATGAGGGAGTAGAAGTGTACCGCCGGAAGACCAAAAGTCAATGCAAAACGATTTGAACACGCTGCATTGCTCAACGATCGAATGCGCAATGCCATTGCTATTTTCCGTGTACGTATTAATACATGTACGTACATGCCGGTGGACTTAGCATTCAGTTTGGTCTGCCAGGTCCAGGTCCCAGTTTGATCTACACTCGGGCTCATCACGACAGGAGTTCCCTCAGAAAATTTCGCAAAGAAGCGTTGCGATTGGTCGAAACCATAGCTCCAAGCAGAAAACCCGTGCAAACCAATATCCCGCCTTTGACGTATACTAAAACCTCGTTTACTCAACGTTGCATTCATACAGTAGGAGCCTGCGATCGGTAATACCGACCATCACTCCTGCATCCCAAAAACCGCTGACGTCAGCGAGGAGCTCCTCGAGGACGACTGTTGTCACATGCTTTTCATTTTCGCATTTGCCTTCTACTGCGCACTCCTGTCCAAGTTCACTTAACTCAATACAATGCCGCAGAAGGTTTGTCTCGTGGGTTCCGGCAACTGGGGCTCTGCCATCGCGCGTATCATCGGAGAGAACACCAAGAACCTGTCCGAGACGTTCGAGCGCGACATCAACATGTGGGTCTTCGAGGAGCAAGTGGAAGGCCGCAAGCTCACGGAGATCATCAACTCGGAGCACGAGAACGTCAAGTACCTGCCGGGCTACAAGCTGCCGGAGAACATCATCGCCGTGCCGGACCTCCTTGAGGCTGTGCGTGACGCCGACATCCTCATTTTCTGTGTGCCCCACCAGTTTTTGGGCCGCATGTTGGTGTCTATCAAGCAGCAAGGGCTGAAGGAGGGTGCTATGGCTGTGTCCCTTATTAAGGGCATCGACTTCGACGAGAATGGAGTCGTGCTGGTGTCGGACCTCATCCGTAAGGGTCTGGACATTGACTGCAGTGTCCTGATGGGCGCTAACGTCGCTAATGAAGTGGCTGCTGGGGACTTCTGTGAGTCGACTCTTGGCTGTGCGGATCTGCGTCATGGCGCTCTGCTTCGTGAGCTGTTTAACGCTCCTACGTTCCGTGTGGACGTGGCTCTGGACCCTCACGGCGTGGAGATGTGTGGAGCTTTGAAGAACGTGGTGGCTCTGGGTGCTGGCTTCTGTGACGGTCTCAAGTACGGCGGCAACACCAAGGCTGCAATCATCCGTATCGGACTGAGCGAGATGAAGAAGTTCTGCTTCAAGTACTTCGACGGCGTCAAGGAGGACACGTTCTTCGAGTCGTGTGGCATTGCCGACCTGATCACTACGTGCTTTGGTGGTCGTAACCGCAAGTGCGCCGAGGCTTTTGTGACCCAGAAGACGACGTGGGAGGAGCTGGAGAAGACCATGCTCAACGGCCAGATGCTGCAGGGCACGCTCACGTCCAAGGAGGTGTTCGGTATTCTCAAGGAGCACAACGCTATCGACCAGTTCCCTCTGTTCACGGCCATTTACCGCATCGCGTTCGAGGGAGCCGACCCTGCCACCATCACCAAGCTCGAATACGCGCAGTAAAGCGTACAGCTATGACTAATATATTCGCCACTTACTAGACCAGGATACTTGTTGTCTCTTTACGCTCTAAAGACACGCGAGCCGTTTCAAATCGCTTTGTTGCCTCGTTGTCTGAGTCCTGTGCCTGCTGTTAACAGCCACTCGTTTGTGTCCTTGCACTGTCCTCTGCATCATATTGTCATTCACCTCACAATGGACAAGTTCCCAGGAGTCTACAAGGAACCATTCAGTCGTGACAACGAGCGTCTGCATCGTAAAATCTCCAAAGAAGTATGCGATCAACTGGACGACAAGGGCTACGTGGTCATCGACGACTGCTTCGGCCACGGGTGGGCGAGTGCGTTGCTCGAGGAGATGCGGTGGCTCAATGAGCACGAGCATTTTAAGCCCAACAAGACGCAGTTCGCTTTGACACAAAAGGGATCAGATGGGAAGCCCCAAGCTTTCCACTTCGTCAAGCCTCACATCTTCGAAGTGGATCTGCACGATGCAGCGCTAAGGACGAAAGTACCAGAACTTGACGCGCTTTTCCACTCTACGGAGCTCCTGCAGGCGTTGACGACTCATTTGCCACAGTACGACCTACAATTCAGCACTTCGGACCGGACTTTAAAGCTACAGCGTAATGCTGGACATGGAGGCTGCTTCCCTTGCCATTACGACAACCCTGGAGCCCCCAATAAGCGCAAAGTGACGTGTTTGCTGTATTTAAATGAAGGCTGGAAGGAAGGAGACGGTGGGGAAGTACAGCTCTTCCCCTTCTTACAACAATCAGTCACTGTAGCTCCTAAGATGGACCGAGTGGTTCTGTTCCAGAGCGATTGGATGCTGCATCGAGTACTGCCGTCTCATGCTGAGCGCTATGTACTGACGATTTGGCTGGATGGAGCTAAGGTTAATGCACCGGAAGACGCGCAACTCCGCCTGACGCAGAGCGATTTGGCCGATTGGTTTGGCTTCTTGGAGCGATTAAGGAGATCTCCAGTGCAGCGATTACTGTCCAGAGGCGTGTACGAGGAAGAGTACTACGAGTCATTGATGGAATGTATGCAGAGCACTTCTACTGAGGGTTGTGTGGAGCTTTTGAAGTCGCACGAGACGCATCTGGAGAACGTCAAGCGCAATGGTCCGCTTTATGGTTTTATCCAGCGACTGCGAGACGTTCGAGCGATGAACAACGAAGAGCCCGTGTACCTCAACTAGGAGCTTTTATAAGGCCTTGGGACGGAAGATTCGTGGATTTCCAGACAGCAAACTTCTGACGACGATAGATGGCACAAGAACTCGCAACTTCGAGTAATATGACAGAGGGAACTTGACGAATAGATAACAGAGCCACACCCACTCGTGAATTTCCTCACTGGTCGCTAATCCGCCTCCACAAGGAAAGATGGTGATGACCCTCTTCTGTGCTGTTGTTGGTGTGAAGGGAAGCGCGTTCCCTGTGCACGTTGACCCCAGTTTCTCGGTTGGTAATTTAAAGAGGGATATCAAGAAGAAGGATAACGCCTTAAGGACTTTCGATGCATCTGATCTGCAGCTCTTCCTGGCGACGACGGCGGACGGCCAGTGGCTACCCCATGAACACGAGGCTGCGCTGGAGTTGTATAAAGGGAAGATCCACGCGGATATCAACACGATGATTCATGGAGAGCAGATTCTTCCCACCAAGACTGTGGCCTTTGTACGCGCATCGTTCACTGTCTCCCTATTATTTCCTTTCCTTCTTCAAAATGCGCGACATAAAGAGGAACGTTATCCAAGATTTCACTTTTCGTGATCTGCTCAGGATCCAATCGGAACTTCAACACTTTGTCCTTGTCACGAATCAGCACCATATAGCACACTTCCAAGTTCTTCTTCACGAATGGCTCCACAAGCTCCCACAGAACATCCGCATTGCACTTGTGTGTAGTGGCTATCGTCAACTGCAGGAAGCAGAAGCGCTCTACGTTATCGGGAAACGTCCATTTTGCAACCGCATCAATTGTGTCACACAAACTGGTAGCGGGGATCCAGTAGTCCACATCGGAAGGGTTTGCGGCCCATTTCTCCATCGCAACTACGCATTGCTTTATGTTTGTACATTGGCTCTCGTCTTTGCTCATAGAAAGCTGTTTGCAGTCGATCACGTCCGTCTGTTCCATGATCTTCTTCCAGTTGTGGTTGGTCGAGCGATCCACGTTGTCGTACTTACGAACCACCACGTGATTTGGTCGTCGATGACTCACTAATGCGTGGAAGTATCCCTCAAAAGCCATATCTTCGAGGCGCTCGTCTTCCATCCCCTTAGCAATACTCTCCAGCGTTCCAAAAAAGTTAGGTTTCACAAAAGGGGCCAGGTGATTCAACGCGAGTCTCGACGTCACACAATTAACCCACTTCCACACGTTCGTGTAGTGATCCACATTGTTGCGATCTCGTACTCCTTGCATACGGATGTGGTCAATCGGCGTGTCGTAGGCACCTCCAAAATCTGTGAGCAGATACTCCGTATCGTCATAGTTTTCGATAGATCTCAATACTGACCGCACGATAGAAAAACGATCACTAAGAAAATCCCTCAAGATTCCTCCAGACTCAAATGAGCGAGCAGCCACAGTGCTCTCCTGCATCCCCTTGATCTTCCCAATATCTTCTAGATCCTCCTGCCTCCAGTAAGGTACAAGGCACAATTCCGAGTACTCCGATGCTTCAGCTTTCACTGAAAATTGTCCAGACGTTGCCAGTAACCTGAACCGGTTGAACAAGCTCTTCTGGACTATTTGGTTCTGGGGCATACCGTCAAGACAGAACCAGCATGTTTTCACATTGGCGCCAGAGGCTTTCAAGACATCATAAAGACCCGCGTATATCTTTCCCTCCACGTCTTCCCATTCGTAGTACTTGCCTTGGTAGAACAATCGCGTCGTTATCGGAGAATTCCACCCACCGTTAACCTGGCGGAACCAAACCACTGGCCGTTTGTACACGACTGTGATGTAGAAACTAATCAAAGCTAAGATGCAGCTTTTGCCGGTTCCTGGAGTTCCCATGAGAATGAACTGCTTGCTAATCGCTTCACCCGTAGCGAACTCCTGTTGGTACGTCTTCTTGAAATTCTCCAGCACGCAGAGAATCTCCTTTCGTATGTAGAATTCGGTACCAACAAAGCCCACGATGTCATTGATCACTTTGGTGTTCAATACCGTCCCACAATATGCGTCGGTCAAGTCAAACAACTTCAAAAAATCTCCCTTTTGTGGCAACTCGCCGCTGGCATCGCTTTCTTTCAGCAATTTTCCCAAAGACGTCAATTTTCTTTATTGCATTACTTCCAAACCGCTGGCATAATCTGGAAGCACCACCAGCACGTGAATTTGTTGGGCGGATGGCGGCGGCATATCGTGCTTTTTGAGCCAGAAATCCACAGTCTTGCTTGGTATAATCTTCTCGACAAGAAGCATCATCTTGACGTCAGCGTGGGTCTTCCCTGTATATAACTCCAGCGCAGCATCGTGGTCATCAGGTAGCCATTGGCCGTTCCCCATATTCGCCAAGAAGAGCTCCAGATCTCTGGCATCACACTGGATGTTGTGCTGAATTTTTTCCTTGATCGCTTCTTTCAAGTCTGTCACGCACTTCTCTGGGTCGATGATGACAAGGCACGGATCTCCCCTCACACCATCAATCGCACAGAAGAGATTTATCATCAGAAAGAAGGTTTTCTCGACTGAAATGAAAAGAGGAGAGAATTTCCGGTCGTATTTAAACGGAAATGATGTATAACGTTAACTTTTACCTACCCCAGTTGCAACTGGGAGATTTTATTCAATGGAGATAATCTATGACAAGGCATTGGGCCGATCAAAGCCTTGCAAGATGAAGCGGCAGCTAGCGTCGTAAGGGATGACGTTCCACTTGACGGGAGGTTTCGCTCTCAAAGCCTCTTCCTCTTGCTTACGTTGCAGTCGGAGCGCTGCAGTGTCGCGATGGTGTGAAAGTTGTTGGAGTCTCGAGAACACGTCGAGATGCAGCGGTGAAGTCGGGCGACTGAGACCTTCTTGCTCTTCATCTAAAACGTCAACCTCGAGCTCTCGCTGCTTTTTCTTGAGCAACCACTTGGATTTCTTACTGATCGTCGGTTGGAAGGTCAACTTTGGCGGTAATGGAGGCGTCTTCCGAGGCTTAAACATTCGCCCTCCAAGCTCCGAGTCCAGTTTTCCACTGCGAATTAACGCAGCATAGATCTAGCAGCACAAAAGATTACAATTTGGCAGTTTTCAAAAGAATACGTACTACAGCACTTTACCTTCTCGGACTTGGCGTTTATCTGTGGCGTGAAAGTGGTCTCCTTGTCCTCTTTCGCCTTTTCAATGGCGGCTCGAGCTTGCTGCCTCTGCTTCTTACCTTCTTGGAAGGCGATAATATCATCGAGAGATCGTCGCATCAAGTCTTTCTTACGCTGGATCGCGAAGGACGTGTTCATCTTGCTGCACATTGTCATGAACCGCATACAGGCTTGAGTATGGCGAACTCCATCAACTGAAACTTCCGATCCAACCTGAGCCACTTTTGACGGACTGGGGTCGCGTTCAGCACTCATGACGCAGTTCTCGGACCGACTGGTGTTGCCGTGACTGCAAATACACGGCGTTCTCACACTCTCCTGCAGGTCGATAGCTCTGTCCCGCGTCAATTCTTCCTCCCGTTTTTGGTCCAGTTTCGCTCGCTGTTGCCGCTTCTTCGCTAACACCATCTTCTGTCGTTCTGCAAACTTTGGGAATCGGCTGGCGAGTTGTCGACTCTTGTTGTTCATTTCAGGCGCAAAAAGATGTTCCATGTTTTCCTCCGTTTCTCGTCTTTTGGCTGTGAGTTTGCGCGCTTTCTTCTCTTCGAACATGCGGAACCTCGTGTTCATCTGTGCTACTCTTTGAGGAGAAAGCGATGGAGCTTTTGCTGGTTCTTGTGCTAAAGAATCGAGCAGAGCTCGCTGAGCTTCTTGATCCATAGATATCTGCCTTGATGTGCGATCAGATAGAAAAGCCTCTAACGACGAGGTCGTTGAACTCTTGCGTCGTCTTGGAGATTCGTTGATATCCACTTGATCATGACCTGTCGGGGTAAACAACCGTTGTTGAAGTAGATCCAGCAGCTTTTCATCTACCTCCGGAGACTTCACTGGTGATCGCCCCAAGTAGTTACCCAGTTGTTCAGCCAACACGGAGCTGTCGTCCTCGGAGTCACAACTGCCTTGGAGCTGGTCCATAGCGGCTCCATCGACGCCTTCGTACTCCTCCTCCTCATCTGCGTCGTTTAGGTCATCAGTGAATGTTGACAGCTGAGGTGGCGTGTTCAATGTGAACTGCTTCCTCTGCATCTCCGAGACTCGTACTCGACCGCCTACTGCCGATGGTCGTTTCAACACCGTCGTATCTAAAACAAATGCGAGATTGTCCATTCCCTTTATACACCATCCATCGTTCTTCTAGCCTCGCTCTCTATGTAGACATCAACATTTAATCCTCCTACTTACCTTCAATGGGGTTCTTGGACGGCTGCAGGTTGGTCACTGCGAACACGTTAGTGGGGTCCAGCGCAGTCTTGATCCCTTGGATGGCTGCGATGGCCGGAGGTGATACTGCTTGTGGTAGCCAAGCGAGACGGTGTTTGCCGACGCCGTGGTGGTGCGACAGAGCGCCTCCGTTGCGTACAATAGCGTCCACAGCAGCAAGCTCAGTCTCATGGAAGAGCGTCATGGGCTCCTTGACACCGAAGTAGTTGATGCCGTAGTAAACGTACACGCAGACGCCAGTATCGTAAACTTGAGAGACCCGGCAAGCAATAAGAGGAGGAATCTTCACGCCACGCGTAGCGGCCACTGAGTTGATAGCCAACTTGATATCGGTAATGAGTTGACGAGCATTCGTCCAAGGCACGGCAGTCTCGAAGGATTCGCTCATGAAGTAGTAATCCATAGCGAAGTCACGCAGGTACGCGATGATGTACGTGAAGAAGTAGCCGCGCTTGCCATTCTCCTCGCCACCAACCATACCTGCATGGCGCTTGCCAATGGTCTGGATGAGCTTCTGCTGTTCCGCCACTTCCTGGCTATTTCCTTCAAGAAGAACAGTCGCAGCGCACATTTCGTTCACATCAAAACCACGAATCTTGGTCACGTACGTCTTCTTCGCGAAGTCGAGGACACCAGCAGTGAACTTGTTAGTCGCGGATGACGTCTTTAAAGCCTGACCAAGCTGGAACTGCGTGTTGTCCATCAGACGCAGGGACGCTGGCACACACCCAGCACGCGTAATCTCCTTCAAAGCAGCCAGACCATGCTCTAGACTAGGGAAAATGAGGGAGTCGTACACTTGCACGGCTGGGAACTCGCGAAGACGCAGCGTCACCAAAGTGTGTACGCCGAAGATACCTTCCGATCCGAGCATAGCGTGGTTCATGTCGGGCCCCATTGCAGAGCGAGGCACATTTGCTGCTTTTTGCATTGTTCCTAGCGGCGTCACCGTCGTAATGTTCACCACCAGGTCCTCAATGTTGCCGTACGTGTTCTTCTTCATGCCGGAAGCACGTGTCGCAACCCAACCACCGAGCGTCGAGAACTCCCACGAGTCAGGCTCATGTCCAAGCGTAAGTCCGCGATGACGTAGCCGTTCATGGAGATCCAAGCCTGTAATTCCTGCCTCTACAACTGCCGTCATGTTCTCTCTGTCCACACTCACAATGCGCCGCATTTCACCAAGATTCAGCGACACAATGGCTCTTCGTTCCTTTGGGTTACACTCCAGTGCGTTAGTGACGTTAGTCCCTCCTCCAAAAGGAATAATGCAGATACAATCCGCAAACGTCTGGGTCACTTCCTTCACTAGAACCTCCACTTGTTCGTGGCTTGTAGGCCACACCACAGCGTCAGGAACTCGATCGACATCACGGACATGACGGAGACGGAACACATCTTCACACGTCTGTCCGTGGCCGTGACGCACCCGCTCTTCAACTGTAATGCTAGTCTTCATCCCGACCTCCTCGCTCGCCAAGTGTAGGAACTGCAGAAGACGTTTGTACGTCTCTCCAGCCTCATCCAGAGTGTTTAGAAGCCGAAGTTCTTCGGGACACGTGACACTGGGCGGACTGCCTCGATCCGCATCCAGTCCGAGTCGTTTCTCGGCCCAGGGCAATAGCGAAGGTAGTGTGCGATCCGGTGCATTGGCGAACACTTCGGCATAGCGAGCACCCGAGATCTCAATGACTTTGTCCGAGTTCACGAACAGCTTCGTGTCCTGGAATCCCCAGCCATTCCAGCGCGTTGCAGGGCTCAACGCCAATGGTGGAGAAACAGGAGGAGGAGAGGAAGACGATGGACGTCCCCCGGCAGAGATCTGATGGATAATACGGCGCATACGCGCCACGGAAGGCGTCGCCTCCGACATCACCACTTGAGTCTGAACGGATACTTTGCGAACTGACGCACTTTTGAACTGACTATGCGGCGACATAGGTACGCCGGACTCAGAGATTTATCAGTCTGATTATCAGACTGGACTCAGAGTTCCGTAGTACTAGAAATGTAGAATACTATTAATACGCTTGTACACAATGCCCTTTACTACTGTAGCAGACTCGGCGTGTGCTAACGAAATTGGTGATTGACTACTACATGTATTTACGGCAAGGCTCGAGCGATTGCATTGTATTCTTGAAAACATATCGAGGCAATCAAGCCACAACTCCGGGATCATGGCCTCCAATCTCTTTTCTGCAGCGAATCTTGGCGGCAAGAAGGTTCCAATTCCACTGAAGCACCGCGTGGTGATGGCGCCTATGACTCGCCAACGCATGGGTGACGACGGAGTGCCTGGCCCTGCGGTGACCGAGTTTTACAAGCAGCGAGCAACAGACGGAGGTTTGCTGATTACTGAGGCCACCAACATCAGTGCCTACGCTCGTGGTTATTACGGAGCCCCTGGTCTTTTCACGCCGGAGCAAGTCGAAGGCTGGAAAAACGTCACGACCGCCGTGCATGACAAAGGTGGCGTTATTTTCAACCAGTTGTGGCATACCGGAAGAGTTAGCCACAACTTGAATCTCCCGAATGGAGCTTAACCTGTATCGGCGAGCAGTTCATGTTGAATGGGACGAACCTGCGCGCGGACAAGTACGGCGGCAGTACGGAGAACCGTGCACGCATCGTGTTCGAGGCCCTCGAGGCTATTCTGTCTTCTGTAGACTCGAGCAAGATCGGATGGCGTCATAATCAGCGCGTCCGGTTATGACGGTGCTGAAGTTCGAAAGGTGGTCGAGGCTGGAACAACCGACCTCGTGGCTTTCGCGCGCGACTTCATCTCTAACCCGGACTTCGTGGAGCGCATCCGCTCAAACGCCGAGCTCAACCCAGTCAACTGGCAAACAGCGTTCTTTCCTCTCGATGTGCCGTACGAGACGGGGTACACGGACTACCCGTTTCTTAGCGAGAAAATCTCTGCGTAGATGAAACAACCACAATCTAGAGTTTCATCAAAAACAGCATTATTTTGCGTGCAGAGTTTTAGAACTGTAGTACAGCGCTGGTCTCAATACGGCATCTGCAAATTGCATACAGGCTAAGTAAACCGAAGTTGTAATACTGTAGACGCGCCATTGGGAATAGTACATGTATCTCGGTAAAACAGCCCAAAAAGTAACTCAACATTGTACAAAACTCGGAAGTATTTGAGCCAGTCAAAGCGATAAATTCTTTGAAATTATCATCTTGGAATTCTATTCTGAAAAGAAAGCTAATCATTCGAGTTGCACTGAATAAAAGCTCAAGTGAAACTATTTCTACGCTAGCTTTACGAATGTAAAGACACTTGTACAAAATGTATTAACTTTTTTGCTTCTCGTCTTTGGGTTCTATGGACAAGTTCTCTACGACAACTTGTTGAGTGTCTCGGTATACCGCTCCACCCAGATGTTAGAGGATGGCACATGACCGATCCATCGCTTAAGGTATGTAACAGTTACCTTCTCGTCTACCCATTTGTCGAGCAGAGAATTCTTCAAGTTCTTGGCCAGTTTCTCCGTGTTGGAGACCTTCTCCGCTTCGTCTAGAATCCGAATTAGACTGAGGTCAATGTAGTTCGCCCTGATACTGTCGATCATCGTTGTTTGCTTGTCGGGATACTTGTGATTAAAGTCGTTCAAATACTTCACCCACAACTCGAAATTTGGACTGGAAAAGGTTTTCTCACTTGCCTTATCGAGTTTCAGGAAATGAAACACAGATTTCGGTTCGTGCTTCTGGTGCATTAGCCACTCCTCCATGCGCGCCTTTTCCACCACATCGGCAATCTTGGCTGTTTTCGATGTTTTCCTCGCCGTCTCAATGAGCTTATCAAAATTTTGATAACTGCCACGTAGTGGAAAGAACCAGGACTCCTCCTTCCCAGGGTGCTTCTTGTTGAATTCGTCTACGTAACTCATCCACCTTGTAAACAGCGGAGAGTTGAGAACTGAATCCCCAACATTGTCAAGCGCCACCGTCGTAAAAGCCTTATAGGGGGAAACCCCAATGGCAAAAACTTTCTCCGCCTTCTGTAGCTGCATCGTGGCTGCGATGTTTTCCATACTGGGGAACTGTTTAGCTGCTTGGAGGATTTGCATCATTGGTCGGTCATCGAATTGAGTCGCCAGTGTCGAGAGCAATCGAGCCACCTTGTCAGGGTTTTCAATACTGAAGGAGTTCATGTACGCTACCCACGTCTTGAAAAGAGGATTCCCGCCAAAGTCGTAGTGTAACCCTCTGAGCGGTAGCTTCAGCAGATCGTAGACATCGTCGACGGATTTCCCACTGCTCAACCACAATTTCAACTGCGCAGCCTCCAACTCCGTCGCGATCTTCTTCGCCTTCCAGTCTTTCGCCTTCATCAACATCTTGGCCAAGTTTTCGTCGCTGAATGCGTGTGTCAACGTTTCGATCATTGTCGTCTTCGTCTGAGGGAATCTCACATTGTAAGCGTCTGTGAACTTGACCAACAAACCGAATTATGGACTCTCCAGCATTTTCACTGTCGGTTCCAGTCGGAGCTCATCCAAACTTTAACTGGCGTCTTCTTGCCGCTAATCCAGAACTGAACGAACGCGTTCTCCAACTTGAGGCCCATACTCTCCGTTTCCTTAATACCCTTGGCTGCCTCAGCCATGTTGAACAGATCTACGGCACTGTGGTACTTCCTCAGCGTCGGAATGATCGATATCGCTCCCTCGTGTTTCGCGTTCAAATCGTCCACGTACTTGGTCCAGGCACTGAATTGAGATTTACTGAGAATGCGCAATCCAGCGTAGTGGAGGTCGTAGAGCTTGTAGACTTCGTCCGGGTCCTTCCCGATCGTTATCCAGTGTTTCAACTGGTCGATCTGCAGTCTCGACGCGAGTTCCGACGAGCTCGAGTCCTTTTTCGCTTCCTGAAGCATTCGGTACAGCATGTCGTCTCCGTATTGAGCCGTCAGTGTCGAGATCGCGGATGTTCCCTTCCCGGTGGCGGTGGCACTCAAGTCATCGGCGTATTGAACCCATTTGCTGAACTGCGGGTTATTGAATATCCACGTGGGAGCCTTCGCCAGCTTCATGCGATAAAACACATCTTCGGCCGATTTTCCCTTCTTGAGCCACTTCTGGAGCTGTTCGTCCGTCACTTTAGAGGATTTGAAAAGAGTCGCGAGCTTTTCAGAAGTGGAGACGGAGATGGCTCCTCCTCCAGCTCTCTCCTCCTCGACACTATCAATACTTCTTCTTCGCAAAGTTCTTGGAACAAAAGCGTCGGTGCCACGTACAATGTGGCCAGACACTTTGGTTGTCGATATCGTCGAGGAAGCCTCCGAAATGACTGCGATAGATATGAAAACAGCAACGATAACTGCTAATTGGTAATTGAGACGCATCGTTCGACTTTGTGGAAGCACAAATATTGCGAAATGATCGGCCCACCGCAGCAACACGGAATCTTGAGGTTAAATTGTGTTCCTAGCGCTGTCAACGATGATGGATAGATATTATTGAGATTCTGTAGTAATCCAATAATTCAGTATACCACATCATCATCATCAGTCCATGATGACGACTGTGACTAATCATAAGTACTTGCACACTTTAGTAACTAAGCAGGAAAACTCTTTCATACGTTATACTTCTCCGTTTTCTCGCTTGTGCATATTCAACAACAGTTTCAATTTCGTGTCATAAGCTTCACAGCTTGCACTTTGGCAGAGGTCACTTTTACAGCAGTTCCCTCCATTTTCAGGATGAACCATGGGACTTGGTAGAAACGTTAGATAGCGCATCGTTAACGCTGACTTCTTCGTTTAATTATTATAGTATAATTGATCGAAACGGCTGAAATTCGTCGATACGAGTCGAGGGCTTTAAATTCACAACGACTGCTTGCTTATCCTAAACGCTTTGGGCACTACATTAAGTGGCTACTGGATTACATGTTCGAAACAAAGTCAGAAACGCTTCTCCTTGCACTGTAAACAAACAATGTACCGTATCATTGCCAACTCCTTCTCTTCCTCAAAATGCGCTACATAAAGAAGAACATTATCCAAGATTTCACTTTCGTGATTTGTTCCGGATCCAATCGGAACTCGAATACCTTGTCACGAATAAGCACACTTCCTGATTCTGCTTCACGAATGGCTCCACTAGCTCCCAGAGAACATCCTCATTGCACTTGTGTGTGGTAGCCATCGTCAACTGCAGGAAGCAAAAGCGCTCTACGTTATCGGGAAACGTCCATTTTGCAACCGCATCAATTGTGTCACACAAACTGGTAGCGGGGATCCAGTAGTCCACATCGGAAGGGTTTGCGGCCCATTTCTCCATCGTAACTACGCAGTGCTTCATGTTTGTACATTGGCTCTCGTCTTTGCCTATAGAAAGCTGTTTGCAGTCGATCACGTCCGTCTGTTCCATGATCTTCTTCCAGTTGTGATTGGTCGAGCGATCCACGTTGTCGTACTTACGAACCACCACGTGATTTGGTCGTCGATGACTCACTAATGCGTGGAAGTATCTTTCAAAAGCCACATCTTCGAGGCGCTCGTCGTTCATCCCCTTTGCAATATTCTTCAGCTTTTCAAAAAGGTGGGATTCAAAATACCTGCCATGTGACTTAACGCGCGTCTCGACGTCACACAACTGGCTCACTTC
Source organism: Phytophthora plurivora (assembly GCA_030027945.1). Taxonomy (NCBI): domain Eukaryota; phylum Oomycota; class Peronosporomycetes; order Peronosporales; family Peronosporaceae; genus Phytophthora; species Phytophthora plurivora. Next base: position 2,228,006 of record CP125266.1, read on the forward strand.
CACATGTCCGCGTAGTGATCCGCATTGTTGCGATCTTGCACTCCTCGCATACGGACGAGGTTCATCGGTGTGTTGATTCCAGCCCCAAACTCCGTGAGCAGATACTCCGCATCGTCATTGTTTGCAAAATAGATCAATGCTAACTGCACAGTTGTCAAACCTCCATTAAGAAAATCTCTCAAGACCCCTCCAGACTCGAATGAGCGAGCAGCCACGGCACTCTCCTGCATCCCCTGATCTCCCCAATATCTTCTAGATTCTCCTGTCTCCAGTATGGTACAAGACACACTTGCGAGAACTGCGCTGCTTCGCTTTTTATTGAAAAATGGCCACAAATTGTCACCATCCTGAACCGGTTGAACACATCATGTCATTTATTTGGCGCTGAGGCACCCCGTCAAGATAGAACCAACACGTTCACATTGGCACCAGACGCTTTCAATGCATCATAGAGACCTTGGTACTTCTTTCCACCCAAGTCTTCCCATTCGTAGTAATTGCCTTGGTAGAACAATCGCGTAGTAATCTGCGTCAACCAGTGGTTGACAACCACCCACCATTAACCTGGCCGTACCAGACCACCGGCCGATCGTACACAACTCTGATGTAGAAACAATTTAAAGCTAGGATGGAGCTCTTGCCTGTTCCTGAATTTCCCATGAGAATGAAATGCTTGTCAATCATTTCGCCCGTAACGAACTCCTGCTGATACGTTTTCTTGAAATTTTCCAGCACACAGATAATCTCTTTCCGAATGTAGAATTCGGTACCATCAAAGCGGACGATGTCGTTGATCTCTTTGGTGTCCAATACCTTCCCACAATCGGCATCGGTCAACTCGAACAACCTCAAAAAGTCGCCCTTCTGGGGCAACTCGCCGCTGACCTCGCTATATTTTCCAAAGACGTCAGTTTTCTTCTTTGTGTCACTTCCATACCACTGGCATCTGCCATCTTCGCCAAGAAGAGCTGCAGATCACCCGCATCGAAATTCTGTAAGGTGTTGCTCTTCTGCTTCTTGCCTTTCCTCTTCAAATGGTCCATCAACATAGTGGGGTTAATGTTCACAGGGAACGCGTGTCCCTTTACACCAACGACAGCACAGAAGAAAATGATTTTCGCTATCTTTCTTCAATTTCTTGGTATTTGTAATACTTCGACAGCATGTATCAATAGTAGTTATATCCATAGTACTTCGAAGCATTTTAGTACTGATTTAAAAACAATCCTATCCATCTGATGCAACAACACAAAGCTTATGTTGCTGATTAGCAACTTATCCAAAATCCCCCAAAAAACTCTTTAAGTGATCATCACCAGGGATCGATACCAGTGAGAATTTTGGATAGCAGTGTTATTGCTATTGCTATTATCATTTGAATAGAGTGCTATTGCTAATAGCAATAGCAGTGATAGCAGTGCGACTGCTATTAGCACTGCTATAGCACTGCTATAGTACTGCTATTGGGTCACTAAATCAGATCAGTGACACTGATCTCGATACGAAGAAAGCTCCAAATTGGAGTCCAAGCGATTGTGACGCAACAGCTGCTGCCTTGCGCTCGTTCGATGTCGGTCTGTACGCAGGCAGCTCATAACAAGTGAACCTGTCGAAAACATACGCTCCTGGAACGCTGTGGAATTTCCTAGGCCAAGCCATACACTTGCTAGCTTCGCGACGGAAGGGTATTTTGCCTGCCCGACGTCAGCAAACCAACCACACGCGTCTAAGGTATAAGGTAAGCCTTATCTGCTGACACAGCTTCTCGACATTCCACACGCACGCGCCAAACTTCCTGGTCCACGTGGTCAACTTTGGTAGGAACAGTTCGCACTCGGCCTTGTTCGGATACTCCATCTTCGCGATGTCCTGCCATTCGACGCGTAGCGATAACCACTCCTCGACTATATCATCTGCCTTCGCATTCAGTGTTGCCTGAGGCAGCTTGCCTCAGCTGCACTTTCCTGTGCGGTGCGAGAAACTTCCTCGCCGTACAGCAGCTCCAGCTCATCGTCTGGAGCTGAAGATGTCGCCTAGTGGGGTATTGCCAATGCATTGGTTTCGGAATCAATTGTAGCGCTCATTAGCTTGTACATTGCACGATGTTCTTTCCAGAGGAGGTCAATCTGCTAACCACAGCGAAGTGAAGTGGAAAATGAGCGTGCTAGAAGGCAGGCGAGGGAGGAAAGGCGAGAAGATCGTGGTTGAAGCTGGTACTGCTATAGCACTGCTATCGACATTGTGACAGACTGCTATTACTATAGCACTGCTATCGCTGAAACCTGAACTCAATAGCAATATTAATAGCAATAGCAGTGCTAATAGCCCTGCTATTGGTACTATTATTGAAACTGCTATCGATCCCTGATCATCACTCTTGGATTCCGCAGCAGAATGTTTAGTTTGTCGTGGGGTTCCGCCCGCCCCAGCGCCTCCACCGCCCCACAAGCGCCTCCTGACGTCTATGACCTGGCGGAAGAGTACGGGACGGACGCTGCTGGTAAATTATCGCGTGTTTTACAGGCTCTAGACGCCACAGGGTTCCCCAAGGCGCGTGTAAACTCGTACAGCGCCTACGACCGTGTATTAAGTGGCATAACGTGGCTATTACAGAAAATAGTAAAGCGTGAATATGCTGAGAAGGGAAGAGTACAGTGGGACGTACTGTTCCAGTCCCATGAGAAGATGAAGCCTCGACTGGGGCTCGCACAGGAGGTGGTGCGCTGTATTGAGGGTCTAAGTTATACCTGCCCCGCGCCAATTCAACCACATCAGTTGCTGCTTCAGGACTTTGGAGATATTGAAACAGTGGAAAAACTTGTACTGTGGTTGATTGATGAGAGTCAAGAAGCTCAGCACTTGGAAAAAATCCGACAGGAGAAAGGTTTTCTACAAGCTACGAACCCACAAGAGGAAAAGAAACATATATCTCCTTTGAAGAAAGAGGTGGAGTTCCTACTGGACGCTTTTGCGCCCAAAAGACGCTGGCAGTATGTTGCAGCGGATGAAACTGAGGAAAGTGAAGACGCGTTGATTCAACGGTGCTTGTTGGAGTATGGAGAACGAGTAACCATTGCTGTCGACGACGCAGAGCCGATAAAGGATACGGAAGAGGACGGAAAAGACCAAGTAAATGTCATGGCGCAGATTGCTAGCCAGGCAGCAGCTATCGCTTCAGGAGGAGCATCAAAAACCCGAGCAGGAAGCATGAGAGGGCTGAGAAGGACCAAGAGACACGACCCACAAGCTGCAGATTTTGACAGGCAATACCAAAAGGCAATGAAGCAGGCGAAGGAAGAGCAGCAGACGTTGCTGAATCAACGCCGTGAACGTGAAGCAAAGTTGCTACAGGGAGTAGTTTCCGCCCCGGAAATGAAGCAGGAGAACGTGGAAGGTCGTGTTGGATCAAGTGTCCAACCACAAATGCACCTCGTGCGAACGCAGTTGAAGGATCACGAACTGCAGATCCAGCAACTTATTCAGGAGAAGAAGGACTTGGACGCTAAGACACAGGAAACTAATGCGCGAGCTACGGCACTGGATGAAGCTCTTGACGCTGTTAAGCAGGAGATTGCTGAAGTAGAAGATCAGGCTCCGAAGGACGAGAACACCCAAGCTCACCTGGCAACGCTGCGTCAACTGGTTATGAAGAATGAAGCTCTGAAGCGTGAGAAGAATGAGTTCCGTACGAAGTGTCGACTAGAAGTGGAAGCGTTGAAGGAACGCATTGAAAAGCTGAAGCTACAGGTGGCGCAAGATGCCAGCAACCAGGACGAGGAGGCACTGCGTCTGAATGAGATAGAGCAGATGCACGCTCAGATGGCGCAGAAGCACAAGGATATGAAACTTGCAGCGGCGAAGCAAACCCGTACGTTGCATCTGAAGATGAAGCAGATTGACGAAATCCCTACACGTATTGAGCTGGTGCAGTACGAGAAAAGGTTCGTTGAGCTTTACGACGAGGTGGCGTTGACGCTAGACGAAACTCGAAAGTACTACTGCGTCTACAACACGCTCAAGACTACTCATGAATTTCTGGAGAAGGAGATCTCTCTCATCAACAGTATCAACGAGAACTTTGATGTCGCCATGGGTTCAAAGACAGCTACGCAAGCTTTCTTCACGCAGATTGAAAACATTATTCAAAACGTGCAAGGTACTGTCACGAAGCAACAAGCAGCTCGGGACGACCATCAATTTACAGTTGAAACGCTGGACAGCAAATGTCAATTGCTTCTCGAACAGGAGCGGATGTATGTGAACGTAATTCGCGAGTTTCAGAAGGAATGCGAGAAGAACGAGAAGCTGGTTGCAAGGCGTAGCAGTAGCAATTGAGGCAAGCAGGTGTAACTGGTACCCCATCGCATCATGCGTAAAAATAATCGACACCAAGTCAGAATGGTTTCGTGTTTCAGCTACTGATTGAGATCAATCTTGATCGAGCTCCGCTGTACCCAGTCAGTATGAGCAAGAAGAAGACGTTGTCTCCAACAGGTTCACTCGCGTCATGCCTGGATTTTGCTGCTCGTGTGCTTTCCTCTACAGCAACGGTGCAAGAAATTTGTACAAAGCAAGTCTTGGCTCCGATGGTCGTTGAAGCCCATCGTTGTGGGCAACAAGTCATGAAACATGTCGATCCTGGCACTCCTGCTGACGTTCGAAAGCTGATGAAGGTTTTGCAAAGCGACCAGTGCAGCAATTTGTGTCGAGGCTCTCCGTTGGCAGAGCTGGAAGTCGCTGATTTGACGTGGGATTCAGAAGGAACTGTGGCGGACACGATGGAAATGGAACTTGTGGAGCTGGAGAAGCGAGCAGCAAACGCTCAGGATGCGTGCGTGGTCTTTTCGACAACGGGAAACGGCCAAGCCGTAATTTGGTTTTCTTCTAAACGATACGAATCCTCGCGCAAACGGTCTGATCCTAAGAACCGCCAGATTTTGTTGTATGTCTGTCCTGGTCGAGTCAAAGTGGTAAAATCCGTGGACGCTCTGGTCACGAAGTTATATGAAGAACTGCCGACATTACGAGCGAATGGAGCTACGTACAACGTTTGGACTGTGGTTACGGGTATCAAGTCAAGCAATCAGAAGGAGGAACAACGTGTTGAGGAACAACGTGTTGTTCCTGTTGCCCCTCAATTTGAAGTCAAGACTCAACTTAATGTCAGTTACCAACGTGCAGATGAGAGTGGCTTGAACTCGCTGAACACTCGCAATAGTGTTAGTTCTGAACCTCGTTGTGAACGAATCGACGAAATCGCTCGATCTACTGAATCGAGACGATCAAATGTTGCCCCCTGTGACCAAGAAGTTGGGGTTGGTCCTCAACTCCGTGCTCCAAAGGATTCTACCGAGACTGCCCCCGAGTCGCAGGATGCCAAGCTCAACCCGACGTCTCCTCGTTGTTCTGTTTACCGTGAGGCTTCTGACACGGAATCATTCTCAGTCAAGTCGATATTTTCGTTTGGCTTGCAACAGAGGACATCACCGGAACTACAGAGCAGCTCATCTGAGCGGAAGCCGGATTATTTGAAAGCAGTTAACGAGAGTGAGAGTGCTACGGTCGTTTTGGATCCTGGTGCAGTCAATGTGGAGGACGAAAACGCGTCTGCACCTCATACTGAGGTTGAAGTGGAATCAAGGGATAATAACCAGATCCAGGATACTCGGCCCATGCGAGCGGGTATTTCTACATCACTTGCGAATTTCACGGTTCTAGATAAAGGAAGCCTTCCGGACGATACTGCACTGGGCTTAGGAGTCAATTTGCAGAAGGATTTTGTATGGCAAAGCTGTGATGGCAAGGTGCTGCGAAGGTCAGTACGACCGCAACAACCTACAGCTGCGAGTGCTGAATCCACGGAAAGCGAAGTCCAGAGTGGAGTTGAAGCTGGCAGAGATGAAGAGCCCCATGCCGGAGAAGATGAGGAAGTAGATGATCGCACCAGTGATGTTCTGTCATCCGCTGAGATGCAGAAACCGCATGAGCACTCACCATTTCAGACACCGAACAAGGTGGGGTCTGTGGATGGCAAAGTGGACTCGCCTCGTATTTTTACGTTGGTTCATGAGCCCAGTGCTGATGGAGCCCACGACGTTGATTCTTCGCAAAAATCCGAGATTGTTACCTCCTCTGTTGCGGTGTCTACCAAAAGCACAAGCCCCGATACTGAAAGTGTCAAAGATGATAATGGGATGGGTGAGCCACTGCAGACTAGCAAGTTGCTGCTTGATCATGAAGGAGGCTGTGAGAAGGCTGAGGATCATTCCATCATATCGTCAGAGATACCCGAAGAAAACGAAGAGGATCCACCAACGCACAGACCAAAATCTGCTGTCAACTATAAAGATAAGCTTGGAGCGCGAATTTGGTGGGAGCTCGCGTATACCGCAAGAAGACTGGAGCGTGAAGAGATGGTGGAGAAACATCTACAAGCTCTTAGACGAGAAGGAGACCAGCGTGTTAATCGGCAACAGCCAGCCACCATACGAATGGAGCCAATCCGATCGAAGAAGGATAAACCGGTGGAACTGACTGTACCTGATGAAAAAAATTGCGTTGATCAGCAAAACGTTAGAGAAGTGGTCAGTGTGGAGCGACAACCGGTTCACAACCACCTCTTCGTTCCGGAACAATCGCTGGATCCTTTGTCGGAACCCAGCGCTAGCAGCATCGAAAGGAAGATATCACCTAGCAAAATTGCGTCGCCTTCTTCGAGTCGGGAAGTTTCGAGTGGCTTGAGCGTTGATGGTGTCGTTGAGTTCGTGGCGAATGGCCCACTTTCAGTGAAAAAAGTCATTGACGATATGCATGACACGACTGTCATGCAAGAAGGTTGCAACGAGGAGGAAGCTGTTGTGGAATGCCCACCGTCAACTATTTCACCGGCTGCGTCTCGCTCACCTATCGGCGAGACGTATGGACATGGATCGGGAAGGTCGTTAGATCAGAGACGAGTGCCAAAGCCTGCAGTGCGTGAATCTTCGACGCCCCTTCTTGCACAGTCATCGACACCACCAAGCATTGCAACCCGCATCGAAGACGAGGAAGATGATGATGATGATGATAAAACGGTGGCGCAAATGATGTGGGGAAGCACGCACACTAGCTACGAACGAGAGCGAGTTACGAATATCTACACTACAGCAAAGGAAGACGAGCTGCAGACGACAGAAGTTACCTCTAAGATCCCTTTTAGCATCCGTGGTCGAGTGCCAATGCGGTCTCGCCATTCTTCTAATACAGCGGATGAGCCTCCGAGGTCAAGTAGTACCGAGCTGACCCCGCCTTCCAGTAACTCAGACCACATCCCCGCAGTAGAGCAAAGTCAAGACGAGCACGTACCAAGTCGTCTAAGGTTATCCATGTACCAAGCTTCGACAGATCATAAAGCTCAACCAGTCGTTCCTGCGCCACCTCCAGTCGCTACTTTCATCGCTTTGGGCGAAGAAAACACTGCTGCTACATCATGCAAAACTCGCCTAGAGAGACTCAACGAGCTTCGACAGAAGAAGCTTCAAAAGCTGCAACAAGCCCGCGATTCTTCGCTTCAACAACAAAAGGAGAAGCAGAACCAGCAGCAAACGCGTCAACCTCTTTCGTTTGCCAACTCCGTTTACTCGAAGAAGGCATCGAACCGCCAGCTGATGCAGAACGCTCTGGAGTTCACTCTACTTGCAGGAGGATCAATGGAGAAAGAACGCACGTTGGCTCAGCAAGCTCTCGCTGAATCTACGTGCGACAACTTTATCGTTCTACTTAAGTCTGCTAAGGAGCTCAAGTTCCGTGCACTGTACGAGAATCACGTGGATCGAGACTACGCGACGCGGATTTATTCGGTTCTACCCAATACCTCTGCTAGAGCCCCATTGAAGCTGGGAAATAGCGAAATGATCTCGCAGTTTTTCAAGTACAGCTCAGCGAAGAAACAGTTCCTACCGGTTCCTACCAGGTCGTTCACAGTGAAAACCGACGCCTGCGCACTGGTAGACCAGCTCGTCTTCAAAGGTAAGTCGAAGAACAATATTTCAGCTTTGGCTCGGTTGTTGTGAATAGGTAAAGTATCTTTTGAATCGGATTTGATTTGCAAAGTGCTATGGTTGCCAGCTCTTTCGCTCTGGAATAGGTCGATAGCCACGGAAAGCGGGTAACGAAGAACGAGCCGGTAGAACACACAGTAACGCCATCAACATCGCCCACTCAATCGGGAACTCGAGCACTTCAATCATCACGACCCAGCGCATCAAGCCGTCATTTGTATGCACCGCTCCATCCGCTGTGCCTGACGGGAAGAAGAAGGCTGGATTCGCCTGCACGACGGCGTGAAGCGGGATATGTGGCCAATGGACGTCACTGGGCTGCGTCGTATTCCCCACAATTGAGCTGGACGCTTCATCCGACGGTGGTGTACACTGCGAGGCTGCAAGTAGCAACGACGACGTCGTGTGCATGAGACAAAAGACCGCTGCGATGAATGCAATTCGTCGGATATTTCTTTTCCGATGCGTCACATCCTCGGCCACTTTGTCCAGCAAGACACACATCCTCTCTCCATAAGCTGGTAACAGGATGACACAGGCCGCCCAACAGCAAACCAACAAAACCGTCGCTACCAGTAGTAAACTGCGTCGAATGGTACTTCTGGGCTCTTGTCTCGCGAACAGGAACATACCCATTTGCAGCAGATAAACAGCAACCATCAACCTGATGAACAAGAGTCTTGGTGGTGGTGGAGGTTTCAATGCCGACTCAGGTGCAGCAATAGCTCCACTGTCTCTCCTTTCATCGAGGTCAGGAGCTCCTCTAGTGTGTAGACTCTGCAGTAAAGCGTCCGTGGCTCGATCTCCTCTGTGTTTATTGGAAGTAAAGTTGTGGCTTGTACCTTGTACTTTGTCCACCATAGCTGCCCACGTATTGAATACCAATAGAAAAACGCCACCAAGTACCAGCGACGCCGAAGCGCCCAGTACCTGCCATAGAAACACCAGTTGGAGGTACGACAAATGCAAATGAGCTGCATCTCGGTCTAGAAGCCCATTGGCATGGGACTGGAACAGAGCCAACATCCACAGAGCCACGAGGATGAAGGCTGCGGCCCGTAGAGAAGCTCCAAGAGCCAACAACCCGTAGAGACGCACGGCTGTTCGGTCTCGACGCCAAATGCGCACCAGGCGACGCACGGCCACGAGTCCAGGGATCAGGAACAACGCACCGCACGAGTATACAGTGGCGTAAACGAGATACACGAAGGATGGGGACGTGGCTGACGGCATGGCCGAGTCGCTCGAGTCTGCATCGGAAGAGGTTGCCATTTTAATTCTTAGCAGATTTTTCAAGTTGAAATTATGATCTTTTGCAACAATTCGTTAAAAAATAAGTTTTAGATAACTATACACCCCGTGTGTACTTTGTATACATGTACAAGTTGCATCTGCTGGCAATGTGGCGTCGTGTCTGATACGCACTGCTTATGTTGGAGCGAGTCTTGCAGTTCGCTGCTGGTGAATGGCGCAGTGCTGCAGTTTCGGGGTGTCGAATCGCACGGACTCGACTGCTGTTGACGTGGCGTCGAGTGCTCGTGGCGGCTAAATGGACTGGAAGCTGGCTCATAATCGACAGTACGAGCGATCGAAGATGGTGCCACCGAGAGTCGCGTATACGTACAGGTACATGCCTCATGAAGCTGGTCGATCTTCGCTTGTAGAATTTCATTCGCTGCTGTAAAGGGCTGGAAGGTTGCAGACGAGGTTGAAGGGAGTTTGCTGCAGGCCATTCGCTTCCCGATCTTGGTCCGACACAGGTGGATTAAATGGTGCGAGCTCGGGAATGTGTCTACAGCGCCTCTACTTACTGGCAAATGTCAATAATGATGTCATCCGAGAACACGAGCGACCTGACCTGGTCTCCAGTGTGGGATCTCGAGGCTCAAAGCCGAGAAGCCAGCGCGTGACGCCAGCGACCTGCAGTGTCTGCCTGGAGAAGAGGCGGCTGCACTGCAGACTCGGATCCTTGCACAAGTCCAGGCAAGTCAACCGTGAGGAGCTCTTCTGATGCGAGTCTGACGCCACTCGAGCAATGGCTTGCAAGATTGCGACTCGTACTACTGCGTACGAAGTGCGGGCCAGATCCATCACACTGAAAAAGAAATTAGAGGAGGCGTTGGCCAAACACCCGCCAACGGTATGATCCGCCAAGGTTGAAGCGATCCATGGTGTATAGCTCGCTGGTATACAAATTCGAAGCATTTCGAAGCATTCTGATTGGTCGACGAAGGGACGTTTTTAGAATAAGCCCGTTTTATAGGACGTCAGATGGCCCGCATAGACGAGCCCAACGGACCAGAAGCGTTCACTTGGCTTTTGTATGCCTCGTCGTGCCATCGAGACCCGGGCAAGTCCACCCACCCGCCCGTATCAGCTTGGGCGTCACTTGGCAATCAGCACCGTTAGTGCCGGTCGCCGCCTCCTGTCACCAAGATAGATCCGACCAATGCAGCCTCCAGCGTCACCTTCTACTGGGGAGAAGAGAGTGAAGAAACGTAGAACGGACAAGAAGAAATCAACTCCAAAAGCCATTGAAAAAGATTCGGAATCTGTTCAAGTTGGTACTCCGTTATCGGAGACCCGCAGTCCTGGACCATATCGAGGGAAATGTCTGTACCAGTCTCGCAAATGCGAGAATGAACGAGCTATTAAACGTAATGGCAAGCCGCATAACTTGTGTGAGGAACACCGATCCAAGCAGAACCAGCACCAGCGCAAGTTCGACGCTAAGAAGTTTTCCAGAAAGAGACGACGTAGCGGATCGGACGAAGACGTTAAGGTGGACACGCAACTGCCAGTTGAAGAGCCCAGAGCCAAGCACCACCGGACGAATCAGGAGACCGAAAGCAGGATGCCTATTCAGATACCGACTACGAGGAACTACTACACTACAGGACACACGCCAGTGCCGAGGTTACCGCCGCTTCAGAGTCCTCGAGGACCGATCTTACCGTCGTCACCTGTTGTGTTAGCAAGCTCAGAAGCGTATCCTCGAAGCCACGTGGTGTATGCAGATGTTCGCCCTAGTCAACGTCCGTATTTACTGCAGTCAACTCAAGCTCCACCGGGGTATTCGCAGTCGGAGCTCGTAGCGGCCAGTATCTTGGCTCAGCCGCAGTCGTTGTCACCTGCAGTGTCGACTTCGGTTTATAGAAACGAGGGACTTACGTCACGTGAGAGGAGATCGCAGAGCTTGACGACTCCGCGTGTGCTCCCGTCACTGTTGGTTCCTCCTTCCGTTGTGATGTCGCCGAGTCAGTATCACCGAGTCAGCGGGATTGTGGCGTCTTTAGGACAACGTTTGGCCCCCGTTGTAGTGACGCCGGCTTCAAGTGTATCTGCGTCTCCATCGAGGAGTGTTGGGAACGTGCTTCCACCTCTAGCGCCGTTCGGTCTACACAGGACACCGACGTCGACACCTAACGTCTCGAAAGCGCTGAATTAGTGACCACTGAATTACCGACGGCCTGCAAGCCAATGTGCTTAATTTGAAATCAAGATGTAAGTGGTGTTGAGAAATGGATTAACTAAAGCATTAGAGAAGTTATCCAAGCCTCAGACGCCAAGAGCGTGTGTGGAGAATGGAGAAAACAAATTTGCTACTTCTTACTTAACAGCCACCGATTCTTTGGTGGACAGAAAAGTAATAGAAGCCTCAACACAACGGCAGCCACTTCCTGCAGTGAACCTCTCACTTTTCTGTTTTTAAATTTGAATTTGTTGCGGTTTACTAAGTAGTCAGCTACCTACACCCACAGCCACCTCTCACTTTTCTGTGGTATATGACGGCATTGCACCAATGCGGGTTGCGTTGTCTGCAATATCGTTGTGGTCATTTACACGCGCTGACTGCACGGCGTAGTAATAACGAGATCCGCCCCATTGACGCTAGTGGAAGCTCCATTTTTGATGAGAAGCTTGACAATATCCAGATGTCCGTTGGTGCAGGCTCCAACGAGTGCTGTGGTCTCACTTGGTCCTTTCTGGTCGATTGCCGCTCCGTTCTCCAAAAGTACCGACACCACATCTGCATGACCATGTATAGAAGCCTTGAACAGTGCACTCTCGTTCATTTTGTTGATGGTATCAACTGCTGCACCCTTTTGAAGGAGAATAGTCACCACATCGGCCAGTCCAGATTCTGCTGCCATCAACAGAGCGTTGTCACCGTCTCCATCGACCACTTCAATAGCAGCCCCATGCTCAAGAAGAAGCTTCGCAATATCTGGGTGGATTCTTTCACACGCTATCTGCAATGCTGTACATCCATGGGGAGTTCGTACATCAATATTTGCTCCTTTTTCAAGTAGTAAAGTTACAACATCTTTGTGGCCTCTTTCAGCTGCACATAGGAACGGATTGCGTCCTCTATTGTCCAATACCTCGATAGGGGTACTGCCTTCTTCCACCAGCAACTTTACGACATTGATATGACCAAATCCAGAAGCCAGGTGAAGAGCGGTGAATCCATCTTGCCTGCGTGTATCCGTTTTTGCGCCATGTTCGAGTAGTATCTTGAGTACATCGTCGTGACCTTTTTCAGAAGCAGCCATCAGCGCAGTGACATCTTTATCGGAAGTTAAGTCAATGGATGCACCCATTTCCAGTAACAAATTCACAACAGTGGTGTGTCCGTTTCCCGAAGCAATCGTCAGTGGAGTAACCCCATTGTCTAAAGTGTCGATGAAGGAGCCACTACCAAGCACTAACTCCACACAATCGACGTGGCCATTCATGCATGAATAGTACAAAGCATTCCAGCCGTCGGGTTGTTGTTTGTCCACGAGTGCACCATGTTCCAGTAGTAGCCTCATAATGTCCAAATGGCCATCCTGAGATGCATACATCAGCGGCGTCCAATCCGAACTGTTAGCAGAGTCAACGATAGCACCGTTCTCGATCAGAAGTTTGACCACATCCGCGTTTCCGCGTTGTGTTGCAAGTACTAACGCACTACCCCCATCTCCGTCCGTCATGTTAACGTCTGCACCACTAGCAAGCAACAACTTCACAATGTCAATGTATCCAGAAAAACAAGCCGCGTGGAGAGCTGTTCGTCCGTCCTCTTTCTGTTTGTTCACTGAAGCCCCTTCTGCCAGTAACTCCCTGACGAGTTCCACATGACCTTTTTGCGATGCAGTCATCAGTGCTGTCCAACCGTCTGCCACTGCAAAATTAATGTCGGACCCATTTCTCAGCAACAACTTCACCACCTCTGTTCGACCCCGGTCAGCTGCAGACATCAATGGAATGACCCCTTTATCATTTTTCAAACCGATCTCAGCACCATGCGCCAGTAGCACCTCGACAATATTGGCATGGCCACAGACTGACCCGGCATGTAGCGCACTCCAGCCAGTCGGGCCCTGTTTGTTCACACTTGCACCGGCCTCAAGCAGAATTTTAACAACATCCTCATAACCGTTCTGAGACGCAAGCATTAGCGGAGTCCAGTCTCCTTTGGAAATCAAATCCAGAGAAGCTCCATTCTGTATAAGAAACTTAACCACACCGATCTTCGCATATTCAGCTGCAGAGGCTAGAGGATGCAATGCTTGATCACCGGCTAAATCAATCATTGCACGAAATTCAACGAGAATCTTCACGATATCGAGATATCCCTTGGTGCACGCGAGTTGCAGAGCACTACAGCCGCTTAGACTTAACTCATTAACACGTGCTCCCTTCTTCAATAACATCGTCACCACTTCAGTGTGTCCCTCGTTTGAAGCGCTCATAAGCGGTGTCAAACCCTCTCCGTTTGATATGTTGATTGCCTCCGTGCTTCCTAGTAGTTGCTCGACAACTTTTACTTGTCCTCTTTCACACGCAATGCGTAGCGCTGTGTCTCCATTTCGATGCTTCTGGTCAATGGTACTATTATCTGTCGTCACGATCGGTGAATTGTGTTTAACGGGTCCCAAACCGGAAGCAGATAAAACTTGATCTTCGAATTTCTCCTTCTCAGAATGCACACTCTCATCACTAAGCTGCACGTCATTTGTGTCAGGAGGAACTCGCTCATAGATGAGCTGTACGAGATCTGTATAGCCACTGAAATACGCCACGTTCAGAGGTGGCCAGTTCTGGAAATCGCCACTCAAATCGATATTCGCGCCATTATCCAGCAGAATCCGAACAGCTGCTAAGCGGTTGTACCATACAGCCGTAAGAAGCGCTGTTCCTCCACTTGGAAGCCTTGCGTCAACGTTGGCATTACGAGTCACTAGAAACTGGACGATATCGGAGTAACCCAGTTGCGCTGCTGTGATAAGAGGAGTGTAGCCATCATTGTCCGCTATCTCCAGTTCAGCACGGTTCACGAGAGCTACAACAATATCCAGGTGACCGTGTTCGGAGGCGATGTTAAGAGCTGTAGCACCAGAAGGCAACTGCCAATTGATAGAATCACGAACTGATTTCTGTTTGAGCAGAGCTTTCACCGTGCTAAGATGTCCTTGCTCTGCAGCCTTCATTAGTGGCGTCCAACCAGCTTCGTTTGCCAGGTCCATTATCGCTCCGTTCGCCAATAGATACTTCACCACATCAGTATGGCCATTGTCTGCAGCGCATCTCAAGGGTGTGCCGTCGTCTTCGGTCGTAGAATCCATAGATGCACCATTCTCTATTAGCGTTTTGACAATATCGATGTGGTTGCATCTAGACGCGGAATGCAGAGCTGTCCAGCCCTTTGATCGTTGTTTGTTTACATCTGCACCACACCGTACGAGCAGCTTCACGATGTCCGTGTGGCCATTTTCCGATGCAGCCATAAGTGGAGCTTTGCCATCCCTACCGGGTAAGTCGACTTTTGCTCGTTTCTCCAACAAAATCCTCACGATTTCCGTTTGGCCATACGCAGCTGAACGTACGAGCGGGGTAGAACCATCAATTTCATCAACTATGTCAATAGTTGCACCTTTCTCTAGTAAAAGAGCCACAGCTTCAGCGTAGCCTTGTGCCGAAGCTAAATGAAGAGCAGCGATGCCTTTCCGGGCTTGCTTGTCCAAAGTAGCGCCATTATCTGCCAGGATCCGGATGACATCCACGTGATCGGTCAATGCTGCATCCATGAGCGCAGTACAACCGTTCTTGTCCACATGATTAATGTCAGCTCCATTTTTCAGTAGTATCTCCACGATGTTGCTGTGGCCGCACCTGCACGCGATGTTGAGAGCAGTTCTGCCGCCCTCTTGTTGCTTATCCAAACTTGCGCCACGTTTCAGTAATATCTCCACGACACCTTCGTGACCATAAAAAACAGCATTCATGAGCGAGGTCCACCCTCCAGGATTAGCCATGTCCACAGATGCCCCCTTGTCCAACAGCAACTCCACAACTTGGGCATGATCATTTAAAGCAGCCGCCGTCAGTGCGCTGTCACCATATTCATCCACCAAGTCGACCGAAACACCAAACCCAATTAGAATTTGCACCACTGAAAGATGTCCACACGTACTTGCAAGATGTAACGCGCTCCTTCCATCGGGTAACTGCGAATCAACATTGGCTCCTGCTTCTAAAAGAGTTGCTACCACCTCCGAGTGGCCCGCGTCTGCAGAGCCCAGCAGCGCCGTCCATCCCTCTGTATATGCTGCGTTGACTCGTGCACCGTTTTCCACCAACGATTTTACTACGTTGTTGTGTCCAGTTCTAGCAGCAAGAATTAGTGGGGCGAAGCCAAATTTACCAACAGCATCAACCGGTACGCCAGCTTCCAGAAACTTTCTGACCACGGTTTCTCGTCCTTGGGTGTTGGCCACACTGCATGCTTGGTACAGATCATTCCAGCCGTTTGGCTGTTGGTTTTTCACGCGCGCAACATGTTCCAGTAACAAATTTATAACATCCAAGTGGCCATCGTGGGACGCAATCATAAGTGGCGTCCTGCCCAAACTGTTAGCACAGTCAACCATGGCACCGTTCTCGATCAGAAACTTTACCACATCTGCGTTTCCGTGTTGTGCAGCAGCTACCAACGCACTATTCCCATCTCTATCCAGCACCCTGACGTCTGCACCGGTGATGAAGAGGTGGTCACGTTACTGCTTGAAAAGGGAGCAAATATCGATGAACGAGGCCCAAATGGTGCTACAGCGTTGCAGGTTGCGTGTGAAGAGGAACAATCGGAAATTGCGAAACTTCTTCTTGAACGTGGAGCAGACATCGAAGTGGTCGATAGAGATGGTGACAACGCTCTGTTGATGGCAGCGGAATTCGGACTGGCAGAAGTGGTTGCGATTCTCCTCCAAAAGGGTACAGCAGTTGACGCCACGAACAAAACGAACGAGAGTGCACTGTTCAAGGCTTCTCTGGAGGGCCATGTCGAAGTGGTGTCGGTTCTTCTAAAGAATGGAGCGCCAATTGACCACAGAGGACCAAACGAAACCACGGCACTCTTTGGAGCCTGTACCAATGGGCATCTGGATATTGTCAAGATTCTCATCGAAAACGGGGCTTCCATTGACGTCAAGAACAGTGATGAGGTGGATCTTGTTGCTATTGCGCGTGCAAATGGTCACAGCGACGTTGCAGACTACGTAGCTATGGTCAAGCTTGCATCGACTTGATACGAGTACTGTATCATTAACAGTGTGCAAATCCCAGTTAGCAAAAAGGGGGCGAAAGAAGTAGAAGAACCTGCAACAACTCGACATTTAGTTCTCCACGGCATTATATTGCAATACGACACTCCCCAATGATAAATAGCTCTTCGTTCGAGCACTTCAACTTGCACCAGATCTAAAAGTCGAGCGGAATCATGTCCTGACCGTCATCCGCGCGCGTGAAGATGGATTCGCGTCTGGAGTCTGAGAAAACGACGAAGTTCGCTGGCGTTTGGCCTGACTGAGGCAACGACATCATGTCGACGACATGATGTCGTTGCGGTCCAAGTCTCAACTTTCAAGATGTACCGGAGCCCCCGATCCCGGAATGCACAGACCGCCTGCACTTCCGCAACTCTGGCTTCGTCATCGAAGAGACATCGGAACCGAACGTGTTGCGGCTTTCACTGCTGCTGTCGCTTTTACCGACGAAAGCGACTCTGAAGTATGCTAGAAAGTATCAGCGGTGGCTACAGACGCTAGCGAGTGGTGTAGGCAATCTGGCACAGGTTCTGAGACCAGAGGTCACTCTGCATTGTCTGAGTAAGCTCACGTGGAAGCAGAGTGGTCACTGCTTTATGTGTCTCAAGATATTCCGAACCTTCCGTCGTTGCCAGCACTGTCGGTTCTGTGGCGAGGCAGCGTGTGGTGCGTGCTCGAGTATGGTGAATATGGCCGGGTATGAGGTCACGGACGGCAGCGGCAGCACGCTGGCAGCCAGTGCGTTAGTGTCTTCGCAGCGTGGAGAGCCTATGAACGCAGATTTCAGTCAGACGGGAGATATATGGCACATGACGTCGGGCAAAGGCATGGGATCGACACGAAGCAGCAGCTCCCGTACTTTCCGAGAGGCGAGAGGATGCAGCGCTTGTATCGCGGATCTTCGTCACGGTTTGACGTCTTCGGCAGTCGTTAAGACGACTCGACGGAATTCCGACTCGGGAAGCAATTTCAGCGGCGAAAACCCGAGTAACTACAGCGGAGAGAACCCGTTCGCTCGAACCGGACTGAGTGCTAGCAACGAGGAGGAGGAGGTGATTTCTTCATTCACAGCGGCAACCACAATACCAGAGTAGAGAAGTATCTTCGCAGCGGTTTCTTTTCCCTCCCGGTACGCCACGTGAAGGAATGCGTCTTCATTCATCAATTGGTTCTCGTCATTCTCCAGAACCACATCTGTGTTCACTGCAGCACCTTTCGCCAAAGCTTGGATGCGGACCATCCAGCTGAATTGACAAGTCGGACATGTTTTGAGGAAATCGAGGTCCAATGTACCCATTAAGCGGCAATGGGTACATTCATATCTATGAACCTAATCCCATTTACGAAACCCACTCTTTGATTTCTTCACTCCCGCTCAAAAGATACTGCCCGTGCCTTCCTTCGAAGCTGTCCGAGTGATGGGAGCCGCACTGAAAAAGGTGGTGAGGGGAAATGACAAGAACCAATTGTTGGATGGTGATACCCTCCACGAGGCGTGCCAACAAGGACGAAAGCGCGCTGCCAAGCTGTTCCTGAAAGCTGGTGCACTGGTTGATGCTGTCAATGAATCCGGCGAAACTCCACTCATTCTTGCTGCTGGAAATGGCCACTACAAGATAGTCAAATTATTGGTGAAAAAGGAAGCAGCAGTCAACGCAAAAAGCAGCACCGGGTGGACGGCATTGATACACGCAGCAAAGGTGGGCAACTCAAAGGAGGTGAAAACGTTATTAAAAGCAGGGGCAAAGGTTGATACGCGGTTACCCGATGGATCGAGCGCGTTACACCATGCAAGCTTGTGGGGACATGTTACAGTTGTACAAACTCTAGTTCGATTCGGCGCATCGGTTGACTTGATGGATGAACAGGGTGACAGCGCATTGGCGCAGGCTGCTGTAAAAGGACACGCCCAAGTTGTGGGGATACTACTGAAAAACGGAGCTGACATTAACCATGTGAACAAGAACGGTTTTACTTCGATCATGAATGCAGCATTGACCGATCGCGTGGATGTCATCCGAATCCTGGCAGATAATGGCACTAGTTTGGACAACCAAGGCTGGAAAGGCATCGCTGCTCTTCATGTCGCTTCAATAAGAGGCTACGCTGACGCTGTAGCACTTTTACTAGCGAAAGGTGCAACGGAAAAAGCTTTAATTCGAGTAACTTTGGGGGGACTTTCGAGTAAAGCCTCAGAATGGTGGACTTTCGAGTAAAATATATTCATCAGGTTGACACACGAGTATATGAAGATGAATTACGAGTAAGGAACATGCTAGCAGCTAGTCTACTGGAGGAGACCCGTGATGTTGAGGCCGAGTGATTGACTCTCAGCGAGAGCGTTCGCTCCTCCATCGTGACTACCCGTCTATCTGAAAAATTCACCGTCCACGCGTAGCGCCCACCGTTCTGCGTTGTGCAACTAATTAACGCTTCTGCATTGTTCAATATAGATTAAAGAGCATTACCAAGGGCACCCTTCGCATTACATGCCAATCTATATGACGAAATGGTACCGGTAGTTGAACACTTTCATATTCCCGTTTCCGAGCCAACTTCTACACGACTATTCATTCCTACTAGGGAACAGTAACACAATCTACCCTAATAACAAAACAAAAAAAAAAAAACTTCTACACGAGTGATCCACCTGTGTTGTGAGATCAATTCTTGCTCTATTCACCTCAGAGTCTCTAGACTAGGCTAACTAACTACTAGGAGGCCAAAAACAGCGCCTAGTAGCGCTACGTAGTTCACAAAGAGAGGAAGATCACAAGCGCACGTACTTTTGACCAGGGTCAGAATGATGGTCACTACTGCAACTACTTATCCGTTTCGCAAACAAAATACTACAGCTACAATATCGCCCACCTCCGTGCGAGAGCCTAGATAGCCCAAGGTCTCAATAGCAATACTTAAAAAGTATATTTTTAGCTTAATTCGCTCAATATTGGCGTATTTAGTCAAGAAATACTGGTCGGCATATTTTTATGGCCAGCACTGTAGCTTAAAAGTTTACAAAATATTTTAACCCAAAATTCCGGTTACTCGTAAAAACACCTTGGTGGGCCTTATTATTCGTCTTGGCATCCTTCACGTTAAATCATACTTTTATTCCCACCTTTTTGAAGCTTTACTTGCATATCCGCCAAACATTACTCGAAATGAATCCGCACCCAGGTGCAACTATTGACATAGTGGATAAAAGTTATGGTAATAGCTCACTCGTATGGCCAAACGGACATTGTGAGGATTTTGTAGCAAATGTCGACTTACCAAATAGAAACGACGGGACTTCACTTATGGCTGCATCGCAAAATGGCCACACGGAGATTGTGAAGCTGCTCGTACGGGGTGATGCAGATATAAACAAGCAACGATCAAAGGGCTGGACAGCTCTGCATTCTGCATGTAGCAATAACCACGTGGATATTGTGAAGGTATTAGTGGAGAGTGATGCATCTATGAATTGTACGGGCGAAGACGACGGCACCCCCTTGAGATGTGCTGCTGACAATGGTAGTACTGAAGTGGTGAAGTTTCTATTAGCGAACGGAGCGATCATGCAGATGGCAAACTAAGCTGGTTGGACGCCACTGATGAAGGCTGCTGAGCAAGGACATCTTAGCACGGTGAAAGCTCTGCTCAAACAGAAATCAGTTCGTGATTCTATCAATTGGCAGTTGCCTTCTGGTGCTACAGCTCTTAACATCGCCTCCGAACACGGCCATCTGGATATTGTTGTGACTCTCGTGAACCGTGGGGTAGCACTGGAGCTAGCGGGCAATGATGGCTACATTCCTTTGATCACAGCAGCGCAACTGGGCTTCTCCGATATCGTCCAGTTTCTAGTGACAAGAAACGCTAACGTGGACGCTAGGCTTCCTGTTGGTTTGTAGCTTGAGATGTTGGTGGCAAATGCCGAAGTGAGTAGATTAAAGTTAACTAAACCTGTCCTACTCGTAATGTCCTCCTAGTAGCGCCACCTTGTTGTGTCCTCGTTGCAGCTCGAACTTAGCTGGGTGTCCTCACACCGCGACCACCCAGGTCAGTGTTCCACTTCATTAGCCAATAGAGTCACGGTTCCGATGAACCGTTCCAGTGAAAAGTGCATGAGAGGTGCACCGGTCCAACACTTCCGAGTGGAGGAACAGCATTGCTCACGGGTGTATGGTATAACCGCTTGGCGCTTGTTCGGATTTTGCTGGACAATGGAGCGGATATCGATTTGAGTGGCGATTTCCATAATTGGCTGCCTTTGAACGTGGCGTATTTCAGTGGATACACGGATCTCGTACAGCTCATCTATGAGTGAGTTCCTCCTGATACGAATGATGTGGAGTTTAGCGATGAGAGTTTTCCTTCTCAATACGAAGATCAAGTTTTATCTGCTTCCGGTTCGGAACTTGTTGAGCAAAATCCATCATTCGAAACGACGCAGAACAGTACCATTGACCAAAAACATCGCAATGGAGACACCGCTCTACGAATTGCGTGTGAACGAGGACAAGTAAAAGTTGTCGAGCAACTACTAGGAAGCACGGAGGTAATCAACATGACAAATGGTAAAGGTTTGACGCCACTCATGAGCGCCTCTAGGAATGGACACACCGAAGTGGTGACGATGTTACTGAAGAAGGGGGCACGTATTAACAAGTTAAGTCAAAGCGGCTGGGGTGCTTTACAACTCGCCTGCGCCAACGGGCATCTCGAAATCGTGAAGATTCTCGTTGGATGGGGTGCGAAGATTGCTTTAGGAGGTGATGTAGTTATCAATCCGCTGGCGGCTGCAGCTGCACATGAGAAGATCAACGTAGTAAAATTTCTCTTGAAGAATGGAGCATCTCTGGATTTGACCTCCAGCGAAAACTGGACTCCGCTCATGCTTGCATCTCACGAAGGCTATGCGGATGTTGTCAAAATGCTGCTTGAGGCCGGTGCAAGTGTGAACAAACAGGACCCTACTGGCTGGAGTGCGCTCCATGCCGGATCGTTGCGTGGTCACACCAGTGTGGTTGAGGTGCTACTGTCTCATGGTGCTAAGATCGATGTGCTAAACGATGAAGGAGCCATTCCATTGATATGTGCAGCTGATGAAGGGCGAACGGAGGTGGCCAAGTTGTTGTTGAAGAGTGGAGCTGACAGTGATTTTGCAATGGCAGACGGTCGGACAGCACTGATGTATGCGTCACGAAAAGGTCATGCGGAACTGGTCAGGGCGTTACTGGCAGAAGGAGCTTCAGTGAACATGCAAGAAGAGAAGGGACTAACTGCTCTCCATGTGGCTTGCTTTTCTGGACACCTTGGCATTGTGAAGTTGTTACTTGCTAGTGCAGACGTTAACGTGACGGGCAGAGATGGGGATAGTGCGTTAGCAGCTGCAGCACTAAACGGAAACTCCGATGTGGTCAAGCTGCTGATCAAGAGTGGTGCCATTGTCAACTCTGTTAACAGCTTGGGTGGGACGCCACTTACCGTTGCGTTCCAGAATGGCCACTTGGATGTTATAAAGCTGTTACTGGAGAGTGGTGCGCGCGTGCTGGAATGCTTTGTAGATGTATGCTGCTTGCATGTATGGCCACGTCGATTTGGTAGTGGCTCCGTCGACACATTAGTATTTGGATTCACCCCACTGGCTATTGCTTCGAGATATGGACACACCACCGTTGTGAATTTATTACTGGAGATGGGTGCATCCATCGACTTAGCTTCCGATAAAGATATCACTGTGCTGATTGCTGCTTCTGTAAATGGACGCGAGGATGTGGTCAAAACACTACTCGAACATGGCGCAAAAACGAATTCACGCGATCAGGATGGATCGGCAGCCCTTCATTTGGCGTCTGTATTTGGCCATACCAACGTCATAAAGTTACTGGTGGGGGAAGGCGGTGCACACATCAGTTTATCAAGCAATCAGGGACGCACTCCATTGATTTTTGCAGCTGGAAACGGGCACCAAGATGTGGTCACTTTACTGCTTGAAAAAGGAGCAAATATCGATGAACGAACTTGCCACGGGTGCTCAGCACTGCAGATAGTATGTGAAAGTAAGCACTCGTATATTGCGAAGCTTCTTCTTGACCGTGGGGCAGATATTGAAGTGGTCGATGGCGATGGTGACAACGCTCTGTTGATGGCAGCAGAGTCCGGACTGACCGAAGTGGTCACTATTCTCCTCCAAAAGGGTGCAGCAGTTGATACCATCAACAAAATGAACGAGTGCACTGTTCAAGGCTTCATGCAGATGTGGTGTCGGTACTTTTGGAGAACGGAGCGGCAATCGACCAGAAAGGACCAAGTGAGACCACAGCACTCGTTGGAGCCTGCACCAACGGACATCTGGATATTGTCAAGATTCTCATCGAAAACGGGGCTTCCATTGACGTCAAGAATAGTGATGGGTGGGATCTCGTTACTACTGCGCGTGTAAATGACCACAACGATATTGCAGACTACGTATCCCGCATCGCTACAATGCCGTCGTACAGAAGTTCACAGCTGCAAGTGGACAGCTCGTTGTGTTGAGGCTTCCATTACTTTTCTGGCCAACCTAAAGAATCGGTGGCTGTTTGGTAAAAAGTAGCAAATTTGTTCTCTTCATTGTTCACACACGCTCTTGACGTCTGGGGCTTGGATACCGGATACCTTCTCTTCTGATGCTTAATGCATTTCTCAACACCAGCTTACATCTTAGTCTGTCGGCAAATTCAGTCGTCACTCATTCAGTGGTTTAGAGAAGCGTCCTGTATAGACCGAACGGCACTACCTAGGTGGAGACGCAGATACACTTGAAGCCGGCGCCACTACTACAGGCCCTGTACGAAGTACAGGGGCCAAATGCTGCCCTGAAGCTGACTCGGTGATACGGACTTGGCGACAACGCAGCCGAAGGAGGAAAGCACACGCGGAGCCGTTAAGCTCTGCGATTCCCTCTCACGTGAGGTAAGCCCCTCGTTTCTAACCGAAGTTGACACTGCTGGGGACAACGACTGCGGCTGAGCCAAGATACTGGCCGCTATGAGCTCCGACTGTGAATACCCTTGTGGAGCTTGAGAGGACTGCTGTAAATACGGATGCCGAAAATCTGAACACACCACGTGGCTACGAGGATACTCTTCCGAGCTTGAGTGAGCGTACACAACAGGTGACGACGGTAAGATCGGTCTTCGAGGACTCTGAAGCGGCGGTAACCTCGGCAGGGCATGTGTCCTGTAGTCTCACAGTCGGTATCTGAGTACCCGTTCTCAGTCTCTTGGTTCGTCCGGTGGTGCTTGCCTCTGGGCTCTTCAACTAGCTGTTGCGTGTCCAACGTGACGTTTTCGTCCGATCTGCTGCATCGTCCCTTTCTGGAAACTGCTTGGCATCGAACTTGCGCTCTGTTTGGATGGGTGTTCCTCACACAAGTTATGCGGGCTTGCCATTGCGTTTAATAGCTCGTTCGTTCTGGAACTGATATTCTTGGACTGCGGGTAACAGGGTATGTGAACAGATTCAGCTTTGACTGAGTCTGTTTCACTCGAAAATGTGGAGAACCACCGAGATTTCACTCTCGTCTGCTATCAGGACGCGTTTTCTCTACATGATTCCGGTGTTCTAGAGCAAGTTGGACGTGGAACTGCACGCGCTAGATCGAACACATCGAATTTCCAGCGTCAGAGCAAATTGGTTTGTGTCCACGTACTTAGCAGCGTCAACTTTCAAGATGTACCGGGCTCCCGATCCCGGAATGCCTGCACTTCCGCAATTATCGACGCACGTACCTTGCTCTAGTGACAAATTAATAACATCCAAGTGGCCGCCATTCTGGGACGCAATGGGTCCAACCCAATCTGGTACCAGAGTCGACCATGGCACCGTTCTCGATCAGAAGTTTGGCCAAACTTCTGCCAATGGCCACATCTGCGTTTCCGTGTTGTGCTAGCTGTCAGCCACTCAGAAAACCTTGCCATATGAAGTGCTGTCTGTTCTCTCGCGACGGAATTGGAGCGACCCCAGTCAATGAGTGCTCAGCTATGAATTATAGGCTATGAGTCATAGCTGTAGCAGGTTGGGGACGAACATACGTGGTGGTGGTGGGGGGGAGGGGGGTGAAAATTGGAGCCGACAGTATGATAATTGGCAGACGGTAGCACAGCTCTTATGACTGCATCGCAAAATGGTCACATGAACATGAACTCGATAGGGAGCTAGTGGTGGAAGGGCTAGTGGTGGTAGGTTTCAGTCAACCAAAAAGAGATCTTTGCACCATGAGTAACCAGTATGTCCGCTACCTTGGCGTGACCGAAGGCCAACGTGGAATGTAGGGCCGTCCACCCATTAGGTCTCTGTTTGTTCACATCTGCACCGTTTTCAAGCAGCAACTTTACGATCCTCGTATGGCCTTTTTGAGATGCACCCATGAGCGGAGTCCAGCCTTTTCGGGTAGACAAATCCACAGAAGCCCCATGCTCTAAAAGAAAATTAACCATGTCGAGATTCCCGTATAGAGTTGCAGACAAGAGAGGGTAAAGTTCATCTTTACCAGCTAAATCAATCTTCGCACCCTTTCCAACGAGAATCTTCACGATATCGAGGTGCCCCTTGGTGCACGCAAACAGTAGAGCACTTCGGCCGCTACGACTTAGCTCGTTAATACGTGCTCCCTTCTTCAATAACATCGTCACCACTTCAGTGTGTCCTTCATTTGAAGCGCTCATGAGCGGGGTCAAACCCTCACCATTTGTCATGTTGATTGCCTCCGTGCTTTCTAGTAGACGCTCAACAGCTTTTACTTGTCCCCGTTCGCACGCAATTCGTAGAGCTGTGTCGCCATTGCGCTGCTTCTGGTCAATGCTACTATTCCTCACGAACAACGGCTTTTGTTCAATTTGTTCCGAACTAGAAGAACACAGAACTTGGTCTTCGAGTTCCTCTTCTTGAGAACACACACTTTGCACGGTATTCAATTCAGGAGGAACACGCTCATAGATGAGCTGTACGAGATCTGTATATCCACTGAAATAGGCCACGTTCAGAGGCGACCAGTTCTGGAAATCGCCACTCAA
Organism: Phytophthora plurivora; assembly: GCA_030027945.1. Classification (NCBI taxonomy): domain Eukaryota; phylum Oomycota; class Peronosporomycetes; order Peronosporales; family Peronosporaceae; genus Phytophthora; species Phytophthora plurivora. The sequence continues at coordinate 2,253,683 of CP125266.1, forward strand.
ATCGATATTCGCGCCATTATCCAGCAGAATCCGAACAGCCGCTAAGCGGTTGTACCATACAGCCGTAAGAAGCGCTGTTCCTCCACTTGGAAGCCTTGCGTCAACGTTGGCATTACGCGTCACTAGAAACTGGACGATATCAGAGAACCCCAGTTGTGCTGCTGTGATAAGAGGAGTGTAGCCATCATTATCCGCTAGCTCCAGATTAGCCTCATTGTTCGCGAGAGTTACAACAATATCCAGATGACCGTGTTCGGAGGCGATGTTAAGTGCTGTAGCACCAGAAGGCAACTGCCAATTGATCGAATCACGAGCTGACCTCTGTTTGAGCAAAGCTTTCACCGTGCTAAGATGTCCTTGCTCAGCTGCCTTCATCACTGGCGTCCAACCAGCTTCATTTACCAGATCCAGTTTCGCTCCATTCGCCAACAGAAATTTCACCACTTCAGTGTGGCCATTGTCAGCAGCGCATCTCAATGGGCTGCCTTTGTCTTCATGCGTACAATTCATCGATGCACCACTCTCCACTAGTACCTTGACAATATCGACGTGGTTGTTTCTAGACGCGGAGTGGAGAGCCGTCCAGCCCTTCGATCGCTTGTTGTTTACATCTGCCCCATACTGTATATGCAGCTTCACGATGTCTGTGTATCCATATTTCGATGCGGCCATCAGTGAAGTCCAGCCATCGTTTCTCGGCAAGTCGACATCCGCTCCTTTTTCCAATAAAATTCTCGCAATCTCCGTATGGCCAAACTTGGCTGCATACACCAGCGAACTACTGCCACAAATTCCCTCCACAATGTTAACATTTGCACCTTTCTCAAGTAATGCTACCACAGCGTCAGTATGGCCCTGTCTCGAAGCAGAATGAAGAGCCGTCCAACCAGTTGGCGACTGGTTATCCAGACGTGCGCGTTTATCTGCCAGAACTAGGATGGCATCCACGTGACCGTTCTGTGCTGCAACCATTAGCGCATTGAAACCTCTCTTGTTCACATGGTCGATGTCTGCTCCACAATTCAACAGAAGCTTCACAACTTTGGTTCGTCCGTTCCCTGCTGCCGATCTTAACGCACAGTCACCCCTTTTGTCAGGCAGGTCGATGGTCGCTCCATTTTTAACTAGTATCTGAACAATATTGATGTGGCTACCCCTGCACGCCATGTGGAGAGCGGTGGAGCCGTCGACTCGTTGAAAATCCACACTTGCACCTCTCTTGAGTAATATCTTCATAATATCTTCGTGACCGCGGAACACAGCATTCATGAGCGAAGTCCACCCTCTGCGAGTAGCCAAGTCCACTGATGCTCCTTTGCTTAACAGAAACTCCACAACACTGACGCGTCCCTTTTCCGAAGCCTTCGTTAGTGCGCTGTCACCCTGTTCATCCATCAAGTCAACCGATGCGCCGAATCGAACTAGAGTTTGTACAACTGTAACATGTCCCCACAAGCTTGCATGGTGTAACGCGCTCGATCCATCGGGTAACCGCGTATCAACCTTTGCCCCTGCTTTTAATAACGTTTTCACCTCCTTTGAGTTGCCCACCTTTGCTGCGTGTATCAATGCCGTCCACCCGGTGCTGCTTTTTGCGTTGACTGCTGCTTCCTTTTTCACCAATAATTTGACTATCTTGTAGTGGCCATTTCCAGCAGCAAGAATGAGTGGAGTTTCGCCGGATTCATTGACAGCATCAACCAGTGCACCAGCTTTCAGGAACAGCTTGGCAGCGCGCTTTCGTCCTTGTTGGCACGCCTCGTGGAGGGTATCACCATCCAACAATTGGTTCTTGTCATTTCCCCTCACCACCTTTTTCAGTGCGGCTCCCATCACTCGGACAGCTTCGAAGGAAGGCACGGGCAGTATCTTTTGAGCGGGAGTGAAGAAATCAAAGAGTGGGTTTCGTAAATGGGATTAGGTTCATAGATATGAATGTACCCATTGCCGCTTAATGGGTACATTGGACCTCGATTTCCTCAAAACATGTCCGACTTGTCAATTCAGCTGGATGGTCCGCATCCAAGCTTTGGCGAAAGGTGCTGCAGTGAACACAGATGTGGTTCTGGAGAATGACGAGAACCAATTGATGAATGAAGACGCATTCCTTCACGTGGCGTACCGGGAGGGAAAAGAAACCGCTGCGAAGATACTTCTCTACTCTGGTATTGTGGTTGCCGCTGTGAATGAAGAAATCACCTCCTCCTCCTCGTTGCTAGCACTCAGTCCGGTTCGAGCGAACGGGTTCTCTCCGCTGTAGTTACTCGGGTTTTCGCCGCTGAAATTGCTTCCCGAGTCGGAATTCCGTCGAGTCGTCTTAACGACTGCCGAAGACGTCAAACCGTGACGAAGATCCGCGATACAAGCGCTGCATCCTCTCGCCTCTCGGAAAGTACGGGAGCTGCTGCTTCGTGTCGATCCCATGCCTTTGCCCGACGTCATGTGCCATATATCTCCCGTCTGACTGAAATCTGCGTTCATAGGCTCTCCACGCTGCGAAGACACTAACGCACTGGCTGCCAGCGTGCTGCCGCTGCCGTCCGTGACCTCATACCCGGCCATATTCACCATACTCGAGCACGCACCACACGCTGCCTCGCCACAGAACCGACAGTGCTGGCAACGACGGAAGGTTCGGAATATCTTGAGACACATAAAGCAGTGACCACTCTGCTTCCACGTGAGCTTACTCAGACAATGCAGAGTGACCTCTGGTCTCAGAACCTGTGCCAGATTGCCTACACCACTCGCTAGCGTCTGTAGCCACCGCTGATACTTTCTAGCATACTTCAGAGTCGCTTTCGTCGGTAAAAGCGACAGCAGCAGTGAAAGCCGCAACACGTTCGGTTCCGATGTCTCTTCGATGACGAAGCCAGAGTTGCGGAAGTGCAGGCGGTCTGTGCATTCCGGGATCGGGGGCTCCGGTACATCTTGAAAGTTGAGACTTGGACCGCAACGACATCATGTCGTCGACATGATCCCGTTGCCTCAGTCAGGCCAAACGCCAGCGAACTTCGTCGTTTTCTCAGACTCCAGACGCGAATCCATCTTCACGCGCGCGGATGACGGTCAGGACATGATTCCGCTCGACTTTTAGATCTGGTGCAAGTTGAAGTGCTCGAACGAAGAGCTATTTATCATTGGGGAGTGTCGTATTGCAATATAATGCCGTGGAGAACTAAATGTCGAGTTGTTGCAGGTTCTTCTACTTCTTTCGCCCCCTTTTTGCTAACTGGGATTTGCACACTGTTAATGATACAGTACTCGTATCAAGTCGATGCAAGCTTGACCATAGCTACGTAGTCTGCAACGTCGCTGTGACCATTTGCACGCGCAATAGCAACAAGATCCACCTCATCACTGTTCTTGACGTCAATGGAAGCCCCGTTTTCGATGAGAATCTTGACAATATCCAGATGCCCATTGGTACAGGCTCCAAAGAGTGCCGTGGTTTCGTTTGGTCCTCTGTGGTCAATTGGCGCTCCATTCTTTAGAAGAACCGACACCACTTCGACATGGCCCTCCAGAGAAGCCTTGAACAGTGCACTCTCGTTCGTTTTGTTCGTGGCGTCAACTGCTGTACCCTTTTGGAGGAGAATCGCAACCACTTCTGCCAGTCCGAATTCCGCTGCCATCAACAGAGCGTTGTCACCATCTCTATCGACCACTTCGATGTCTGCTCCACGTTCAAGAAGAAGTTTCGCAATTTCCGATTGTTCCTCTTCACACGCAACCTGCAACGCTGTAGCACCATTTGGGCCTCGTTCATCGATATTTGCTCCCTTTTCAAGCAGTAACGTGACCACCTCTTCATCACCGGTGCAGACGTCAGGGTGCTGGATAGAGATGGGAATAGTGCGTTGGTAGCTGCTGCACAACACGGAAACGCAGATGTGGTAAAGTTTCTGATCGAGAACGGTGCCATGGTTGACTGTGCTAACAGTTTGGGCAGGACGCCACTTATGATTGCGTCCCACGATGGCCACTTGGATGTTATAAATTTGTTACTGGAACATGTTGCGCGCGTGAAAAACCAACAGCCAAACGGCTGGAATGATCTGTACCAAGCATGCAGTGTGGCCAACACCCAAGGACGAGAAACCGTGGTCAGAAAGTTTCTGGAAGCTGGCGTACCGGTTGATGCTGTTGGTAAATTTGGCTTCGCCCCACTAATTCTTGCTGCTAGAACTGGACACAACAACGTAGTAAAATCGTTGGTGGAAAACGGTGCACGAGTCAACGCAGCATATACAGAGGGATGGACGGCGCTGCTGGGCTCTGCAGACGCGGGCCACTCGGAGGTGGTAGCAACTCTTTTAGAAGCAGGAGCCAATGTTGATTCGCAGTTACCCGATGGAAGGAGCGCGTTACATCTTGCAAGTACGTGTGGACATCTTTCAGTGGTGCAAATTCTAATTGGGTTTGGTGTTTCGGTCGACTTGGTGGATGAATATGGTGACAGCGCACTGACGGCGGCTGCTTTAAATGATCATGCCCAAGTTGTGGAGTTTTTGTTGGACAAGGGGGCATCTGTGGACTGTGCTAGTCACAGAGGGGGGACTTTGCTTATGCTTGCTGGGCGTCAGGGCTATGAAGATGTCGTCAACATGTTACTAAAAAGTGGCGTGTATGTGGATAAGTAAGATCATCACGGCGTAACTGCTCTCAACATCGCGTGCATGTGGGGCCACAGCAATGTTGTGGAGTTGCTGTTGGACAAGGGCGCATCAGTGGACTTGGCTGGTAAATTAGGGGTGTCTTCACTTATGTTAGCTGTGTTCGACGGCCATGAAGATGTCGTGAAAATATTACTACAAAAAGGCGCCAGTGTGGATAAGCAATGGGCGGACGGCTCCACTGCTCTCCACATCGCGTGCAATCGGGGTCATAAAAATATTGCAGGGGTCCTACTTGCGAATGGAGCTGACATTGACCATGTGAATATACAAGGTAGCACTGCGCTCATGGCTGCGGCACAACTGGGAAACGTGGATCTCGTCAAGGGGCTACTTATGGCAGGAGCTTCAGTGAACAAACAGCAAGAAGACGGACTAATTGCTCTCCACGTGGCGTGTACTGCTGGACACATTGACATTGTGAAGTTGTTTCTTGCTAATGGTGCAGACGTTAGCGTGATGGACGGATGTGGGAATAGTGCGTTGGTAGCTGCAGCACGACACGGAAACGCAGATGCGGTCAAACTTCTGCTCGAGAACGGTGCCATAGTCGACTCCACTAACAATTGACCTCTGCACCTCCTTCCTCCACCAGTAACCGCACGGTATTGACACGGCCACAGGCAGATGCTTGGTGAAGAACAGTGAATCCACCCAGAATGTGTGCATCAGCTTTTGCGCCGTGCTCTAGCAATATCTTGACCACATCTTCGTGACCATTTTGAGAAGCCGTCATCAGCGCAGTGAAACCAATATCAGAGGTTAACTCAATAGCCGCTCCATTTGCTAGCAGAAACCTCACGACAACGGCGTGGCCATACTTTGAAGCAACAGCCAGTGGGGTCATTTTGTTATCTACTGTGTCTATATGTGAGCCATTTTCAATCAGTAACTTCACACAATCGACATGGCCGTTCATACATGCACTGTACAAAGCATTCCAGCCGGCTGGTGATTGTTTGTCCACGTGTGCACCATGCTCCAGTAGCAACTTCATCATATCCAAGTCTCCATTCTGCGAAGCAATCATAAGTGCTATCCAACCCTCTCGATCTGAAAAATCAATGTCAACTCCATTCTTCAGCAACAACTTCACCACCTCTGGTCGCTCCTGTTGAACTGCAAGGATCAGTGCAGTGGACCCCATGTGATTCATCAAGTTGATTTTCGCACCATGATTAACCAGTATCTTCACAACATCAACGTGATCGTATGTTGACCCGTAATGTAGAGCAGTCCAGCCGTCCGGGCCCTGTTGATTCACACTTGCACCCTCCTCAAGCAGAAGTGTTAAAATATCCACATAGCCTTTCTGAGATGCAAGCATGAGCGAAGTCCATCCTTCTCGGTTGGCTAAATCCACAGAAGCCCCGCTCTCTAAAAGAAACTGTACCACATCGAATTCCCCGTTATCAACCGCAGTCGCCAGAGGATTGAACACTTTCTCACCCGCAACGTCAATCTTCGCACCCTTTCCAACGAGAATCTGCACAATACTGAGATATCCCTTGGTAACCGCGAATTGTAGAGCAGTACGGCCGCTATGACTTTGCTCGTTAATACGTGCTCCTTTCTTCAATAACATCGTCACCACTTCGGTGTGTCCCTCGTTTGAAGCGCTCATAAGTGGTGTCAAACCCTCACCATTTGTCATGTTGATTGCCTCCGTGCTTTCTAGTAGGCGCTCAACAGCTTTTACTTGTCCCCGTTCGCACGCAATCCGTAGAGCTGTGTCACCATTGCGATGCTTCTGGTCGATAGTACTATTGTGGGTTGTCACGGACAATGGTGTTTTTTCGACTGCTTCCGAACCTGACCCCGACAAAACTTGATCTTCAAGATCCTCGTATAGAGAATGAATACTCTCATCATTGAGCTGCACGGCATCCGTATCAGGAGGAACACGCTCATAGATGAGTTGTACGAGATCTGTATATCCACTGAAATAGGCCACATTCAGAGGCGGCCAGTTCTGGAAATCACCACTCAAATCGATATTCGCGCCATTATCCAGCAGAATCCGAACAACTGCCAAGCGGTTGTATCACACAGGTGTAAGCAACGCTGTTCCTCCACTTGGAAGCCTTGCATCAACATTTGCACTGCGTGTCACTAGAAACTGGACGATATCAGAGAACCCCAGTTGTGCTGCTGTGATAAGAGGAGTGTAGCCATCATTGTCCGCTAGCTCCAGTGCAGCACCACGGTTCACGAGAGTTACAACGATGTCCAGATGACCGTGTTCGGAAGCGATATTGAGTGCTGTAGCACCAGAAGGCAACTGCCAATTGATCGAATCACGAGCTGACCTCTGTTTGAGCAAAGCTTTCACCGTGCTAAGATGTCCTTGCTCAGCTGCCTTCATCACTGGCGTCCAACCAGCTTCATTTACCAGATCCAGTTTCGCTCCATTCGCCAACAGAAATTTCACCACTTCAGTGTGGCCATTGTCAGCAGCGCATCTCAATGGGCTGCCTTTGTCTTCATGCGTACAATTCATCGATGCACCACTCTCCACTAGTACCTTGACAATATCGACGTGGTTGTATCTAGACGCGGAGTGGAGAGCCGTCCAGCCCTTCAATCGCTTCTTGTTTACATCCGCTTTACTCTGTACAAGCAGCTTCACGATATCTCTGTAGCCACGTTGTGATGCAACCATCAGTGAAGTCCAGCCATCGTTTCTCGGCAAGTCGACATCCGCTCCTTTTTCCAATAAAATTCTCGCAATCTCCAGATGGCCATTCTCGGCTGCATACAGGAGAGAGCTACCACCAATTTCCTCCACTAGATCAACATTTGCACCTTTCTCAAGTAAAAGTGCCACCGCTTCAACGTACCCTTCTTTCGAAGCGATATGAAGAGCAGCGAAGCCTCCCGGTAGTTGCTTGTCCAAACTTGCGCCATTATCTGCCAAGCCGGATGACATCCACGTGACCGATTATTGCTGCCACCAAAAACACAGTTAACCCTTTCTTGCCCACATGGTCAATGTCAACTCCATTCTCCAGTAAAATCTCGACAATACTGATGTGGCCATCCCTGCATGCGATGAAGAGAGGAGTTAGACCCCCCTCCAGTGGTCCATCCACACTTGCACCCCTTTTTAGTAATATCTTCACGATATCTTTATGGCTACAGGACGCAGCATACATGAGCGAAGTCCATCCTCCGAAATTTGCCAAGTCCGTCGATGCTCCCTTATCCAACAAAAACTCCAAAACACTGGCGCGGCACACTGCAGCAGCCATTGTCAGTGCGCTGTTACCGTCCTCATCCACCAAATCGACCGAAGCACCGAATTCAATCAGTATTTGCACCACGGAAAGATGTCCACACGTACTTGCAAGATGTAACGCGTTCGTTCCATCGGGTAGCTGCAAATCAACATTGGCTCCTGCTCCTAAAAGCGTTGCTACGACCATTGTGTAGTCCTCTTTTACAGAGCGCAGCAATGCCGTCCACCCCTCTTTATTTTTTTGCGTTGACAGGTGCACCCTTTTCCACCAACAATTTAACCACCTTGTTGTGTCCATATCCAGCAGCAAGAATGAGTGGAGTGTCGCTGAATTCATTGACAGCATCTACCTCAACACCAGAGTAGAGAAGTTTCTTGGCTGCGGCTTCATGTCCTTCCCGGCACGCCACGTGAAGGAATGTATCTCCATTCATGAATTGGTTCACGCCATTCTCCAGAACCACCTCTGTATCCACTGCAGCTCCACGGTTCGCCAAAGCTTGGACAGTATGCAGACCATCCAGCTGACGTATTGGTAGGTCTGACATGTTTTGAGGAAGTCGAAGAATGGTTGTTGGACTTGCTCTGCGCGGTTTGGCTCAAATGTACCCATTGACATGAGAAGGAAATCCTGAGGGTATGCTGCGGTGCAGCCACTGCCAGTGCGCTATGAGAGCGCCGCTGTCTCCGTCTCCATCTACCAAGTCAATGCACAGGGCATCGCAAGAAGCGAGGATGGTGACGACAGACTTATTATGGTAATATGCACGCAGTATTAATAACTGCATCAAGTTTCTTCAATGCAGCAGAAGTTGTAAACTTCATGTATATTCGATTACACGGGGTACTAAATAATACAAGGAAGTACCCGTGTCTGTGGCTACATTATTGTAGCCACAGACACATTTTGGATGTAGCCGCTACAGCCAAAATGGCACGTTCAGTGGCACATTGTCGGCGCATTCTGGAACCTGTCGAGAGATGACGGCAAGCGAAGTCCCCACTGCCAATGGACGAATCAAATGCGCTAAGATCGAGTTCCACAGAGCTGATGAAGCCCAAGAAATTGCTGAAAACGAGCCCGAGAGGGAGTCGGAGGACGACGAAATGACTTTGCAGGTTGCCTGTGTGACTGGCGACGTGGGCGCGGTGGAGGAGTTTCTCGAGGATGGAACAGATGTCGACGCGGAGGATGGAGATGGCGACATTCCGTTAACCTGTGCAGCGGAATACGGACATGAAGATATTGTGGAAATGTTGCTGGAACATGGTGCGACCATCGATTTGCTCAACGGTGATGACAAGACGGCCCTGATGTGTGCTTCGGAAGAAGGGAACACGGAGGTGGTGGAGCTTCTAGTACAGAACGGCGCGAGTATTGATGCCGTCAGCGACTCTGGCTGGACTGCCTTTCTAAATGCTTGTTCGAGTGGATCGGATGATGTTATAACTTTGTTGCTGGAGAATAATGCTTCGGCCGACGTGAAATTGCCAAGTGGGTACACAGCTCTCCACGTTGCGAGTGAAGATGGCCACACTGCTGTTGCAGAGCTTCTTCTGGACCATGGAGCTCTGGTTGACTCGACTGACAATGATGGAGACAGTCCACTGATCACTGCAGCTGAGAATGGGCAGGTGGAAATGGTTAAATTGCTGTTGGAACGTGGTGCTTCGGTCGATTTGTGCAATTTTTCCCGTTGGACTGCGATGATGAGTGCAGCTGAAAAGAACCACGTAGATGTGGTAGCGATGTTGCTGGAGAAAGGAGCAAGTATCGACAAGTTTGGAATTCTTGGGAAAACAGCGCTAAGTGTCGCTTGTGAGCATGGAAGCATCGATGTGGTGCGTCTTCTGATCGAGAAAGGAGCTGACATTGATGTACCAAACTCATTTGGCCGTACTCCGCTCTACCTTGCAGTTGACAGTGGACATGAAGAAGTGGCGAAGTTTCTCGTTGGAAATGGAGCGACTGTGGAAAGCTCCGACTACAATGACTGGACTGTACTTATGAAGGCCTCAGAGAAGGGTTATGACGCCTTAGTGAAAGTTTTGCTGGCAAATGGAGCAGCCATTAACGCACAGCTACCCATTGGAGCTGACAGTCTTCTCCTTGCATCTGAATATGGTCATTCCACTGTTGTTAAGCACCTTCTGGAGTACGGAGCCTCCGTTCACAAAGTTGACGCTGATGGCGACAGTCCCCTGTATTCAGCTGCACGTTATGGCCATCTCGAAGTTGTGGGGCTTCTTCTTGAGAATGGAGCTCCTACAGCTCTATCGAATCATTCCGGCTGGACTCCGCTGATGAAAGCCACTGAACAGGGGCATTTGAAGGTGGTGAAGTCTTTACTGAAAGCTTCTACTGGTGATCAACTGGATCTACAGCTGCCTACTGGGGCTACTGCGCTGAACCTTTCGTGTGAACATGGCCAATTTGATATTGCAGTGGCTCTCGTGAACCGTGGAGCTTCCATCGAACTGGCAGATAACGAAGGATACACGCCATTGATCACAGCTGCACAGCTGGGATACTCCGATATTGTCCAGTTCCTAGTCAACCGAGGCGTTAGCGTTGATGCACAACTGCCAAGTGGCAGCACGGCACTTGTGACTGCAATTTGGTACAAACGGTTGGATGTTGTTCGGGTTCTCTTGGATAATGGCGCCGATGTCCACTTGGCAGGGGATTTTCAGAACTGGCCCCCACTGAATGTTGCATATTTCAGCGGTTATAACGAGATGGTGCAACTCATTTACGAACGACTCCCGGCTGACAAGAAATTATCCTTTGGTGATATCGTGTTTGCCCTGACTTCTAGCCGAAATATTGCAGTTCCCTCTGAGAAATCAAACGTTAACACTGAAATCGACGGGAAACACCGTAATGGAGATACTGCACTGCGAATTGCCTGTGAACAAGGAGAAGTGAAGACTGTCGAAGCTCTTTTGGAGAATCCGAACAACGATATCAATCTTATGGACAAGGATAACTGGACGCCTTTGATGAGCGCGTGTTATCACGGCTACATTGACGTCGTGGAGGCCCTTCTTTCGAAAAGAGCGGACGTCAACAAAGCGCCTCCCGATGGAGTGACTGCTCTCCACCTAAGTTGTCGGGAAGGGTACATCGATATTGTTCTCCTCCTTCTTAATCATGGAGCTTCAGTTGATCTTTTGGATGAAGACGGGAGCAGTCCACTCATTTTTGCCGCAGAGGAAGGATGTGAAGACGTGGCCGAATTGCTAATTGAACGTGGAGCGTTCATTGACTTATCCAACAAGGAAGGAATGACAGCGCTTATGAGTGCAACTCCAAATGACTATGATGAAGTCATTTCAGTACTTTTGGAACTGGGGGCGGACGTGAACCAGCAGCGACTCGATGGAAGCTCAGCGCTTAAGATCGCGAGTGAAAACGGCAGCTACGCTTCTGTTAAATTACTCCTTGAACATGGCGCTTCGGTTGATTCGGCAACAGAAGATGGCTACACTCCACTGATCAGCGCAACTGAATGCGGCCATGGAGCTGTTGTTAATTTGCTACTGGAGAACGGAGCATCGATCGATTTGGCGAAGGAGAATGGATGGACTGCGCTCGTTTGCGCAGCTCTTGATGGCTACACAGGTATAGCTTCCGTAGTTCTAGCGAAGGGAGCAAACGTAGACACTCAGGGTCTGGATGGTGTTACAGCCCTCATTAATGCCAGCAAACAGGGACATTTGACCGTGGTGGAACTACTTGTTGATCACGGAGCTTCGATCGATTTGGTGGATGACGATGGCGATACTGCACTCAATTGTGCTGCGGGTAATGGACACAGTGAAGTCGTGACGTTCTTGGTAGAACGTGGTGCAAGTGTAGCTATTCTGAACCACGAGGGCTTCTCGGCGATAATGAAAGCTTGCAGTGGTGGGTGCGATGTAGCCACTATCTCACTTCTTCAAGCGCACGGAGCGAGTGTTGATGAAAAATTTCCGACTAGCTACTCCACTCTCCACATCGCTTGTGCAAACTGTGACCTTGCTGTGGTGAAACTGCTTCTGGACGGTGGTGCATCGATTGAAAGTGGGGGCGAGGACGGTGATACGCCACTGATCATGGCTTCTCAAAGCAATTCTGTCGAAGTGGTGAAGTTTCTGCTCGATCACGGGGCGCCAATCGTAGCCAACAATTCCGGTTGGACACCGCTCATGGGCGCTTCGAAGAACGGCAACCTGGATACTGTTCACCTTCTTCTTGAACGTGGGGATTCGTTTGAAGCAGTTGATGACGATGGCAAAGGTTTGTTATTTGCAGCGGCTGATGGCGGACATGTGGATGTGGTAGAATTCCTCATTGAAAACGGCTCCATAGTGGATTTGGTCAATTCTTCTGGTGTAAGTCCGCTAATGAAAGCTTGCGAGGGAGGACACATCGAAGTGGTGACGTTTCTTCTGGAAAAGGGTGCGAATGCGGACAGGCAAAGCTCCGACAGGACGACAGCTCTCCATTGTGCTAGTGGATACGGCCATGAGGATGTTGTGGAACTTCTTCTGAAACACAATGTGGCAATTGACAAGGAAGATGACGATGGGGATACACCGTTGATACTTGCAGCTGCAAATGGACATGTGGATGTAGTGAGATTGCTGTTGGACAATGGTGCCCGTATCGATGTCTTGAACAATACAGGGTACAATCCCTTGACTAGTGCAGCTGAAGACGGTGATGAAGATGTGGTCACGTTACTGCTTGAAAAGGGAGCAAATATCGATGAACGAGGCCCAAATGGTGCTACAGCGTTGCAGGTTGCGTGTGAAGAGGAACAATCGGAAATTGCGAAACTTCTTCTTGAACGTGGAGCAGACATCGAAGTGGTCGATGGAGATGGTGACAACGCTCTGTTGATGGCAGCGGAATTCGGACTGGCAGAAGTGGTTGCGATTCTCCTCCAAAAGGGTACAGCAGTTGACGCCACGAACAAAACGAACGAGAGTGCACTGTTCAAGGCTTCTCTGGAGGGCCATGTCGAAGTGGTGTCGGTTCTTCTAAAGAACGGAGCGCCAATTGGCCATAGAGGACCAAACGAAACCACGGCACTCTTTGGAGCCTGTACCAATGGGCATCTGGATATTGTCAAGATTCTCATCGAAAACGGGGCTTCCATTGACGTCAAGAACAGTGATGAGGTGGATCTTGTTGCTATTGCGCGTGCAAATGGTCACAGCGACGTTGCAGACTACGTAGCTATGGTCAAGCTTGCATCGACTTGATACGAGTACTGTATCATTAACAGTGTGCAAATCCCAGTTAGCAAAAAGGGGGCGAAAGAAGTAGAAGAACCTGCAACAACTCGACATTTAGTTCTCCACGGCATTATATTGCAATACGACACTCCCCAATGATAAATAGCTCTTCGTTCGAGCACTTCAACTTGCACCAGATCTAAAAGTCGAGCGGAATCATGTCCTGACCGTCATCCGCGCGCGTGAAGATGGATTCGCGTCTGGAGTCTGAGAAAACGACGAAGTTCGCTGGCGTTTGGCCTGACTGAGGCAACGGGATCATGTCGTTGCGGTCCGAGTCGTCCGATGCTGTGCCATCCTCTGGAACGGAAGCTGGTAGTCGGTGCATCTGCATTGGAACGGAGCCTCGTCGAGCCGACGAGGTCACATAAAGCTTTCTGGTGGACGAAGACTGGTCCTGCTGTGCTGTGTTGGTTGATGCGGCGGTCACGGCTGCTACGATCGCAGCTGATGTGGTCGAGGGCTGGTTGTTCATCCTGGAGAAGTGGAATTGGCCGTTGCTGTCGGTTGATGGCTCTGGCTTCGAGTTGTTAGAGACTCGAGAGGAGGAGCCGATGCTGGAGCTAGCGAAGTTGTTCGACTTGGTGCTGAGATCCTTCAGTGAAGATGAAGAAGACAACGGAGCTGTAGCTGAGGGATTCCAAGCCAACGCAGCAGTCGTTTGGCTGCGGTGGCGAAGAACGTCTGCAGGACGAAGCGTGTTAGGCTGAGGCACTGCGAGATCGTCACGGGCGCTGGTCGTGTAGCTGCGGTATCGTGCGTCAACGTTGCTGCCAGGCCATGGGGTGGGGACAGTTCGCTCGTTGAACGAGTTCTCTTCCTCGTCCTTGTCCACTGCTTCCTCCTCCCGTTCAGGCTCTTCGATGACCTCATGCTCGTAGTTCTTGCTGTTAAGCATCTGTGGTCGCTGTACCGGAGCAGGTTCGTAGTCCTCTGACGGTCTCGGCTTCATCGACAGACCAGCAAGAGCAAGGATATCCGGGTCACGAGAAAGATCACAAGCCGATGAGCCATCCGACGTCGCTGAGAAGTTCGTGCCACGTGAATACTGCGACGCGTTGTCATTAGTGAAGCGGTCGTGTGAAGAACGCGAGAAAGAGCTACTAGCTGTGGACATGGACACCATACTGTGCTTGTCCTTAAGACGCTGTGGCAGCTCGGGGTCCGATACGTTGCGCATGCGACGCAGTTGGTCCGGGTCCGATACATTACGGAAACGAGGCGGAGGTGGTTGATCCACACCTGGGAATTTATCTTGCAGTTCGTCCGACGTGACTGGGAACTCGTCCACCGGTTCGTCCAGTCCTAAACTGCTGGCAGTGAATGGTCCGTTCTCCTCCACCAACGTACCAGGTCCTCCTTCGGATGGAATGTACGTGGCAATTGAACCCAAACGCCGTTCGTAGCTGACATCGTCCGAGCTTTCGTAGGAAATTACCTCCTCTTCGTCGTTGCTAGCACTCATTCCCGTTCGAGCGAACGGGTTCTCTCCGCTGTAGTTACTCGGGTTTTCGCCGCTGAAATTGCTTCCCGAGTCGGAATTCCGTCGAGTCGTCTTAACGACTGCCGAAGACGTCAAGCCATGACGAAGATCCGCGATACAAGCGCTGCATCCTCTCGCCTCTCGGAAAGTACGGGAGCTGCTGCTTCGTGTCGATCCCATGCCTTTGCCCGACGTCATGTGCCATATATCTCCCGTCTGACTGAAATCTGCGTTCATAGGCTCTCCACGCTGCGAAGACACTAACGCACTGGCTGCCAGCGTGCTGCCGCTGCCGTCCGTGACCTCATACCCGGCCATATTCACCATACTGGAGCACGCACCACACACTGCCTCGCCACAGAACCGACAGTGGTGGCAACGACGGAAGGTTCGGAACATCTTGAGACACATGAAGCAGTGGTCGCTCTGCTTCCACGTGAGCTTACTCAGACAATGCAGAGTGACCTCTGGTCTCAGAACCTGCGCCAGATTGCCTACACAACTCGCTAGTGTCTGCAGCCACCGCTGATACTTTCTAGCATACTTCAGAGTCGCTTTCGTCGGTAAAAGCGACAGCAGCAGTGAAAGCCGCAACACGTTCGGTTCCGATGTCTCTTCGATGACGAAGCCAGAGTTGCGGAAGTGCAGGCGGTCGGTGCATTCCGGGATCGGGAGCTCCGGTACATCTTGAAAGTTGACGCTGCTAAGTACGTGGACACCAACCAATCTGCTCTGAGGCTGGAAATTCGACGTGTTCGATCTAGCGCGTGCGGTTCCACGTCCAACTCGCTCTAGAACACCGGAATCATGTCGAGAAAACGCGTCCTGATAGCAGACGAGAGTGAAATCTCGGTGGTTCTCCACATTTCCGAGCTTCGCCTGTGCCTTGAGCGTCAACCAATTGACCGAGTACGCGTCGTCCTCGGAGAAACTGCGTCGAGATCCGTCCACACCTGCGTCCGGGTCCTCCGCGAAAGGTGGTGGAGTGGTGCACGTCAACTTGTCCAACGTGACGCCGTTCTGGAAATACTGTTGGAAAACCTGTCGCATGACGAGACGGAACTCGTCGGTTGTAGACGAATGCAACAGGTCCAGCATTGCCGCTACTCCAGTATGCACCGTCGTCACTGCTCGAACGACATAATAGTCGGACGAGTGGCCTGCTCCGCGTCCGAACTTCTTGGCTGTAGAGACGTTCTGCGGCAGGTTCCGTCCTGCCATTTCGTACAGCATCGCGCCGTTGCGCTCACTGGCAAACCGCCATCCCTGTGTGGTCGTGGCCAGCATGGCCAAGTCCGAGGCCGCCTCGTGCATCCGCTCCAGCATCAGCGTGGACGGCGCATGGCCCGTGGTCTTGTTGCCGGCCGTGCGGCTCATGTTGAGCGGGTTGCGGCTCGACTTTCGGAATGCGTCTGGACGCACGGGTGGGCGACCTGCAGACGTCCTGGCGCTTAACATTTGGACGGGCGGACGTTCGCTCGCTTTTTGCACGATCCCGCTCCTCCCGAGTTGCGGCTATCGAATTGCGACGTCAGACAGAGCTCTGGTCTCAATCCTGGCGTTGCCGAGGTGAGATTTCTCTTCCTTTATTGCGCCTTTGAAGAGCTCTGCGTGTGTTGCGGCTCACAAGACACAATCGAGGAATGACTCGCATCTGCCAAGGCATTACTTGTATCTGTGACCAGGTCAGATCCCAGCCGGAGCAGAGGAGCAAAGCTGCGGCTGGACGACGTGACCAGTGGCGCCGCATGGATGGAGGCGGAGGATAGGGGGCGTACGTCAGCACATGGAGGTGATAGAGTGCAGCCAGCAGCTCTGCTACCTTGACGTTTGTATGGCTGTCCAAAAGTGAGCAGCATTTTTGGCAATTTGCAAATACTGCGAAAGTTGTTGTGTACCTGATATCGGAAAGCACTGAAACATACACCTTGTATTGCAAAACCCTGTAAGAATTGTTGTGTACCTGTATTTTATTTGGGGTCGGATGAATTTGTTGAACCGAAAACGACAATCAAACGACTCTGCTTCAACGGAGATTCTACGACTTCACGATGTCCTTCAGAACCGGTCCGCAGTGGCTAGTTTTCCGACGCGTGTGTGGCAGACATTGCCAGTCGTGCCGTAAGCTGAGCTCCACGCTCGAGGCTGGAGCCTCGCGTCGGGAGCCCAACTTGCCCCTTTGCAGGCTCGTACAGGCAGATACTTTCAAAAAAGTACTCTGGAAAATTCATGCCAGTGGTCTTATGACTCGAAACTGAGCATGCGTAACGACGCCTTCGCGGTCAGAGAAGGTAGACGAACCACGGTAAACATGGCAATCGGAAGAAGAGGTCGGAAGATCGCCAGGCATTGCGCTTCCCACTTCTGGGTTTCGGGGTTTTCGTTCGAGCACGCGAGTCAGCATCGCAGAGCACACGAAGAGGATTTTGGTGGGGAAAGATTGCAGCGCCCCTGGTTTTTCCGGCTCAGTTGAGTTCAGCCTGCCGACCACTGCCTCGAAAGCCGCATGAAGGCCATTGAGCTGCCTGGTAGACAGAGGAAGAGGTCACTTTCCCGGTGCCGGTGGCTTTGCCCATTGGCGCTACATGTACCGCCTTGCAGCGTGACGCGAGAAGGTAACTGAAATCCCTGCAAGCCGCAATGCAACTTGCTCCCTGCCCCTACCGCCCGTCAGTGTGTCTTTGTTACGCTCGACAAGTGTCAAGTGTGTGGTTGCGCTACTGGTGCTGTCGACACCACCTCCACTACTTTAGATGGGTACTGCAGCTTTCTTCATTGAAGACAATGGCGATCGCAGCTCCATACCAGGCCTTGTTAGTGGACATCAAGCCACTTATCCTCAAGATTTCTGGTGTGACGCGTCTCATAACGCTGTCAGTCTTGCAAAGTATCACGTCGTTTGTTTCCCGGTACAGCCATCCATCGATGCACATTCCGGGCTAGTATATTGCCACTTTTAACGTCCTCCCTCGGGGTTCATACAATCCAAATAGTGAAATTCCTAATAGTAATACTCGACGGGGCTTCCGTCACTTGCCGACAGACTGATCTGCAGGAATAGGTCGCTCTTCGGGGCTCCAATTCCGCCCACCTCGTCAGGTAGTACCAGTGGATAGCTGTACATCTCACAGTGCCTATTACCCGCGTACAGCGTAAGAGGAATTACAGCCGAACCGATGAGATCGTCCTTGCTGAGTCGGTCGTAGTCGAAGACCTGAGCGATCAAAAACTCGTTCTCCCACTCGTCCACCTCGAACTCGAACTTCTCGGGGGGTGACCACTCAGGGTTGAGGTCGTTCATGATGCACGAGCTCTTCTTTGTCGCGCCATTCAGCGTGAAGACCACATACGGGTCGCTCTTGCCGCCCACGACATCCATATCGGCGGCTGCCAAGTCCTGACACTTGAACAGCACAATGCGCACGATAAACTTCTTCCTCTGCTTCCTGCCCAGGGTCAGCGTCATCGTCGGTTACACTTGGAGTTCGTCGTAATGGAGAGAGAGGTGAGGAGGAAGTACAGGACTGAAGGGAGGCAGTGGAAAGCTGGGGAGGAACAGGGAGAAGGCGATGCACGAATGGACAGATGATGTAGAAGTCGGAATGGAACTGGAGTTTCGGTGTCGCAAAGGTGTAATCGACCTGTACCCCTAGCCATAGGTTACGTACCCCTGTAATGGGTACATTCCACAAATGGGCACAATCACCAAATGGGTACAATCGCCAAAGAGGAAGATCTCTATGTTGTCCTGTTTGCCGCCTAGATAGTGTTCCTCCCTCATTCACGTTAGCTTCCCCCCTTGGACTCCAAGTTGCAGCGATCTTCTTCATGGCAAGCAATGAGGCGGATTTCTACGCTATGGAAGACCAATTCGACAACAGTTTCGCTATTGCTCTGATCGACGCTTGCAGAGAAGATCAAATTGATGCAGTTCGAGATCTCACTGACTATGGAGTGCCAGTCAACTTGCAAGACCAGACTGGAAATAGTCCCCTTTCGTATGCAGCGATGAATGGCCATGTGGAAATTGTCATGTTACTCATCGACCGCGGGGCACTGGTCGATTTGGAAGATATCAACACGTGGACTCCGCTCATGAGTGCCTCGGGGCTCGGTTTCGAAGATGTGGTCGTATCTCTTTTGAGAAATGGGGCCAATATTAACCAGCAAAACTCTAGCGGGGCAACACCGCTTACGATTTCGTGTCGACAAGGCCAAGTAAAAATCGTTCAATTGCTCTTGGGTAATGGCGCGAGTGTGGACTTGACAAGAGCCGATGGAGCGACTCCACTAATGGTAGCTTCAGAGGAAGGATATGCTGATATTGTGGCAATTATGTTGGAAAATGGAGTCGTGGTCGACATGACAATGCTCCATGGGGGTACAGCTTTACACATCGCTTGCCAACGTGGTCACCTAGAGGTAGCCCGGCTACTTGTCACGTACGGCGCAAGTGTTGATATCCCTAATAACGAGAGCTGGACACCGCTTATTATTGCGTCTCAGTTAGGTTACGTGGAGATCGTATCTTGTATTTTGGAAGGGAGGGCCAGCATTGACAAAACGCTTTCCAGTGGGCACACGGCCCTGAAAATTGCGTCTGAGTCCGGTCAACTGGCAGTGGTCAATGTTCTTCTCGAGCATGGCGCATCCGTCGACACGCCCGATTTGCGTGGTTGGACTCCACTTATGGCTGCTTCACAGTACGGTCATGCAGATATTGTGGCGGTTCTTACGGACACCAGCACGAGGAATCACGCGGCAATCAATTTACAAAACCAGAATGGAGAGGGGCCACTCATTTGTGCAGCACTGGAAGGTCATGGAGCAGTTGTGGAAATATTACTGAGGAGAGGTGCTTTGGTCGACATGGCGAACAGGGAGGGCTGGACTTCACTCATGAGATCTGCAGAGCGAGGCCATCTTGCTGTCGTTGAAATACTGCTGAGAAACGGAGCTGATATCGATGTACGCCGACCAAACGGGGCCACAGCTCTCAATATTGCATGCGAACACGGCCACTTCGACGTCGTTGTGGGACTGGTAAACAGTGGAGCTTCAATTGACCTAGCCGACACTGATGGCTACACCCCGTTAATCACTGCTGCCCAACTCGGATTCTCAGAGATCGTTCAGTTTTTGGTGAACAGAAGGGTTGATGTGAATGTTCGTTTGCCAAGTGGAGGAACAGCCTTGATCACCGCTGTCTAGTACAAACGAATGGCAGTCGTTCGAATTCTACTTGAGAATGGCGCAGATGTTCGTGTTTGTGGCGATTTCCAATGCTGGCCAGCACTCACTGCCGCGTATTTCAGCGGCTACACGGAGATTGCACAGCTTATCTACGAGAAAGAGTACGGTCTTCCTGATGCAAATGCTTCTACGAGGCCAAACCAGCCAAATGCACAAGTTGATGCGAAATGTCGTAACGGAGACACTGCACTGCGAGTGGCTTGCGAACGCGGAGAAGTCAAGTTGGTGGAAGCACTAGTGGAGAATCCCAACAATGACATCAATATCCCAAACAGTGACGGCTTCACCCCACTGATGAGCGCGTCGATGAATCACCACATTGCTACCGTGGCTCTTCTTTTGGCAAACGGAGTTAATATCAATCAGCAACACCCTACTAATGGAGCTACAGCTCTCACCGTCGCATGCGAGTCCAATTCCACCGCGATTGTTCGTTTGCTTGTCAAGAATGGCGCTCGAGTTGACTTATTGAATCGAGAGAGCTGGAGCCCCCTCATGATAGCAGCCCAGCTCGGTCACTCGGATGTAGTAGAAATTATCTTGAAAGAAGGGAAAGCCAACATCGACCAGCAACATCCGAATGGCACCACACCTCTTCATATTACGTCTCAGCACAACTTTCTGGAAGTAGTAAAGCTGCTTCTCAACTATGGTGCGTGTGTTGATATGCCTGATCGTCGGGGTTGGACTCCATTAATGAGTGCAGCACAACACAGTACGGCTGAAGTGGTCGCTGAGCTGTTGGAAAGTGGCGCCCAAATCGACAAACAGTCTTTTGATGGGATAACAGCTCTCCGAATCGCATCTGGTCACGGTCGTAAGGCGATAGTTCGCTTGTTGATTGAGAGGAAGGCCAGGGTCGATCTTCCAGATAGCATGGGCTGGACTCCTCTTATTGACGCTTCAGAGCATGGACACACGGACGTTGCGGAAATTCTCTTAGAAAGAGAAGTCAACATTGACAACATTGACAACCAGATCTTCCAGGGGGAAACAATGCTCACATTTGCATCGTCACAGGGGCTCCTATCAACGGTTAAGTTGCTTGTTGCGTACGGTGCAAGCGTCAATTTGCCCAATAGCAGAGGACTGACGGCACTGAAATGTGCATCCAGCAGCGGTCACTCGGACGTAGCTGCATTTCTACTGGAAAATGGGAGCTGGACTGACAACCAAGACGTTAACGGCGATACAGCGCTTTGTATCGCATCTAGGAATGGCTCCATCGAGACTGAGTGCTTACTTATCGAGAAAGGTGCGTGCGAAGTGGCAAGTAAGGACGGGATTGTGGCTGCGTCACAGTCGGCTGTGGCAGGAGCTCTTATCGAGGTTGAAGGCAGTACGATATCTGCTGAGCCTCGGAATTATTACCTGTTGACAAGACTGAGGAATATCCTGACAGGAGAAGAGTGGGGATGCTGCGGGAGACAGAGGAGGAAATTACAATCAAAGGACCGGAATGAGCCGCTGCTGCCTGAGTAAGCCAGATCGAACTCAAGTGAATGTGTCTTGCCGTCGCATTCGACCACGGAAACCCGCTCACGCCAACCAACTCAACGTAAAATTTAGTGAAATAACACCGCTTCCTCACTTGCACTTGGGTGTTCTTACATGTACATGTACTTTAAAGATTAAGCATTGACAAGCAAGGTTTTAACGACAATGTGTTTACAAATACTCACTTTATCCACCTCACCAATAAAATTCCTCCACTGGGCTCCCATCCGCGTCCAGCAGACTGATCTGCATGAATATATCGCTCTTCGGCGCCCCCAAACCGCCCACTTCGTCCGGCAGCACTAACGGATAGCTGCACATCTCGCAGTTCCTGTTTCCAGCGTACAGCGTCAACGGGATCACCGCAGATCCGATCAACTCGTCACCTTGTCGACAGCAGTCGAACACTTGCGCAATGAGAAATTCGTTCTCCCACTCTTCCACCTCAAACTCGAACTTCTCGGGCGACCAGTGCGGGTCGAGGCTGCTCTTGACTGTCGAGCTCTTCTTGGTCACACCGTCCAGCGTGAAGACCACGTACGCGTTGCTCTTCCCGCCCACTTCGTTCGTCGCGGCCACCAGGTCCTGGCACTTGAACAGCGCCAACTTCACCGAGAACTTGTTCTTCCCCATCGAATCGCTCAATGTACAGTGAACGAGCAAGCGATCGAGCAAGTGGCGACTCCGTTACATTCGCCCACCGAGACGTCGTAGTGACGGAGACAATTTCAGTGACAAAATGTGTGGCAATTGTCAAGGGTCTTGTGAACTTAGACTAATCAGAGACTGACAGTAGCATACCATGGAGATACCGTCGGCGCGTGTCATTCTCCAAGCCACCTCCAACTTGGAGTCCAAGCTCTTTTTATCATGTCGACGTCTGCCAACGTTAAACTTCCTATGATCATTGGTGTCATCGTCTTTGACGGGGTCGTGCAGCAGGACTATGTGGGGGTAACGTCGTATCTGGAGCAGCTCCCTTCCGTTTGTGACCAGCCTGTCAAGTTCCTCACGATCTCGTTGGCCTCGGGGGTTCTACGCAGTAGAAATTCACTGGGTTTTGGTATGCCGCTGTACGCCACACACGGATTTGAGGACGTCATGGAGCACATCGACATCCTCGTCATCCCCGGAGGATCTCCTGGTCGCCTGGTGATGCAGAAGCACGAAGCGTTTATGAAGTTCTTGAAAGCAGTCGCGGAGACGGCGACGCATGTGCTGACAGTGTGTACTGGTTCGGCTATATTGGCGACGGCGGGGCTTCTGGACGACAAGCAAGCGACCACCAACAAAATGGCGTACCAGGGCGTCGTGGAAGCTCATCCGACGGTCCAGTGGGTCCACAAGGCGCGGTGGGTGCAAGACGGCAACATTTGGACGAGTTCGGGGGTCACGGCAGGGATGGATATGGCACATGCGTTTATTACAGCCACGTATGGCAAGGATGTTGTTGTTACGATGGCGCGCTACATGGAAAACGTGCCAAACACGGATGAAAATGACGACCCTTTTGCCACGGTGTAGAGGACCTTCACCAGCACAGCCAAAGATGAGCTGCCTTGGGCACAATCTATTATGGTACTGGAAATTACTCGTGTGTGCACCGTTAGTTTTTCTTGAATTGCACAGTAATACATCCATTTGTTGGTCTTTCACAATACTCTTCAATTTACCCATTCATACATGTTTCTTCGTCAGAAATGCTCATGCTTGTGCGTAGTTGGTGATAAGTTCATCTGCAACTCCGCGATGCATGTAACGCAGCCGCGAGTCTCAGCAGCCTCCTCTCTCCTGTGTTTTGCCTCGCTATCGTCATCTCTTTCAACGTATGATACGTCGAAAGCGGACATGTCAATAAACCCCGAGCACGCACTACACACGGCTTCACCACAAAAGCGACAGTGGTGACAACGCCGCATTATGAGAGTCCCAAACGACTTCAAGCAGATAAAACAGTGGTCGCTCTCCACCCACTCCATCTTCGTGAGCCTTTCGATCGTAACACCAGGCTTCTCCGCCTCCGTCAAGTTCCCAAGACAAGCTGCTAACCCTTGCAGCCATTTAACGTATTTCTTACCGAGTGAACTCCCGTGTGACTGTGCTGCTCGGATCCGTGGGCTGGCTGCAACCGTCTTGAGAATATTCTTGTTGGGCATCAGAGACAGGAAGAAACTCACTCGCACGCTGCTCGGCTCGTTCGTGGTTTCGACCACCAGGCCAGAATTTCGGAAGTGCAGTCTCTCGGTCTTGGAGGATTTTGGCAGCTCTGGAATGTCGGAGAAGTTCATACTGGAAAACGTGTGCACTCCGATGAGCGAGTGCGACGCCACGTCATGCACAGCTCGTCTTCCTTGCCTCATGCCCAGTCGCTCTACTGTCTTGTCCGGGTTACGCTCGAAAATGTCCTGGTAGCACATCATAGTGAAGTCATGGCACGAGTCCACGCCTCCCAATTTGTTCAAAGACCGCAGAGTGAGCCAGTTAGCGGCATATGCATCGTCCTCTGTGTAGCTGCTCCAGTCGCCGTTCGAGTCCTGCGCTGATGCAGGTGGTGTGGTGCACGTGAGCTTGTCCAGCGTGACTCCATTCTCTACGAACTTACCAAAAAGCTTCTTCATGACCTCCTGGTACGCTTGAGTATGTGTAGTTTTGAAGAATAAAAGTAGTTCATCCACATCGGCGTTCAATGTCGTGACGGCGCGTACCATGTAAAACTCAGAAGGGTGGCCACCCCCTCCAGCACCGAATGTGTCCACAGTACTGATGCAATGCGGCAGCGATTCGCCTGTGAGTTCGTAGATACGGCAATTGTTGGTCTCGTCGACGAACTTCCAACTGTCTGCAGGTGTGGAAGTGACCAAAAGAGCCAAATCTGTGGCATCTTCACGCACACGTCGAAGGATACGAGCCGTCGGTGCGTGGCCCGTGGTTTTGCATTGAGCTGTGCGGCTCATGGCGGTCAAAGCGGCAATGACACACAAAGGGCCGATGGACGAACGCAATGCAACTTCAGCTTGGTGAGGAAGGCTGCATCATCGAAGGTTGTCAAACATATCGGAGACTGTAAGTCGAAGTTGGCGTGATGGGCAAATTGCGGACCAATCAGAAATCGATGATGCCCGGCGACGTCACAATTCAACAGTAGAATGTGACGGTACGATAGATTGAAGTGGAGGAAATTGAAGTGGTTCATTGCGGGTGATGCACGAACCAAGCCAAGCGAGTCATGCCACGATGCTATAAGCCATCGCTAGTACATGTATGTTTAGTGCTAAGCCCGAAGCTTAGCGGCTCTCTGAGCAAAAGGTACAGTCCAGTGGACTACTACTGCTTGCAAGGTGAGCCACGCTTTCAGGATAATGAAAGTTTCATTGAAAGAGCCTTTCAACATGTAGGTACGGCGTTCTACTGCATATGCTGAACCGAATATACCGAGCTCAACAAGTTGTTTTTAAGGAGCAGAAGTGTCTGAATCAGGGTTTTCCAACACTAACCTTCGTCGGCAGAGCAAGTTGTAATTGGCTTGCAGTGCAGCACCGTTATCGCGATTTGCTCGAGCTACATGTATTCCAGATCCCAGCGCTCCACTTTGCGGCTTCAACAGCTTCGATTTCGTTGGAACCGGATGCGTTATCCAAATTTCGCGGCGAAGCCATTACTGGTCATGAATCAGAGCGCGAAACAGATTCGTAGTGGTTATAGTGTTAGCTTCTACAAGATGCGCTCGAAAGTCTAAGTGGAAACCAAGCGCTACACGAAAAAAAATCTATCGGATAGTTCTGAATCGAATGTCAAAGCAAAACTTTTGGAATTCTGTTTTCATCATGACTGTTTTTGAACTTCCTATGCTAAAATGCCGTCGAAAACACTAAAATGTCGTCGGACTCTCATTTCAACAGTGGTCTGAACAGACAGCAGAGACCATGGTGATGGGGATAAGGCAAGTCTCTGACGATTGCGCCTGTACAGTACCTCTCTTCTCGACCTTCGTCTCCGTGCAAAGTCATTCGTCAAACCGATAGCCAGCGCGGAGTTAAAGTTAACGGAGACGTTCAAGTCGGAATTCTAGTATTTCCAGCCATGAATTCCCACCACGCAGACAAACGGGCTGCAACGCCATCGGCCAGGATCCTCGAGCGTGTTCGCGAAGACGCGACGGATTTGGCGTTGTTGGCCACCGTCACCACCCACGACTGGAAGCTGCTGAGCGATAAGAACGACACCCAAATGTACGAAATGACGGGGGGATCTCTATCCAACAAAGTGAGTACAGTTCGCACATTCGGCAAAGGTGGAGGTGGTCACCCCTCCGAGTTCTACCTCGTCCGAGCCGCAACTACCGTACGAGCAGATGTCAACACTATGCTGGACGTGTTACGAACTAGTACATCCGAGGACTTCCGAGCCATCATGAAGAAGATTTTCGACAAACAATTTGAAAGCGGAGCTGTAGTGGACTCTCTAAGCTGTACGACTCCACCACCATACGCCCCCAGTCCGGATAATCAAGGGGGGCGAGAAGGGTGGCAGCTCTTCAGTGAAGACGACGGCTACAGTGCCAACTGGGTCACATTGAGATCATTCACGAAATTGGGTGGACTGGACAGTCATCGAGACTTCACTATGGTCTGCTATCAGGACGTCTTCGAGCGTGCGTACATCAGTGATAAACTGACTCGTGTGGGTCGTCGTGCTGCTCGGGACCCGCATAGACCTCAACCGGTTACAGGGTCTAGACTTATCGGGGTACATACCTTCTCCAGTATGAATTTCAAGGACATGCCAGAACTTCCGAAATCCTCGAAGACCGATCGTCTTCACTTCCGGAACTCCGGGGTTATTGTCGAAGAAGTGGTGCAAGAGGACTCAAATGGGCCCATGGTCCGCGTGAGTTTACTTTTGTCGCTGATGCCATCGAAGCTTGTGTTAAAAGAGGTCTCGCAAAGCCCACGAATGCGTGTGGCAGTAGCTGCGGGGCATGAAGTGGCCAAAAAGTACCGCAAGTGGCTGCAGACTCTAGCGTTGGGTGTGAGTCACTTTGCAGAGGCAGCGAAGCCTGCTGTGACGATGCAGCATCTGAGTAAGATGACGTGGACGGAGAGTGATCACTGCTACTTGTGCTTGAAGACTTTCCGCACGTACAGAAGACGACACCACTGTCGGTTCTGTGGCGAAGCTGTGTGCGGTTCTTGCTCGGGGTTTGTAGATATGGGGTCGCTCGACGTTAACTACGAAGGCAGTGAAGGCAGCTCGGATAGTATCACCGTTGGACACCAGAAATTGGATGTGCGAATGGCCAGTGATGGCAGTGGAAGGAGTTTGGGGAGTGAAAATGCGTCTCAGAAGGATAATACGGAGGAGTTCATGGACACTCGCGGATGCAACACGTGCGTGTCCGAGTTGCAGATGAATTTGATGATGTTGGGGCATGCTCAAAGCCAAAAAGACCTCAGTCTCGACAGTAACAGCAGCAGTGGCAGTCTCTCACAACTGGTTAACGCTCGAATCAAGCACAAGACTACTGGTCATGATGAGGACTACAGTGGTGTTCATGGTCCGCCCCCGCCGTACCCGGGGCGAGACAGCAACTATGAACGAGATCAAGTGATGCCGATGCGAGCGGGAGACTACCAGCTGTACGAGCAGTACTCTGGCCAGAAGATGAGTTTCTCCACCATCAGCAGCAGTTCATACTCGGGTCTTTCGCAAGATGAAAAGCAGGCGCACTACTCTTCCAACTGGGCTGAGTTCATGGGCAAACCTCCACCTATGTCCATCTCTAAGAGTTCAAACCAGACTCCCAGTAGCTACTCGACGTCAGATGCATCGCTTAGCGCATTTTTGGCTCGTGATCCGGACATCCTGTCACTCAATGGCTTGACGATATCACCTGGTGGTTCTGTTATGACCAATATGGACGATGACGAGTACAGTGATCTCGCCTACAAGCGCAGCAGTCAAGCTTCAGGCAACCGAGCGAGTTACGCAACCACAGCAGCCACAAACGAAGGCAGCAACCACAGCCAGTTCAACTTCTCAAATATGACGACGCAAGAAATGCAGGCAACAGATCGACTCATTCGTGAAGCCAATTCACGAGGAAATGTACGTGTAAATGGCCGACCGCCGGATACTCGACGCCACCAGCCTCGTTACCAGCCAGAGTATGAGCAGAACCCAGCGGAGTTCACCAACAAGAGGAATTACCACGTTCCTCCAAGACAAGGCGGGCTGTCCCCTTCACACTCTCAGACGTCGTCGTATTCGTCAAGCAGTACTCACTCCGATATGATTCAACTGAATATACCTACGAGGGGTTCACGGGCGCCAAACAAGACGGAATTTGTCATCTTCGACGAGAATCGCCGAGAAAGAGCGCCTGCACACACAGAAAGTGCCAACGATATGATCCCGTTGAAGTTGTAAACCCGAAAGACAGCATGGAATGAACATGAGTCAAAGTGACGTAGAGGAAAAATATAACGTTGTGGTCGGGGTATAAAGATACCAGACTACCGGATAGGAATAAAAAACAAAATGCACGTAATGACCTTCAGCTAATCTCCGGATTCGTGGTCGTCTTGATTGTTTTCAGTGTTTTGCTGCTGGGTTTCCGACGGTGTTTCTACCGGCCGAATCTCTTCCTCGAGTCGAGCTGCTGAAGATTCAGCTTCACCAGGTTTTCCTGCCAATTCCTCAGCCTCCTGGCCTGCTTCTTGCTGTTGCACATGGATCTTATCAAGTTTCCTCTCCTGCTCGAGACGCTCTTGCTTCTCTTGCTTCTCCTGCAGACGACGTTGCTTTTTCACTCGTAAATCTCGTAAGAAACTCTCAAATGCTTCCACATCGGGGAAGCTTTGGCCAGCAAACACTGAATTCGGGTGCGAAAACTCCTCGCCTCCGACGAAAAACGTGTAGCCTGGCTGCTTGGTTTCCACTTCCACTTCCTGATTCTGCTCCTGTTCATACGTTTCTTCACTTGTTGAATCCGAGAAGTAATCGTCACTGTCAGGGTCGCTGATATCGGCAATTTGTACTGCGAGGCCCTCCGTGCTCAATGCAATTGTCCGATGAAGCATGCGCCGGTCACAAGTAATGAACAACATGTTGCAAACGCTGTCAACGGGTAAATGGGTCACATCCACGGTGAAATAGCCTTCTACCACCGAGTTTGACCCTGGATCATCTAGAGATCGAGGTGGTGAATGCTCCTTCGTCTCCACTGGAGCTTCTTGGTTATCTTGAACCTGCAATAATTGTTGAGGCTGGAGTGCGGCATCTTGATCCAGGAATTGAGCATTTTCGTCTCGCAACTTGGTGATGTGTGAATCATATTTCGGTTCCTCACTGCGAGGGTCTCCAAGTTCTCGCCAGATAAGCTGGAAGTAGCCATTAAGGAATGGCTCAGCGCGTGGCACACGGTAATTCACTCGTAGCAGTGCATCACGTTCGTGCACATGACCCATGTTGCACTCTTGATCAATGGAGAGATGGTCGCGTCTCGGTTCAAATGCCACGTAGAACTCACCGGTACTAAGAGACTCCTCTTCTACTTGGTTACTTTCTTCCCTTGACTCTTCGAGCTTTGAATCTCCTAGAAGTTCGCGAACCTGTTCATCTTGCAGCTTCGTCTTACGCTCTCGGAGCTTCTGAAGAGCGAGACATCGCCTAGTGCGAGCTGTTCCAGGCTTCAATCTGTCTGGTACCTCTCGGAGGTTGTCATCTATCTCCTCCGCACTCATAAGCAGCTCAGGCGGCACCAAGTCAATCGGAAACAGTCCGAATGCGTCGCGATTTTGGATCTCAAACTGATCTGGATAATGCTGCAGTGCAAATGCTACAAAGGCGAGATTTCCAGTCGCACAAGCTCGATGACAAGCCGACCACACTGCAGAGTTGTTTCCACTGTCGCTGTTCTCACCGGACTCTTGACTAGAGACTGTGGAGCTCCAGGCCTGCGGTCGGGCGTGCAGCAACAGCTCCAAGGCGATCTGCAACTGCTGAAGGTGTTGACCAGACTCGAGCTCAGAGGCTACGACAGTGTGCACAGCCTCTTCCAGCTCCAATTCCCTATCATCCGGACTGCTGCTATCTGCCTCGTAGCTGTGCAGAATGGTCTTGAGCTGCTGGATGTCCCCATCCAGCACGGAGTCGACCAAACCAGTTGACGTTCCTGCCCCCATGTCGATGTGAACGAAAGGACGCGTATCTTTTCAAAAGATCTGCTAAAAATGGCTACATCAGAAATGGCTACATTGTCATTTTTGAAGGTGTGGAAGTATGTTACTAGTGTTTGCTTACTTGGCAGCCATGCTGCGTTGAGCGACAGCTCTGCGTCTACGTTGCTTCTTGGTGAGTGCATCACGTGGCTCACGCATGGCGTATTGATACAGCAGTAACAACGTGGCGGACCGGATACCAGCGATTCGACTGGCTGCGTGGATTGTGGCAGGTTGTGCACGCTGCAGTTTCTCTCGCTCTTCGTTTGAGATCATAGGCAGATCTGAATAGTCCACCCACTCGGGGATCTGCACGTGCTGCTTATTGCGGAATACGTGGATCTCCTGGCGTTGAATTCGGAGTTGCGTCGCGTACAGACACTCCGTCTTCATGAGGTCCTTGATCTCTTCGGGTAGTGCGTCTTGGTGCTCGTAGTCGACCTCACGCCAGATCCGCTCGATGTCCTGCGGCGTCACAGTCGAAAACGCCAGGATTTGTGCCGCACTGCGCTTCACTCCGTCGAGACTGACCTTGATACCGTAGCGGTTCCACTCGTGCGGGTCACGGGCAAAATCATCCAGAGCTTTGCGAGCGTACTCCATGGCATTCTCCTTCCGCTCGAGCTTCTCCATGCGCTCACTCGGAATGCCAGCACCCTGCTCGAACGCCTTGCGAGTAAGTCGCAAGTCGGCGTTATCAGCGCGAAGCAGCAGACGGAACTCCGATCGAGAAGTGAACATCCGGTAAGGCTCAGTGGTGCCCAATGAGATCAGGTCGTCGATAAGAACGCCTGTGAAGGCGTCAGCGCGGTCGAGGACCAATGGCTCCTTCCCCATGGCACTCAGACCAGCGTTTATACCAGCCACAATACCCTGTGCAGCAGCTTCTTCGTATCCCGTCGTGCCGTTAATCTGACCGGCCAAGTACAGTCCCGGTAGCTTCTTCGTCTCGAGCGTTGGGTGAAGAGATCGCGGATCCACGTAGTCGTACTCAACGGAGTACCCAGCGCGCACAATTTCAACATTTTCAAGTCCCTTGATGGTACGCAGCAGTTCAACTTGTAGATCTTCAGGTAGCGCAGTACTGATACCATTAGGGTACACCAAATGTGTGTTCAAACCCTCAGGCTCAAGCCAAAGTTGATGTCTTGAGCGGTCGGAGAAGCGAATGACCTTGGTGTCGATCGACGGGCAGTAACGAGGGCCTACACCTTCCCCATCCCTGCCACCGTCGTACTGTGGGAGCATGTGTAAGTTGTCACGGACAATACGGTGGCTCTCCTCGTTGGTGAATGTGGCATGGCAAGCAACCTGCTTGTCCGCGAGGGGCACTTGTTTGTGCTCGTTCAAGAACGAAAATGGTATCGGCGGATCGTCGCTGGGCTGGATTTCGAGTCCGGCGTAGTCGATCGTCCGTCCATCAAGTCGTGGCGGAGTTCCAGTTTTAAGACGACCAAGCGGGAACTCGAGTCGCTCCAGCGTCTGCGCCAAACCCACAGCCGGTGGCTCGAGACCGTCCGAGTCGCGCATGTGTCGCCCTGCCGGGATTCGGATATCGGGTCCTTGGTAAATCATTCCCCGGAGAAACGTGCCCGTTGTAATAACCACCTGAGACGCCTGAATTTCGCGGCCGGAAGATGTCACCACTCCCTTCACCTGCTCTCCCTGATTCCGCTTCTCCAAAATGAGGTCGTTCACTCCATCCTCCACCAGCCAGAGGTTCGGCAGCTCCTGAAGTGCCTTCTGCATACCCTGTTGATACAGATCTCGGTCCATCTGAGCTCGTGGGCCTCTCACCGCCGGTCCTTTGGCTGAATTGAGCATCCGGAACTGGATGCCGGCCGAATCAGCCACTTGCCCCATGAGACCGCCCATAGCGTCCACTTCGCGTACCAAAGTGCCTTTGCCTACACCGCCAATGGAAGGCTATGATTCAAATTGCATAGAGGTTAGCGAGTCATTGCAACAACCGTTGATAATTGCCACAAGTGGAAAATAATACGCACGTTGCATGACATTTCTCCTACGGTTGCCAACTTTTGCGTCACCAGTGCGGTTTTAGCACCTGAATTGCATGACAATTGGCAATAAGGAGGCCAGAATGCAAAATACTGTTAGTATATTGTTCATCAGAATTGACAATCATGGGCCGGCGTACCAGTTCTTGAGGCAGCGGCGGCAGCTTCGCAGCCCGCATGGCCACCACCTACTACAACCACATCAAAGTGGGAAGGAGTGACGGCGCTGCTGAGCGCTCGGAGCGCAGCATGGCGCACTTGAGTCGCGATGTGGGGCCGACGACGTGCCAGCATTATGAGTGGTGGAAAAATGGTCGGAACGACACAAAATGAATTTGAACTGGACTATTTTAGAAAAGGGGCTATACATAATTATGTCATAACCAATTCAAGTTGTCGAAAATATGTTAATATTCGTAAGTGGAACTTGAAGTTGTTCTACAAGCGTCAAGCCTGCCATACCGATGCCTTCGACTCGAAGTTCGAGTGCATCGACTGGAAACTCAATGTGATAGAGCCTAAAACTTGCGCGCTGGCTACTTTCGCACTGGTCAGTGGGTACATCACTGAAAATTTAGGCTGGCAATTGGGTGCTCTGTAGTTTTCAGTGTCATTTGGCGTTTGGACTGGAACAGCAAACGTCAACCTCAGGGCAACAGCAATGGTCTCCGTCTACGTTTGGGTCGCTATCGGTGCTGGAGCTCTACTTGTGGCATACGCCGCCTTCATGTTCATCAAGGTGTACCTGGACGACAAAGAACGGATAAAGCGCGAGGCAGAGGGAGGGGGTCCATATAGCAGCAGCAGCGACAACGAGAATGGATACCTCGGACTCAGCGTGTTTCGTGACAGCAAAGGCAACGACGCTGGCGGACTGGAAAATGTTAGAGAAGGTGTCGACAAGGGTGGAATTAATAGCGGCACTACAGCATTAGCGTAGATGGCCGCACGAAGAACTGTGCACTACTAGCAACAAGTTCTTAAAGTGATAATACAAATGGTTTCACTGCAAGTCTCAGTTGATGACCTGAAGTTGAAAATCTCAGCACCTTGCAGTTCCGACGCTGCCGGTTTTCGACGCGATTTCCACTGCTACTGCCATCATGACCGCTACAGCCACGACGAGCCCGATCGTCGTCTCGGTACCGCCGTTCCAGAGGATCGACAGCTCGTGCTTATCTGTATCGTTCGTCTCTTCGTCCTCGCGATGCGCGTCGTGCCACAGCATGCTGTTGCTGGTGTCCACGGGTCTCCAGCCGCTGATCCAGCAAAAGGTCAGCACCGCCATGTTCATTCCGAAGCCCAGAGCCAGCTCCACGCCCCAGCTCTCCATCGCAGTAGACGAGCGCTTTTAGTACCGTACTGAAGAACAAGCGATACAAAAGCAAGAGTGAAACCGCTCAAATGCGGCGCTTGAATGCTGTAGATTCAGACTAAGTCTACCGGTATGTTCAATTGAATAGCTGCAGTTGCTATTGACCGCTGTAGTTTTAATGCTACGCATGCTTTGGAGATCGCAATGCGGAAAGTGACGGATCCGTTTAACGCCAAGCTTGAAGTGGTAAGGCCGAGAATGTTCATTTAGACTTGATTTCACTATACAGTAATACTCGCGTGGCTTTGTTCGGTCTCATCTGAAGCGCTGCTCACTCCATTGCGGCTCGACTTATGCTGGCCGCTGTGGCTGTGATCTCGGCTGCGACGGCTGCCATGACTGCTACCGTGACCACAACGCCTCCTGCCAGCTGCACGTCTTCGCCGCACAGGCCGCTGCTGAAATGACCGGGAAAAGTCGCGTAGATGCTGGGGCCGTTCCTGCTCTCCACTGCTCTCCTTGTGTCGCTCGACAGCTGCAGCCCAGTACTGGAGGGTGCTCCCCGTAGCCAGCAGAGCAGCACCACCGCTGCGTTTGCGCCAAAGCCCAGCGTGATATCGGCCAGCCAGTTGTCCGCCATGTCGAGACGAGTTCCGATTGTGAATTGAGAGCCCGGGCGAGTCGTTCAACGACGTGAATACCACGCGCGGCTCGTCCGCGCGTGGCCATGTGTCACACTAGCGACGTCTAAGACGACGCGTGGGGACTCCGAATGAATGATAATGAGGAAGCGAGGCTTGGATCTCGATGCATTTATGACACTCTGCACCTACATGAACTAGTCTCCTCCACCAGCTCCATCACCGCCATCATCGCCGTCTCCATGATCGCCACTGTAATCGCCACACGCCCAGTCATCAAAGCTAGAGTCGCCACTGACGCTGTCTCCACCGCACCGACGACGTCTTCGGGCTATCTGTGCCTTTCGAGACTCGTGTAGTCAACCTACTGCAAATCCGAACACAAGTCTACCGACGAACCAGTCGACGATCAAGCGTCCTGCGCAGATCTCGAGTGTTGGCAATTGGATAAAGCAGTCAAAGGCTCTACAGGAACACGGCCATACTGGTACATTCCGTGACGAGAATCTCACTAAGCCTCAAGTTGAGGCGGGGCACTATGGACTTCGAACAGCAATGAAACGCAAAGCGACTTACTGTTCGCTGCCTGAAGTTGAAGTCAGCTTCACACTGATGATGTTCGTCACCATTGCCTGCGAACAATTGTAGCACCTACGACTGCAGCTATCGAAAACACGGGATACAGTAGTGCACGAGTGCGTCTATGTTATCGGGTTCTCTGGCAAAAGGTTGTTGATAAAGAGGGAAAGAGAGTCATCTGGATAGCAATGCCAACGCCGCACTTCATTCTCACTCGTTCTTCGGTTTGCTGCTGGTACTGGTTGTTGTCTCCAGCGCTGTTGTTTCTTCCTCTTCCTCTTCGTCCACATCCGAGCATTTGTCCTGGATATCTTCCGCCAGTCCCTTCCGGATCAAAGTGTAGCCCATGACGAGGAAGAGGCCATACCAATACACGTGTAGCACCACCAGCATGCAAAGCAGCGCATTGCCCGGGTGCAAGAAGATGCCGACCACGTGCGAGTTGGCCTCAGGGATCACGAAGATGGCGTTGTAGATCAGGTGGAACGGATACACGTACAGTCGCGTATAGCCCCAGGAAGCCAGGAGTACAATGTACATCGCCACAATCAGTGGGGTGTTGCCTGTGTCCACAACCGACTTGATGGCGTCTGCTCAACGAACACAAAAAGATACGTGATTAGTCATTCTGAGGCTATCACAGTCCAGGAGGAGCAGTCTTACATCCAGTCACATCGCCGATATCATGCGTGAACGTCACTAGCGCTCCCATAGCACAGTAGTTGGCAAGATATGATCCTCCGATGAGAATGATCGTCACCAAATGGTGTAGCAACATCTCGATGAAGTCGTTTCGGATGGGGGAGAAGAACAGCATGTACAACAAACTGTGGAAATGGTAGCCAAGCTGGATGAAGTAGTAGTACTTGAGAGCGAAGCCTGGGGCTTCGTTCAGGATCAAGTAAGCTTCACGAATCACGCCCTTGCCTCCCAACACAGGCGGGAACCACTTCTCGTCGCGCATAACGTAGTATCCCACTACCGTGATAACGGCAAAGTATCTACAGATAAACACGAACAGCAAGTCAAGTCTTAGTCAGATACCAGTGTAATAATCCGACCTTCAGAGACGAGGCACTCACGTGAACTTGAAGAGCACCGTAGCGAAGCGCTCGACGCGATCTTCGTGCAGTCTCTTGGTAGGGGACAAGACACGGCGGCCAATAGGTTTCGCAATAGCAAGAAAGACGAAGCGCAGCGCGATGATGAGTAGCGCGAAGCCGATGCCGATGAGCCACTCGCTGATGTGTGGCATGTCCGGGTTCGTCTGGAACTCGGGGATGGCAGCTCGCATCTGCGCCACACCGAACAGCTCGGCCAGCACGATCGGTACCAGCGTCAGCGTCAGTGCCACGAGCACGTACTCCTTGGCGCTCAGCAGCACCTTCATCTCTGTAGCGGCCATGGCTAGACGGACGATCAGGGGGGCAGGATGGGGTATGCTGGTGAGCAACTGGTCTTTTCGACCTATGGCTGGATCGGACGTCGGTTGATTGCATCAGATCTGATCTGATTTTTACGTTCTCGTAATATAATATTGGTGTGGTTCACAGATGGCTACATGTTTGCGGTAAGTCGAGCATCAACGTCAACTTGCCAAAACCAACGCAACGAGTCGATAATACACACGGAAGCGCTGTTCATTTGTATATGGCAAATGCAACTTCAGTCGTCTTTGGATTTGACATGCGACGGTTCGGCGCTGGCTTCTTCAGGTTCCTCCTCGCTTTCATCGCTCGGTTCCTCGATCTTGTGCTGAATGTCTTCGGCCACGCCCTTGTTTACCAGAGCGTAGCCCATCACTAGGAACAGGAAGTACCAGTACACGTGCAGCACCATGAGCATGCACAGCATGGCGTTCATTGGGTGTACGAATGAACCGACGATGTCTGGGTGCTTCTGAGGCAGCTCAATCATCGAGCTGTAAATGAGATGGCTTGGGAACACGAACAACCGTGTGTACGCCCACGACACAAGCAGCACCAGGTACATGAACACCACCAGCGGCGTGTTACCACTGTCCACAATGGACTTGATACCGTCTGGTCATAAAATAACAATGCAAGGTTAGTTTTGTGCCAGCACAAGCATTGCAGTAATTCGCTGTGTACGTACATCCGGTGACATCGCCCAAGTCATGCGTGAAAACCACAAGAGCGCCAAACGCCGTGTAGTTAGCCAGGTATGAGCCGCCGATCAGGATAATAGTGGCCACGTGATGCAGCAGCATCTCAATAAAGTCGTTGCGGATCGGCGAGAAGAACACCATGAACAGCAAGCTGTGAAAGTGGTAACCGAGCTGCACCATGAAGTAGTACTTGAGTGCACTGGACGGCGCGTCGGACAGCACGTCAAACGTTTTCACCACTTCACCCTTTCCTCCCAGTGACGGCGGGAACCACGGCTCGTGTTGCATAACCTTGAACCCCACGATGGAGATGCCCACGAAGTACCTGTTGAAGCAATCCAACGTGTCAACATATCTAAACGAACGTTCTTAGACAGCAACGGACTGCACTCACATAAGCTTGAATAGCACCGTGGTGAAGCGGTGTACACGGTCCTCAATCACGCGCTTCTGGGGCGAGAGCACGACACGTGCAAGCGGCGCAAACGCCTTTCCGGTGACGAAGCGTGCGGCAATCAGCACCAGTGAGACTGCACCACCAATTAGCAAGTCTGTGAGTTGTGGCATGCCTGGGGTGCCATCGTGGAAGGCCTGGTTGTTGCTGCGTGTGTTCGAGACGCCGAAGAGCTCCAATACCAGGATGGGGACAAGCGTCAACGTCATCGCCACCAGCACGAACTCCTTGACACTAAGTGAGACCTTCATCTCGGTCGACATAGCTTCGACTGCAAGGGGAAGGAAGGCCCGGGGGTCACTCACTGCGCACAGGCTCTAGTGTCTATGGCCGCTGCAGGCGAATGGCGCCGATGGTTTACCGGTATCAGTGCCGTATGATGCCAGAGTTCCCCTTGTCCTCGTTGCAATGTATCCACTCCCCGGTTATGTCCGATATACGTAATGTACACCAATGTATCTATCTTCGATTATGTACGATTTAAGTGTACCTGTCTTTCGGTACTTTAGCCACTCCCCATCGATGACGACGATCTCTTTGCATGTCAAGTCGACGAAGTGAACTTCGTCTGTCACTGCGCCAGTGCAAGTCAGTTCAGTCGTCATTCTGCTGTCCAGCTGGCAGGCACCGCGTATTTTCGTCTGCA
This sequence comes from Phytophthora plurivora, assembly GCA_030027945.1. Taxonomy (NCBI): domain Eukaryota; phylum Oomycota; class Peronosporomycetes; order Peronosporales; family Peronosporaceae; genus Phytophthora; species Phytophthora plurivora. The sequence continues at coordinate 2,291,116 of CP125266.1, forward strand.
GTGCCCAAATGACCTTGACAGAGCTGCCCGAAGAAGTCGTCAAAGTCGAGCTCGACCACGCAGCTCGAGCTGGCCGGAAGCGCCCAAGGAGCGACAGCAGTCGACTCAACGTTGAAGCTGCGGAGCGTCCTCGCGTGGAGGACGTCCCGATTCCGCCCATCCGAGTGGACAAGGACCTGTTGATCCAGGTCGTTCGAGTCAAGGTGCAGACGCTGATCCGCAACGCCAAGCTGCGGGAGTTGGGCCAGGAGCAGCAGCCGGGCAAAAGGCACGACCCGCAGTGCACCGCAGAGCGACTAGAAAAACTCCTTCCGGTGATCGAACAGCAATGGCTACAGGATCTCATGAACGGTGACGAACCGCGATTCGGCTTTGATGAGGTCGTCAAGGTTTTCCAGGATATTGTCCACACTCGTGACTCTGGTGTCGGAGAGAATGCCAGTCAATAGAAGCTGTACGCAGGGAGTTAACAATGGACAATATGAACGAGATTAATAGGTGGTTGGTCACTCTGACGCTGTTTGGCAGACGAGCTTTGTTCTTTTTTATAAAAAAAAATGTCTGCATCAACAATTTTCGTTTGATGGGCGTGCATTTGTTTCCTGCACGGAGTATAACTCACTGCAGCGTCATTCCATTCAGCACACTGAATGCGAGGGCTCTTCACCCGTCACACCAGCAAGAACGTTATCCACAGCGATCTTCGCCATTACCTGGCGTGTCTTGGTTGAGGCGGATCCGACGTGGGGTAGGATGATGCAGTTCTCAAGCGAGAACAATGGATGCGATGGCGGTAGCGGCTCTGGGGTTGTCGCATCCAGACCTGCAGCAGCAATCTTCTTGCTCTTGAGAGCTTCCACGAGCGCGTCCTGGTCCACCAGCTCACCCCTTCCAGTGTTGATCAACACTGCGTTGGGCTTCATGATCTCGAGTTCCTTGGCGCTGATGCAGCCGCGACTCGCTTCGTTCAGCGGCTGGTGGAGACTAACGACATCACTCTGGCGCAGTAAAGTCTCCATATCCACATACTTGACGGAATTTGGATCACCACCTAGAGACTTCGCGATCTCAGGCTTCTCACGAGGTCCAGCGTAGAGGATCTTGCAGTTAAAACCGTTCTTCATCATCCGCGCGTACGTAGCGCCAATGCGGCCGAGACCAACAACACCTATCGTGCTGTCAGTGACATCGGATCCGCAGTACTGGAACGGCTGCCAGACTCCCCACTCTCCGTTCTTAGCGCTCGCTGCGCATTCGAGCACTCGCCGCTTAGTGGCAAAAGTGAGAGCCACCGCTGTCTCAGCAACAGCCACGTCAAGCACTCCAGGAGTGTGTCCCACGCGAATGTTTCGAGCCCTGCAGGTCTCCACGTCGATGTGGTTGAAGCCAACAGACGTAGTGGACACCACACGCAGTGAAGGTCCTGCGGCGTCCAACACCTCTTTGTCGATCGTGTCCGTGTACAGGCAGAAAATGCCCGAGCAGCCCTTCACGCGTTGGAGCAGCTCCTCACGCGAGATGCACGTGACCTCAGAAGCGAACGCGTCAATTTCAATCCCAGCAGAACCTCCAATTCGTTGGCGAAGTAGATCTACGTCATATCAAATGGCACGTAAATCGACTGAAAATGCACAGACTTTCATGACAAACGGCTTACCAATTGCGTACGGCCAGTTCCGTGTGAAGAAAATCTTGCGAGGGACTAGCGGGGGGGCTCATATTGGAAGTGGGGTCTTCGGTATTGTCCGTCAAATGAGCAAGTGAGAACTCGACCAACCTATTTTAGATTTTAGATCAGGATATCCTATGCTTGTCAAACGACAATTTTCCAATCACCTTTTTCATCCAATCCAACTTCATCATCCGGAGCCGCACGTTCAGCGGATCCCCTCCATCGTCATGAGCTCCATCACGCCCCGCAAGGTCTTTTTCTCCCGGAATGTGCCGTACGCTATCGGTGAGTAGATGGCCTTGCAGTTTATTATTATCCCCATCTGTAGTTTAATCCTGTCGCGTTCAGAACAATTCCGTCAGCGTCTTGCTAAAGCTGGTGCCAATACTTCCGTCTCACTGGAGTCTTTTGCCGCGGAGGAGAGATGCATCTCGCGCGAGGAGCTGCTTAAACGCGTGAAGGGATGTACGGGGCTGTTCTGTCTGCTAACGGACAAGGTGGACGCAGAAGTTCTGGATGCTGCTGGCCCCTCGCTCCGTGTGGTGTCGACCATGTCTGTTGGATACAACCACATCGACGTGGAGGCCTGCAAGACTCGAAATGTGAGGGTGGGGTACACTCCTGGGGTCCTGGATGTCTCAACCGCGGAGACGGCAGTGGCATTGACGTTCGCAGCCAAACGACGTTTACTCGAGTGCGCTGCGAGCGCTAAGAACGGGGAATGGGGAGTCTGGCAACCGTTCCAGTACTGTGGGTCGGATGTTACTGGCAGTACGGTTGGTGTAGTCGGTCTTGGACGTATTGGAACGACGTACGCGCGTATGCTGAAGAATGGTTTCAACTGCAAGATCCTCTACACGGGACCTCGTGAGAAGCCTGAGGGCGCCAAGGCTCTAGGTGGAGAGGAAGGTTCTGTCCAGTACGTGAGCATGGAGACTCTACTGCGTGAAAGTGACATTGTGAGTCTCCACCAGCCACTGACCAAGGCGACCCGCAACAGTATCGGCGTTAAGGAACTCGAACTCATGAAACCCAACGCAGTGCTGATTAATACTGGAAGAGGTGAGCTGGTGGATCAAGACGCGCTCGTGCAAGGTCTCAAGAATAAGACCATTGCTGCTGCTGGCCTGGACGTGACAACTCCAGAACCACTTTCCCCTTCGCACCCGTTGTTTTCGCTTGAGAACTGTGTCGTGATGCCTCACATCGGCTCAGCCACAGTCAAAACGAGGCAAGCGATGGCGGATATCGCCGTTGCGAACCTCACTGCAGGGGTTCTGGACGAGAAACTGCCGCATGGAGTTTGCTAACAAGCTGCTAGCAGCAAATGGGCTGTCGTTCGGAATGACGCGTTTCTTCGTCATGACTACAGTTATCGGTGATGATGCTGAAAATGCCATTATCAGGTAAGCCTCCTTCGTGAATTCGTTAATGCATTCTCAGTTTGCGCTGCAGCTAGACCAAATATGAATTCCAGTTGCTAACATCACTCATCGTTTCAAGCAATTGTGGTTCCTTTTCCTAGTCCCCTGAACTACAAAGGTCAACTACGCAAAAATTTACACCAATCCTTTGGACAAGCAGTAAAGTTACTGAGGAACACTACTGCTGAACAGACCCAGCAAAGTTGCCAGCAGAACCGGCGAAGTCACCACTGCCACCGAATCCGCCCATCGATCCACCGAAGTTGCCGCTGCCACCAGCACCGCCACCAATGACCGAGTCGCTCGAGACCACCCCACCGTCGGCTGTGAGCGTGGCAGCCTCCTGCACCTCCTGAGCAGCAGTCATGTCCGCTGCCAACGAGATCCACACGAACAGACCGTCCGCCACCGAGTCGCCCAACAGAGCGTACTCCATGATGGGGTCGTATCCGTTCTCGGCCGCAGCAATCAGCCACTGGTCGTCCTCGTTGAGCGTGATCTCCTGGGTGTTGGTCACGTACGTGTCTTGCTCGTTCACGGAGGTGATGAGGTCCTGGTCGAAGAAAAACTGGCCGACGTGGGCCACGGATCCTCCCGAGTACGTTCCATTGGACAGCACAGTGCCATTATAGTTGCCGATGAAGTGCAGGTGAGTAGCGCGCTCGACGTAGTGGCCCGGGAAGATGGAGATCATCTGGGCGACCCCGTCGTCGTCTGTGGGGGTGACGCCACGCAGGAAGGTCTTGTCGAGATTGGTCGTATCACTGCTGTCTCCGTTTCCGTCCGCGACAACACCCGAGTAGACACCCGTGGCGTTGGCGTGCCAGAAGTCTACGTACATGTCCGTGACGGGTTCGCAGGAGCTGACGTCGATCACCTGGACGTCGATGTACATGTCGACACCGGGTTGATCCTCGCGCATGTCGGAGCGGATGTACTCACCGAGGACGTAGTAAGGTCCGTACGTGACCTCGGGTTCCAGGACGCAAGCCACCTCGTCACCGAAGAGCACGCTGGACGATGTGTCGGCTGTGATACCGGTGAGGTTCGACTTGTGGTTCGTGGCCACCGCCGTGTCGACGTCAAGGCGGCGCTGGCGACGCTCGCGGCGCAGGTTTTCGACCGTCTGAGCGCGACGAGCCACGGCACGCTCCTGCAGCTTGCGCATGGGCTCAGTGTTGGCACAGTCTCCGAGGGCATGTTTGGCGTTGGTGACGAAGAGCTTGCGTTGGTCGGCAGAGAACGCAGGTCGCGTGGCCATTTGATGTGCCAAGACGGAGTCGGTGGTGGAGACTGCGGCGATGACGGCAGCGGCGAAGATGGAAAATGTCTTGACCATGGCGGAGTAAAGAAAGAAGGGAGAGGCCTTGGTTGGAGATGTTGGTTGTGGTAGTGGGAGTAAATTGCGAAGTGGGCAATGCCAAGTCTGGTGGTTTTGAGGTTTGTTGATGTTGGCCGAACGTATTTACTTATAAGTTCACAGTTCGTTTTGTCCTTGTATTCGTTCATTGTATGAGTCATACGTGGTGTATGAGTCATACGTGGTGTATGAGTCATACGTGGTGTGGAGTCCTCAGCTATGGAGTGTTCACGACAAGTCAGCACTCAATTAGCAGATTAACTGCTATGACGCTAGCACCTGCAGTTGAAACGGGACCCCACCTGATGCTGGACATTGTTTGAGTCTCACACTTCGTGGTCAAATGCATGTACAATCTGAAACATGTCCAAATCTTGCTAACTACCACGTCACCTGGCACTGCCAGTGGCAGGTGATTCCGGCGGTGGTGCCGTGGATATCTCCCCGATTATACGCGGCTTGTGGTGCTGGTTTAACAGATCCATGCTTCATTCATGACGTTTGTCCAGAAACTATAATAAATCCTTCGCTATCGTTTTATAATCCGACAGATCAACATGATATCCATTTTGGCTGCGAAGATGGCTCACGTAAGAATCCAAGTGCCGTGTACATCTTTTTGGAGCGATCCGGTGCAAGTTCTCTCGATGTCAAACGCAATGTGACAAATAATGCTTGCGTTATAGTTGAAGGCTAGGGATAATCTGAGAATCCGGTGGTCTGGCGCAGCTCTAACAGATCTTGTTTCGTGGAGATCGCATCGTGCTAATAACTTCCGTGTGTATTACTGCTGGGCGCACAATCAGTGCCTGGCTGCTGAACTACAAGTAGTTAAATACCTGATAGACTTCAACGTGAACTGCAGACGTCCTACCATTCATTCTATCCATATTGCGACCTCACCTTCCCATAGTTACTAGAGTCTAACCAAACCACCAGACTTGGCATTGCCCACTTCGCAATTTACTCCCACTACCACAACCAACATCTCCAACCAAGGCCTCTCCCTTCTTTCTTTACTCCGCCATGGTCAAGACATTTTCCATCTTCGCCGCTGCCGTCATCGCCGCAGTCTCCACCACCGACTCCGTCTTGGCACATCAAATGGCCACGCGACCTGCGTTCTCTGCCGACCAACGCAAGCTCTTCGTCACCAACGCCAAACATGCCCTCGGAGACTGTGCCAACACTGAGCCCATGCGCAAGCTGCAGGAGCGTGCCGTGGCTCGTCGCGCTCAGACGGTCGAAAACCTGCGCCGCGAGCGTCGCCAGCGCCGCCTTGACGTCGACACGGCGGTGGCCACGAACCACAAGTCGAACCTCACCGGTATCACAGCCGACACATCGTCCAGCGTGCTCTTCGGTGACGAGGTGGCTTGCGTCCTGGAACCCGAGGTCACGTACGGACCTTACTACGTCCTCGGTGAGTACATCCGCTCCGACATGCGCGAGGATCAACCCGGTGTCGACATGTACATCGACGTCCAGGTGATCGACGTCAGCTCCTGCGAACCCGTCACGGACATGTACGTAGACTTCTGGCACGCCAACGCCACGGGTGTCTACTCGGGTGTTGTCGCGGACGGAAACGGAGACAGCAGTGATACGACCAATCTCGACAAGACCTTCCTGCGTGGCGTCACCCCCACAGATGACGACGGGGTCGCCCAGATGATCTCCATCTTCCCGGGCCACTACGTCGAGCGCGCTACTCACCTGCACTTCATCGGCAACTATAATGGCACTGTGCTGTCCAATGGAACGTACTCGGGAGGATCCGTGGCCCACGTCGGCCAGTTTTTCTTCGACCAGGACCTCATCACCTCCGTGAACGAGCAAGACACGTACGTGACCAACACCCAGGAGATCACGCTCAACGAGGACGACCAGTGGCTGATTGCTGCGGCCGAGAACGGATACGACCCCATCATGGAGTACGCTCTGTTGGGCGACTCGGTGGCGGACGGTCTGTTCGTGTGGATCTCGTTGGCAGCGGACATGACTGCTGCTCAGGAGGTGCAGGAGGCTGCCACGCTCACAGCCGACGGTGGGGTGGTCTCGAGCGACTCGGTCATTGGTGGCGGTGCTGGTGGCAGCGGCAACTTCGGTGGATCGATGGGCGGATTCGGTGGCAGTGGTGACTTCGCCGGTTCTGCTGGCAACTTTGCTGGGTCTGTTCAGCAGACTGCTGGTAGTACAGCGTGTGACCTTACAGTTTGAGCAAAGCATTGATGTAAAATGTGTCTGAGTTTTCTCGATACGTGTAGTTCTGGAAGAGGAACTACAATTGCTTGGGATAATAAACGGTGTTAGCAATTGATTTCATAATGGTTTTGCTATGGCGCAACTTAGCAGAACCACGTACATACCGGGTGATACTACGTAGTAGCTTTTCTTCTTGCGAGCTTCTACGAGCGCCCCATTATCACCTCACTCCACCTCCATATCTACAGTAGACAAAAGGGTTCCACCACCGGAGGAATAACGAGGCATGCTGAGAGCAGAGCGCTATGAGCCTCGGACTCCGAGACAAGTGCCAAGGTAGGCTTTGCCTCAGCTTCTGGGACTTGTTGGACACATCTGGCTCTCTCAAAAAGGGCCGGGTTTTATCTTCAATAGCGAGTTGCATTTTATCATAACCCAGTAGTTGGTCGGGATATTTGTCTTTTAACCCTCATCCTTCGATTAAATCCATTATTTTGGAGACACACGGATGGAGCCGTCGGGATAGACTTCGAGCATAAGACATCCACCAATGCAAAATGGACAAGCTGATTATGACCAGTCTGGCCAGTCGAGCAGAGCTCTCGAGGAGATTCACTTCCCATCTTCCCACCTACGGAGCAGACGTGCCTTAGCAACGACATTGCTGCAATATGCCGTCGTCCCGTATCCTCTCTATCGTTGCGTTCTACGTGCTATGTGTGAGCGTACACGGCCTGCAAGCGTTAACGACGTCTACCTCCTGCTCAAGTGAAGAACTGAATCAAGTGCAGACTCAAGCGGCAGCGATTCGCGCGTCTCTCGAGTCCGACATGGACTCCAGCAGCAAGGCCTCAACTGTTCCATCGACTTGCAAGGTGGCGCTGACCTTTGACTTGTCGGCAGCCAGCGAGGATGACGATGAACTTTGCTCGAACGACTGCGTCGCCTGGATTGAGTCCGTGGTGGACGGCCCGACTTGTGGAGATGAAGAGCTTCTCATGTACCAACGACGCATGGCGGCATACCTGACCCAATGCAACGAGCGCAAGCGAGTGAGGCTGCAGGAGACTGAGAATAGCGGCCTTGAGCACAGTAACAGACTGAGGGGGCTAGCGGCTGGACAACCGGAAGGACAGAAACTCGGAGTGTCGGGCCTGTTGGACGCCCTTTTGGTTGTTACATTAAACAACGCGTTGTAGAAGACTGTGCTACATGTAACTCTATTTATCTCGCGTACACATCGAAATTTAAAATTTTAAGGCACGGATAAGCAGTTTTTGTGTGAATAAAATACGTTGTCAACTCTGTTGTGTACATGCTTCTGTGAACTTCACAGTGAAGTGCTTGTAGTTTCAGGTTGCATCCACTCGCGCCTTATTGTTTTGGCTTTCCTAACAGAATTCAAAGTTTCGTGTTTGACGCGATGAGTGTTTCACAAGAAGAACGAATGCGAATCAAGAAAAAGTTGGTTGAGTTGCGATTGATCAGGGTTAAAAAGCTCTAGATTTTCATTCTACACATAGGCTTCAGAGTTGGATTATCTTGTAAACATCATTTCAATCGCGATGCAACTTAGAGAATTCTGCGACTTGAGAAGGTCAGTGCAAGGATGACTTATGTTTCTCTACACCTTGAGAGCCACTACAGCTCTTCAGAGAGATTCCCATTATGTCAAATTCATCACTCCCCTCGCGTCGCAGGATTCCACACGCAAATATGCAATAACTAACTACTCTATTTGGTCGTTGAGAATCAGATAGGAGCGAAAGACTTTGATGGAATGTTATCAACAGCAGCCTTGGGGGCGTTCAGTTGAACTATGCATATTCGAATCATCACCTTCTCACACGACATAATAAAACACATACATCAATAGGCAAGCTCAGTTGGAAGGCAGCAGAAAGTGATTTTGTTTTCAGCAGCAACACGATGATTGCCTCAAACAAACACAGATATCCTTTCTTTCATCCTCGCTCACACACAACAAATATAAATGAAGCAAATGCGGACTCAGGCAGTATGAATACAACAGCAGTCCACACGGAGCAATTGCTTCTCGGAAGGTGTCCTAAGTTTGTGTGTCATCCTCATCCGCACAGGCATCCCAACAAAGCAAATATACAGACATACAGATACACAGATATGCATACATGTACCGTTCCGGATCGATCAAACTAGCACCAACATCCTGGCAAAAGAACGTCGGGTCTTTCGGTTGGACTCAGCGTCGGTCGTATGGGGAAAGAAGTTTGTCCTATCATCTCGATCACGCGGGGTATTGGGGCCTCGGAACCTGAATCTGTATCTTGTGGGGGGAGCTGGTCGATGGAGATGGAAAATTGGCAATGACCAAGTGAGAACTGCAAGTGCAAAAGGCCCCAACAGATACAGGCAAACCCCACAGCCAGTCGTTAAGATGGGTGCGATTAAGTACGAGTTGGGTACGGTACAAATCGAATTAATCTGTCTCTTGCGGTACGATTGTGAAAACCAATCTGTGACGTGTGACAGGATGGCTACAAAAGTACCGTATCTGAAAAGATACTTTTGCGGAGTAAGAGGTAACACCGCTACAGGTAAATCTTCTTGGTCTGGTTGCGCTTAGCATACACCACGATTACGTCCACCACGTACTCGTTGAACAGAAGACAGTCACCGTTTGGGAATCGCAACCGCTTCTTGTGCACAATGTCTGGGTACAAGTCGTCTGTCAGGATCTGCACGTACTGCGCGGCTGGAGTCGTGTCAGGCGACAGCTTCACACGCGACGTCGGCAGGTAAATCACACACAGCATCAGAAGAACGATGAAAATACATCCAGCCACAGTCACCAAAGCCGTAGCAGTGGGAACATTGACTACCAAATCTGTGGTAGCAGAGCTACTTGATGCCGTCGCGGCTGACAATGCAAGACGCCGGCGGGACATTGTGTCGGCGAATGATGTCGGCACGCCACGCTGAACCAAGTAAAACACCGCTGCAGAGAACATATCCAACGATGACCGGCCGTCCAGGTAATAGTGGTTCGTCTCGAGGTGCGTTAGGTAAGCGTCCACCAACGAATTACACTCTCTTGACAGCGAAGAGCTTGGACGCACGAGCATGCCATTCGATGATACAAGGCGGTGCCAAGATGCAAGCGCATCGTTCTCAGGTCGAGTCGTATCCGGGATCGTGGCCAAATGCAGCGTCACCAACGGAACAGGACGAGTCAAGTGCTCCGTGGCCAAAGCTTCCTTCCCAACCAGCAACACACCATCGCCCGTCATGAACGGAAGACTTAGACCAAAGCACTGCAGCTCGTCTTCGTCAGCACACACAGCGTCGTGACGAATATGGAGTGGACTCAGTTGCCACTTCACGTTGCCCATCGAAAGGGTCAACAGCTCGTGTGGTGCTTGGGAGGCCCCCACTTCTTGCACATATTGGCTTGAACTGCTGTAGACCAAGGCGGAATTCTCTTCACGGTCAAAAGACGCGATCGATACTGTCGGTTGCAGGTGGAGCTGCTCCAACATACTCGTCGACGTGGAACGCACACAACCGGAAGCTCCACACAGCGTAGTACCCGAATTGTCGGACGCAACCGGAACGGATACTGTCAAACCCGTGAACTGCACGTCTACGGTAAGCTGATAGTGGTTCAGGTGTAGAACAAGATCACCCACTCGGGTGTTGCCGGGTAAAACTGCCTTCAAGTCGCTCGCGACCACATGAACCAATTCCTCGAATGACTGGGGAATCGTTGCAGAATTCACTGCCAGACCCTGTTTGGTCATACCCTGCTGGAAGATCGAGTACAGTTCTGCAGCATCAGAGTCCCAGTCATTGGTGTCCGCGTACTTCCCACGATCGGCAAGATAGTCTCGAAGCGGAACTTCAGTTGACCTGGTCGGTTTCGTAGCTTGAGGTGAAAGAAGATTGACATTCCACGCGTGCGACGGGAAGCTGAAGCTCACGGAAGTTGTGTCCACGTCGTCGGTCCAGGCTTCCCACTGCTGCTCGGCGTTCTTTTCGTTATGTACCGGTAGTGACCACGTGCAAGTATCTTGGAAGTCGAATGGCGTCGTGAAACCTGTCACCGACGTGCGTAGGATTGAGTGTAGCGCCTCTGCGTTGAAGTCCACCGCCCAAGGAGTCTCCATCTTCATTTGAGTCTCCTGAAGCTGGTCGGTGGTCGCAAGGCGCCGCGACTTATTGTCATCTGGAATTTTAGTGTTAATGTTGACGCTGGTGAAGCCGATGTTCATAATGATAATGATCAGTTTGAGTCCCCAGAAAATGCCACGTTCTTTCATCATGGAGTGCACCCGAGCCGGTTGGTCGCCAGGATACAAGCTGCAGTTGTGCAGATACGTGGCCAGCGTTGGGAAAATTAGCGTCTCGCAGAACGTAGAAAAGATAGTGCTCGCTGTGATCTGCAGGTAGGCCGATATGGACTTGTAGTTGTCCACAACGTCGTTTACATCCTGTGAGAAATCTGAGCCCTCCCCTGTCAGCGTCTTGAGAGTGACTTCTTTCGCCATGAGGAGTAAAAAGGCTCCGGACGCTATTAAAGCTGCAGCCACACAAACCACGAATCGCTCTGGTCGTAAGCTCACCTCCACAATGGTGTTGTTGTCAACCGACAAGTCCTGGTGCTCCATGGCCTCCGATCTCTCAGCAGGTGTAAAACTACTCAACTTATTGTCATAATTGGCGGGAGTGGGCGATGCTGGTGCCATGAAGCTGCTTTACTTTTGGGGAGGCTAGAAGAATTGTGACGACCCATGGGTGCAGCAGTTACATACTTCGAAGTACCGGTACAAGAATCAGTGGCGTGTCCACAACTGGAAACTGTCCGGAACATGTCGTTGGATTCAAAACTCTCACTTAAAACTTACAGGTAAATCTTCTTGGTCTGGTCGCGTTTGGCATGCAGCACGATTGCGTCTACCAGGTACTCATTGAACAGAAGACAGTCGCCATTAGCAAAACGCAACCGCTTCTTGTGCACAATGTCTGGGTACAAGTCGTCTGTCAGGATCTGCACGTACTGCGCGGCTGGAGTCGTGTCAGGCGACAGCTTCACACGCGACGTCGGCAGGTAAATCACACACAGCATCAGAAGAACGATGAAAATACATCCAGCCACAGTCACCAAAGCCGTAGCAGTGGGAACATTCACTTCGATGTCCGTGGTAGCAGGACCCGCAGCGGTAGTATTAGCAGAGCCAGAGCCACTTGACGCAGTAAAGGCGAGACGGCGGCGGGACATTGTGTCGGCGAATGATGTCGGCACGCCACGCTGAACCAAGTAAAACACCGCTGCAGAGAACATATCCAACGATGACCGGCCGTCCAGGTAATAGTGGTTCGTCTCGAGGTGCGTTAGGTAAGCGTCCACCAACGAATTACACTCTCTTGACAGCGAAGAGCTTGGACGCACGAGCATGCCATTCGATGATACAAGGCGGTGCCAAGATGCAAGCGCATCGTTCTCAGGTCGAGTCGTATCCGGGATCGTGGCCAAATGCAGCGTCACCAACGGAACAGGACGAGTCAAGTGCTCCGTGGCCAAAGCTTCCTTCCCAACCAGCAACACACCATCGCCCGTCATGAACGGAAGACTTAGACCAAAGCACTGCAGCTCGTCTTCGTCAGCACACACAGCGTCGTGACGAATATGGAGTGGACTTAGTTGCCACTTCACGTTGCCCATCGAAAGGGTCAACAGCTCGTGTGGTGCTTGGGAGGCCCCCACTTCTTGCACATATTGGCTTGAACTGCTGTAGACCAAGGCGGAATTCTCTTCACGGTCAAAAGACGCGATCGATACTGTCGGTTGCAGGTGGAGCTGCTCCAACATACTCATCGACGTGGAACGCACACAACCGGAAGCTCCACACAGCGTAGTACCCGAATTGTCGGACGCAACCGGAACGGATACTGTCAAACCCGTGAACTGCACGTCTACGGTAAGCTGATAGTGGTTCAGGTGTAGAACAAGATCACCCACTCGGGTGTTGCCGGGTAAAACTGCCTTCAAGTCGCTCGCGACCACATGAACCAATTCCTCGAATGACTGGGGAATCGTTGCAGAATTCACTGCCAGACCCTGTTTGGTCATACCCTGCTGGAAGATCGAGTACAGTTCTGCAGCATCAGAGTCCCAGTCATTGGTGTCCGCGTACTTCCCACGATCGGCAAGATAGTCTCGAAGCGGAACTTCAGTTGACCTGGTCGGTTTCGTAGCTTGAGGTGAAAGAAGATTGACATTCCACGCGTGCGACGGGAAGCTGAAGCTCACGGAAGTTGTGTCCACGTCGTCGGTCCAGGCTTCCCACTGCTGCTCGGCGTTCTTTTCGTTATGTACCGGTAGTGACCACGTGCAAGTATCTTGGAAGTCGAATGGCGTCGTGAAACCTGTCACCGACGTGCGTAGGATTGAGTGTAGCGCCTCTGCGTTGAAGTCCACCGCCCAAGGAGTCTCCATCTGTGTCAACATCGTTGTCAAGTCGTCCGAAACTGCAAGGCGTCGTGGAATTTCACCTGGCTCAAGTGTAGTCTGACCAACGTAGACACTTGTGAATCCAACATTCATGAGGATAATGACCGTCTTGAGCCCCCAGAAGATGGAGCGCGCTTTCACAACCGAGTGCATTCGAGCTGGCTGGTCTCCAGGATACAAACTGCAATTGTGCAGGTATGTGGCAAGTGTAGGGAAGATGAGAGTCTCACAGAAGACCTCAAACACTTTACCTCCAGCGAAAAGGATGTAACCGAAGAGCGTATTGTAGTCCTCCACGATTGACGAGGCTTTGGTGGACAGTGTCTCGGTTGCCGCCAATTTGTTCTCGTACACGTACGTGAGCGTCTTCTTGTTGCTAGTGAGCAGCGCAAAGCCAAAAGCGAAGGCCAACGCAACGACAACGCACAGGACGAAGCGAGCCAACCGCAGACTCATGTCCACGATGGTGTTGCGGTCTGCCAGCGCATTGGTACGAGTCATGTCGTTGATCGTGGACTCGTTGGGGGTGAAGCTGCGTTGCAGGTAGTCGCCCCCGCGGGCGGAGGGCTGAGAGACTGGCATGAAGCTGCTGTTGAGCGAAGTGGCAGTGGCAGCCGTGGACGAGGAGGCGTCTGCCGGAGGAGCGGCGTCGCCACGGGACTGCAGCTCCATAATAATTGTGGAAGTGAGCCGGTGCCGATCCCTTGTGATATGATATCGTATGGGAGTGACGCCGGCATAACAGTTAGGAGGTTTATGTAAATTAAAAAAGGATATTAGATATGTTTGCGTACAATCTGTAGTTTGCTATGACTAACGAAAGGTAATTTGTGTGCGAAATGTGTGCAAAACTGTCGTTAAGAGGTCTCACATATGAAATCTGATCCGGGTGCAGTGCAGCCAATGTTGTTTTCTGGCTACACTCCAGTGCAGTGACTGCATTGCCATTGGCATTGGAGTCTGCAGTGCAGTGCAAGTAGGTTCAGTGGATCCGCGGCGTAATATGGTGAAGCCAGTTGCCACGCTGATAGGTTCATAGCCGCATTACGTTGAACACCAAAATCTGTCTATGTTTGTTTTATTCATACCTGACAGTAATATATACAGACTGAGCTTAACTAAATTTAACCTCTTAAATCAGATACAACCACGTTCTACCGCCCATCGCACCCGTCGCATACATTTTCCAAGCTAAAGTAACGGCCACAGTATCATGGGCAGGAAGCAGCGGCCGTCAGGTACTCCTGCGGCACCTCTTCAGTCGCTCAGAGCTCAAGCCGAAGCCAAGTACGAAGTGCAGCTAGCAGAGCGCAGGCAGCTGGAGACGGACCGCATGTCCTCGTACACAGACGACGCCTTCGAGTGCGAGTCGCCGCACGCCATGTTGGCCAGCAGTCGCGGCGTGCGACCCGAGCAACGTAGCGACCTGCAGACGCCCACAGCCGCAGGAGCGTCCCCGTACTTAGTGGTGGACAACATTGGCCGGCTCCGAGTGGACAGCGTCAGCGACAGTGACGCGCATGATGAAGTGGCGTATGGGGAACTGGCTCAGCCTCGGCCGGAGATTATTCTACGCTGGAAACGATTCGCTGTGCTTGTGGTGATCACAGCCGCCGTCATGTCCGCAATCGCTGCTTGGCTGCGTGACGGTTTTGTGGTGGACCAGGGCGTGCTTCTAACCGATGCTGAAGACCGGGCGGACAATGTTAACTCGTATATTGGCCTCATTATGGGCTTTATCGAGTCCATTGTGGGTCTTGGAGTGGAGGAGATCTTCCCTGTGTTCATTGTGTACTTGCACAATTTGAGATGGTACCCAGGTGACGACCCGGCCACGAAGAAGCAGAGCAAGTTCAAGAAGTTCGCACTCACGATCTTCATCCCGGCAGTGATGATGGCTGTCGGCAGTTCGCTCTCGGCTGTGCAAGCTAATCAGAAAGATGACAACACTGTGGACAGTGGCAGCAATTCGACTACAACGAGGTTTTTAATGCAGGAAGAGACGGAGTTGACAAGTACAGGACTGGGGGCTACCATCTTAAAGACGGCGCTGTCTCGAAAAGTGGACCCCATGCTGCCTCTGGAGATGTCCAGGTGCAGCTCTCAAGAGTCTGAGTTGTTTTCAGCCGAGACGCTCCTGGCTACTGCTCCGAAGGCTGTGTTTGGGTTTCCTTTGAAGGAATGGGCAGCTGAGTTCGGAAATGGATGGTCACGTGAAGAAAATACAAGGCGTTACGAGGTCTCGCACCCGGGGGCAAGTGACGACGTGCAGCTGAGTGAGGTCCTGCCACTAGCCACAGCCTATGAGTTGTGGATGCACGGAAAACCCATTTTGATGAAGAGTGTGAGAGCTTCTGACAACGCCCAAGTAAACGCACCGCCATCAAGCATGAAAGAATTTCTGGACGGTGTCTTGAGCTCTCTCGACAATACAGAACTGCCTCTAACCGAAGCTGCTACTGTGGACGCTTCGTTCGAGACTCGGACTCAAAGCTCATTGATGGACTTCGAAGTCATGACGTTGAAAGTACCTTTACGTGGGCCGAACAACGCCTCGATCGTTTGTGGAGACACTAGTTGTGCGTTGCTGGAGCCCCAGCCAAGTTTCGGACAGCGTCTGCCACGCAAACAGATTGGCATGATGCAGCTGAATGACTCCTCCTCGGCGTTCTTGTATGGGTTCACGACCGTGACTACCGTTGAGAGTGAAACTGCGGCGGTGAAGCGCTCATTGGTACTGTCCTTCGCACGCTTGTCTTGGCGATTTGACAGCGCTGCTTACGACTGTGACTCAGTAACCTCTTCCAGTGATGGCTGTCAGCTACTGCACTACCAACTCCGCGACAGCGACCGTTACTTGGTATTGCCCAAACAGTGGTTTCCGACTCAACTTCGAAGCGACAGGCCAGCTTCTATGACTTTGGTGCAGCTACTGGAGCCTAAGACCAGGTTAAAACCCGGACAAGCATTGCCGTTTGCAACGCTAGAACACTTAGAGTCATGGCCAGAAGAAAGCATGCGCTCGTGCTCTTCAGCGGTGGATACTTATCTTCAGTACGTCGACAGTAACCACTTCTACATAGGTGCTGATGTAGCGGAGACGATGGCAGCGTCTGCGCTGCTTTTCATCTTCCAAAACGCTCGGGTGCTGGATAATGCACCAGGTACGGACATCATGATGACTCAACGACGTCTTGTGGATACTACGACGCGTCGGGTAAAGGTTTTCCTGACAAATACAAAGGTGGGCAACGTGTGTACGTGGACGGGATGTGGCGTACTGTTGCTACTGACAGTCTTGGTGCTCGTGCTGCCGAATGAGCGCGCTCGGCTATCGCCCCCGCGTGGTGGCAATGCACGAGCGGAGAGGTTCGTCGCTGTGCAGACGGAGCAGATTTATCCCAACCTTATTTACAAGAAGCGTTTCCTGATCGGTAAGACTGGGGAGGAGATCAAATTTGGTGAATTCGCGGTCGAGTCCGTTGGACTGCACCATAAGATGGAGGAGGACGAGCAGATTTACATTTGAGTTTGCAATGTGTAAGAATGAATTTCCTGAATTTCCTGAATTTCCTGAACAAGTGAGCCATGAATAGGTGGGTTGCTGCTTGATCCCATGAAAGTGTCGCTGTTGATTGTGAGAGTCTCACTTTATATTCAAGCGCAGCTCGGTCGGAATGGCACCATTACCTTTGGCTGCAGTGACAGCGGTTCTTCATGGACGACCTCATGTGTCGGCAATAGCTCACATTTCTGCCACAATATCAGCGTTCCTGGATTTGTCGGTGGAGATACCACTCGCACGAGCATGCCAGGTGGGGTCGCTCGCACTGCTGGACCGAATTTGGGAAAGCAGCGACCCCGCCCTCCAAACGACCAATAACAGCCAAGGTTGGTCGCTCTGCAAGTTCCTCCGATCTGACCGGCACTACTACAAGTCCCAGTTTGCCGATTCGCTGAATATTGCAGTCACCTGTGGTGATTTGGATGTTGTGGTGTGGCTTTTTCAGCACTTTCAAGGCTGTTCAGCTTCTACTGATCTCGTAGAGATGGCTGCGTTTGCCGGGCATCTGCATATATTGAAGTATTTGTGGGAAAATGGCCGATGTGCGCAGGTCAACTCAGATATTCCTTACGAGGGGGATCCGAGAAACGTTGTCTTTTGGGGCGGGAATGACATGAGAATGGCTGCGAAGAGAGGACATGGAGATATCGCGCGTTGGTTGTATGAACATGTAAGGGGCGTCGAGCGCGATCTTAACCGCGTTATGGTTTACACTGTTCGAAAGGGAGACGTGGAGCTAGTGCAATGGCTTCTTTCCAACGTCTACTGCGATGTGCCGCACCTACCGCCACCTACAATTAACGATGCTACCAGAACGGGTCATCTTCACATGGTTCAGTGGTTATTCGATCACGGGTTTGTAGAGCACGTCGGAGACGCGTTTCGCAATGCATCGATGAGCAACTACTTTAGTATCGTCAAGTGGCTTGTTGAACACGGTATCCTGGAAAATGTGGACGAAGGGGTACAAGGAGCTTCTGCGTGCGGGTTTTTCTCCATCGTCATTTGGCTATTGGAACGAAATCTTGGACGAGGTGCGTTTCGATCAATGTTCTTGGCTTCAATGAATGGCTACGTGGAAGTCGCTCAATATGTTCACGCTAAAGGCATCACTGACTATGGAGATAACACGATGTACATGGCAGCTGAACGTGGTCATTTGAATGTTGTAATGTGGCTGCACTTGATGTTTTCAAACAATGCGGACGTTGACCTGTTCCCGATCTGCAGACCAGACGCGGATGGCTATCCCCGATATTCCACAGCAATGGATGCGGCAGCCAGTAATGGCCACTTAGATGTCCTCCAGTTCCTCCACAGCGTGGGAATGTCCACGGAGTCGTCCCCTGAGAGAAGGAAGAGAAAGCGTTCAAGAGATAGAGGAACGTTAAGGAGAAGCAGAGCGCCAACATGTACACGAGCAGCCATGACGAACGCTGCAGCTGAGGGTCATTTGGAAGTTGTCATGTGGCTACATGCAAACCGAACTGAAGGCTGCTCCCCGAATGTCATGAACGCAGCAGCTCGCAATGGGCACTTGGAAGTGGTCCAGTGGCTTCACGAAAACATTTTGGTCGGGTGCACTAACGCATCGATGGACGGTGCAGCTGCAAATGGACATCTCGATGTCGTTAAGTGGCTACACGATCACCGCTCCGACGGATGCACAACGATGGCAATGGATCGAGCAGCCAACAATGGCCACCTTCACGTTGTCCAGTGGTTGCATATTAACCGCACAGAGGGCTGTACCCCATTTGCAATGGACTCCGCCGCGCGTTCGGGTCATCTACAGATAGTGAAATGGCTCCATCGCCATCGATCGGAGGGATGCACAGACAACGCGATGGACGGTGCCGCCTACAACGGACATTTTGACATCGTTCAGTGGTTACATCGTCACCGATCGGAAGGCTGCACCATCGATGCTATGCATTTCGCTGCTGTCCACGGTCATTTCGAGGTCGTGTTGTTCTTACATTCGCAGCGTAGTGAGGGCTGCAGCCGGTATACGGCTATAGACGCTGCTGCGAGAGGCAATAGCTACATCGTGGGTTGGTTGGGGCAGCACTACCCTGCATCCAGTGTTTGAACAACGAGCACTGCTTACAACCCCGGAAATGTTGACCACAATTCATGATGATTAGCGTAGTTCATCAGTGATGAACTTCATCACGCAATATCAATGCCGAAAGAGATTCATGCAAACAGTCCTATCCTTGACACCTTCAGATAGCGTCATCGGGCGTATGTGGTAAACAAAAGTGAAACCGAGATGATTGCCACACGACACTAATTCTGACTACTGTTTGCGACAAGGAATCGATGGCCGAGCAATTGCATTGCCGTTTTTCATTCTTGAAAATACCTCGAAGCAACCAAGACAACTACCAACAACTCCGATTCAATATCCACTATGGCATCCAAGCTCTTTTCTGCAGTGAAGCTCGGCGGTAAGAAGGCTCCGATTCAACTGAAGCACCGCGTGGTGATGGCGCCTATGACTCGCCAACGCATGGGTGACGACGGAGTGCCTGGCCCTGCGGTGACCGAGTTTTACAAGCAGCGAGCAACAGACGGAGGTTTGCTGATTACTGAGGCCACCAACATCAGTGCCTACGCTCGTGGTTATTACGGAGCCCCTGGTCTTTTCACGCCGGAGCAAGTCGAAGGCTGGAAAAACGTCACGACCGCCGTGCATGACAAAGGTGGTGTCATCTTCAACCAGTTGTGGCATACCGGAAGAGTTAGCCACAGCTTGAATCTCCCGAATGGAGCTCAACCTGTATCGGCGAGTGCGACGAGCATGGAGGGAGTGAAGGGTCATGCTACAACCGCCGAGGGCCGTTTGCCTCACCCGAACCCCCGCGCTCTTGAGATCAGCGAAATCCCTGCTATCGTAGACGACTACAAGCGTGCGGCCGAGAACGCTCTGGAGGCGGGGTTTGATGGTGTGGAACTCCATGCCGCGAACGGATACCTGCTGGAGCAGTTCCTGTTGAATGGGACGAACCTGCGCACGGACAAGTACGGCGGCAGTCCGGAAAATCGTGCACGCATCGTGTTCGAGGTCCTCGAGGCCATTCTATCTTCCGTAGACTCGAGCAAGGTGGGCATCCGTCTTTCTCCGTTCGGCACGGCTTTCGGGTGCACCGACTCAAACCCTCGTGAGATCTTCGACTATGTCGTGAAGAAGCTTAGCGACTACGACCTGGCTTACGTTCACATGGTTGAGCCACGCGGGATCCAGGAGCCAGCGCCAGATGCACCGGAGGGGGGTGTCACGACGATTTACCGCAAGATGTACGATGGCATCATGATCAGCGCGTCCGGTTATGACGGTGCTGAAGCTCGCAAAGTGGTCGAGGACGGAACGGCTGACCTTGTGGCTTTCGCGCACGACTTCATCTCGAACCCCGACCTCGTGGAGCGCATCCGCACTAACGCTGAGCTCAACCCAGTGAACTGGCCGACAGTGTACCTGCCGCTCGATGTGCCGTACGAGACGGGATACACGGACTACCCGTTCCTTGGCGAGAAGACCTCAGCTTAGGTAACCCAAGTTAGATGAAACAACCACAGGAGTTTTCGTCTAATACAGCATTGTTTTGCATGCAACGTTTAGAATCTGAAAGTCTAGTTAGTATACGCCGACGCGGTTGGACTGGTGGAGTAGCGAAAAGTTGTACCTCGCTGCGAACTTGCGAACTTTTTCGTGGCAGGCCTGCTGTGGAAAGTGCTGAAGAAGCCATTGAACGGCCTCCACGTGGTCGTTTAGAGCAGCATTCACTGCGGCGTCAGATGTGCATCCGTCGGAGCGATGTGAGTACAAGAACATCATCACCTCCAAGTGTCCTCCAGTTGCTGCTCCGTCCATTGCTCTGTAGGTGCCACCTTCACTACGGCTTAAGTGTAGCCATTTCACAACTTCCAAATGTCCGTTCGTCGCTGCGCCGTCCAATGCTGCTGTCGTGCAGCTCCCAGGCTCAGGATGACGATCATGAAGCCACTTTACTACGTCAAGATGTCCACCGCTTGCAGCACGATCCACTGCTCCAGAGGCGATCCACTCAGAGACACTGCTTCCAGTCTGTTGCTTGTAGAGCCACTGCAGTGCGTCCAAGTGGCCGTTCGCGGCTGCGTTCTCCAGCACCGAGTGTGAAAGGCTGCAGCTCTCAGAGCAGTGGGCGACCAGCCATTGAATCACACCCACATTCCCGTTGCTAGCAGCTCCGTCCACTGCTTCTTGTGAACAACCTTCCAAACGATGATCGTGTAGCCACTACCCTGCATCCAGTGTTTGAACAACGAGCACTGCTTACAACCCCGGAAATGTTGACCACAATTCATGATGATTAGCGTAGTTCATCAGTGATGAACTTCATCACGCAATATCAATGCCGAAAGAGATTCATGCAAACAGTCCTATCCTTGACACCTTCAGATAGCGTCATCGGGCGTATGTGGTAAACAAAAGTGAAACCGAGATGATTGCCACACGACACTAATTCTGACTACTGTTTGCGACAAGGAATCGATGGCCGAGCAATTGCATTGCCGTTTTTCATTCTTGAAAATACCTCGAAGCAACCAAGACAACTACCAACAACTCCGATTCAATATCCACTATGGCATCCAAGCTCTTTTCTGCAGTGAAGCTCGGCGGTAAGAAGGCTCCGATTCAACTGAAGCACCGCGTGGTGATGGCGCCTATGACTCGCCAACGCATGGGTGACGACGGAGTGCCTGGCCCTGCGGTGACCGAGTTTTACAAGCAGCGAGCAACAGACGGAGGTTTGCTGATTACTGAGGCCACCAACATCAGTGCCTACGCTCGTGGTTATTACGGAGCCCCTGGTCTTTTCACGCCGGAGCAAGTCGAAGGCTGGAAAAACGTCACGACCGCCGTGCATGACAAAGGTGGTGTCATCTTCAACCAGTTGTGGCATACCGGAAGAGTTAGCCACAGCTTGAATCTCCCGAATGGAGCTCAACCTGTATCGGCGAGTGCGACGAGCATGGAGGGAGTGAAGGGTCATGCTACAACCGCCGAGGGCCGTTTGCCTCACCCGAACCCCCGCGCTCTTGAGATCAGCGAAATCCCTGCTATCGTAGACGACTACAAGCGTGCGGCCGAGAACGCTCTGGAGGCGGGGTTTGATGGTGTGGAACTCCATGCCGCGAACGGATACCTGCTGGAGCAGTTCCTGTTGAATGGGACGAACCTGCGCACGGACAAGTACGGCGGCAGTCCGGAAAATCGTGCACGCATCGTGTTCGAGGTCCTCGAGGCCATTCTATCTTCCGTAGACTCGAGCAAGGTGGGCATCCGTCTTTCTCCGTTCGGCACGGCTTTCGGGTGCACCGACTCAAACCCTCGTGAGATCTTCGACTATGTCGTGAAGAAGCTTAGCGACTACGACCTGGCTTACGTTCACATGGTTGAGCCACGCGGGATCCAGGAGCCAGCGCCAGATGCACCGGAGGGGGGTGTCACGACGATTTACCGCAAGATGTACGATGGCATCATGATCAGCGCGTCCGGTTATGACGGTGCTGAAGCTCGCAAAGTGGTCGAGGACGGAACGGCTGACCTTGTGGCTTTCGCGCACGACTTCATCTCGAACCCCGACCTCGTGGAGCGCATCCGCACTAACGCTGAGCTCAACCCAGTGAACTGGCCGACAGTGTACCTGCCGCTCGATGTGCCGTACGAGACGGGATACACGGACTACCCGTTCCTTGGCGAGAAGACCTCAGCTTAGGTAACCCAAGTTAGATGAAACAACCACAGGAGTTTTCGTCTAATACAGCATTGTTTTGCATGCAACGTTTAGAATCTGAAAGTCTAGTTAGTATACGCCGACGCGGTTGGACTGGTGGAGTAGCGAAAAGTTGTACCTCGCTGCGAACTTGCGAACTTTTTCGTGGCAGGCCTGCTGTGGAAAGTGCTGAAGAAGCCATTGAACGGCCTCCACGTGGTCGTTTAGAGCAGCATTCACTGCGGCGTCAGATGTGCATCCGTCGGAGCGATGTGAGTACAAGAACATCATCACCTCCAAGTGTCCTCCAGTTGCTGCTCCGTCCATTGCTCTGTAGGTGCCACCTTCACTACGGCTTAAGTGTAGCCATTTCACAACTTCCAAATGTCCGTTCGTCGCTGCGCCGTCCAATGCTGCTGTCGTGCAGCTCCCAGGCTCAGGATGACGATCATGAAGCCACTTTACTACGTCAAGATGTCCACCGCTTGCAGCACGATCCACTGCTCCAGAGGCGATCCACTCAGAGACACTGCTTCCAGTCTGTTGCTTGTAGAGCCACTGCAGTGCGTCCAAGTGGCCGTTCGCGGCTGCGTTCTCCAGCACCGAGTGTGAAAGGCTGCAGCTCTCAGAGCAGTGGGCGACCAGCCATTGAATCACACCCACATTCCCGTTGCTAGCAGCTCCGTCCACTGCTTCTTGTGAACAACCTTCCAAACGATGATCGTGTAGCCACTACCCTGCATCCAGTGTTTGAACAACGAGCACTGCTTACAACCCCGGAAATGTTGACCACAATTCATGATGATTAGCGTAGTTCATCAGTGATGAACTTCATCACGCAATATCAATGCCGAAAGAGATTCATGCAAACAGTCCTATCCTTGACACCTTCAGATAGCGTCATCGGGCGTATGTGGTAAACAAAAGTGAAACCGAGATGATTGCCACACGACACTAATTCTGACTACTGTTTGCGACAAGGAATCGATGGCCGAGCAATTGCATTGCCGTTTTTCATTCTTGAAAATACCTCGAAGCAACCAAGACAACTACCAACAACTCCGATTCAATATCCACTATGGCATCCAAGCTCTTTTCTGCAGTGAAGCTCGGCGGTAAGAAGGCTCCGATTCAACTGAAGCACCGCGTGGTGATGGCGCCTATGACTCGCCAACGCATGGGTGACGACGGAGTGCCTGGCCCTGCGGTGACCGAGTTTTACAAGCAGCGAGCAACAGACGGAGGTTTGCTGATTACTGAGGCCACCAACATCAGTGCCTACGCTCGTGGTTATTACGGAGCCCCTGGTCTTTTCACGCCGGAGCAAGTCGAAGGCTGGAAAAACGTCACGACCGCCGTGCATGACAAAGGTGGTGTCATCTTCAACCAGTTGTGGCATACCGGAAGAGTTAGCCACAGCTTGAATCTCCCGAATGGAGCTCAACCTGTATCGGCGAGTGCGACGAGCATGGAGGGAGTGAAGGGTCATGCTACAACCGCCGAGGGCCGTTTGCCTCACCCGAACCCCGCGCTCTTGAGATCAGCGAAATCCCTGCTATCGTAGACGACTACAAGCGTGCGGCCGAGAACGCTCTGGAGGCGGGGTTTGATGGTGTGGAACTCCATGCCGCGAACGGATACCTGCTGGAGCAGTTCCTGTTGAATGGGACGAACCTGCGCACGGACAAGTACGGCGGCAGTCCGGAAAATCGTGCACGCATCGTGTTCGAGGTCCTCGAGGCCATTCTATCTTCCGTAGACTCGAGCAAGGTGGGCATCCGTCTTTCTCCGTTCGGCACGGCTTTCGGGTGCACCGACTCAAACCCTCGTGAGATCTTCGACTATGTCGTGAAGAAGCTTAGCGACTACGACCTGGCTTACGTTCACATGGTTGAGCCACGCGGGATCCAGGAGCCAGCGCCAGATGCACCGGAGGGGGGTGTCACGACGATTTACCGCAAGATGTACGATGGCATCATGATCAGCGCGTCCGGTTATGACGGTGCTGAAGCTCGCAAAGTGGTCGAGGACGGAACGGCTGACCTTGTGGCTTTCGCGCACGACTTCATCTCGAACCCCGACCTCGTGGAGCGCATCCGCACTAACGCTGAGCTCAACCCAGTGAACTGGCCGACAGTGTACCTGCCGCTCGATGTGCCGTACGAGACGGGATACACGGACTACCCGTTCCTTGGCGAGAAGACCTCAGCTTAGGTAACCCAAGTTAGATGAAACAACCACAGGAGTTTTCGTCTAATACAGCATTGTTTTGCATGCAACGTTTAGAATCTGAAAGTCTAGTTAGTATACGCCGACGCGGTTGGACTGGTGGAGTAGCGAAAAGTTGTACCTCGCTGCGAACTTGCGAACTTTTTCGTGGCAGGCCTGCTGTGGAAAGTGCTGAAGAAGCCATTGAACGGCCTCCACGTGGTCGTTTAGAGCAGCATTCACTGCGGCGTCAGATGTGCATCCGTCGGAGCGATGTGAGTACAAGAACATCATCACCTCCAAGTGTCCTCCAGTTGCTGCTCCGTCCATTGCTCTGTAGGTGCCACCTTCACTACGGCTTAAGTGTAGCCATTTCACAACTTCCAAATGTCCGTTCGTCGCTGCGCCGTCCAATGCTGCTGTCGTGCAGCTCCCAGGCTCAGGATGACGATCATGAAGCCACTTTACTACGTCAAGATGTCCACCGCTTGCAGCACGATCCACTGCTCCAGAGGCGATCCACTCAGAGACACTGCTTCCAGTCTGTTGCTTGTAGAGCCACTGCAGTGCGTCCAAGTGGCCGTTCGCGGCTGCGTTCTCCAGCACCGAGTGTGAAAGGCTGCAGCTCTCAGAGCAGTGGGCGACCAGCCATTGAATCACACCCACATTCCCGTTGCTAGCAGCTCCGTCCACTGCTTCTTGTGAACAACCTTCCAAACGATGATCGTGTAGCCACTGCACCACATCAAGATGATTTCCTTTGGCAGCTCCGTTCATGGCGGTGGTAGTGCAACCTTCATTCCGGTGTCTGTGTAGCCACTTCACTACGTCCAGATGACCGTGACGCGCTGCTCCATCCATTGCCTTGGTGCTACACCCCTCCGTGCGGTTGTAGTGTAACCATCGAGCTACGTCCAGATGACCATGGCTTGCTGCATCGTCCAGCGCTCGTTCTGTACATCCATCCGTGCGATGCCGATGTAGCCATCGTACAACAGCTAGATGCCCATTGCTGGCGGCGGTATCTATCGCCGCGGTTGTACACACACCGCCGTGTTCAAGCCCCCACTCTATTGCCTCGAGATACCCCCTACCAGCAGCTTCATCCAAGCAGAAGGGTCCATCAATGGAAGACGCGATTTCAACCAGACTGTTAATCATTTCCAGATGACCCCCTGAGATCGCACCCTGGGCAGCGCTTGCCACTGATTGACGCAGACAATCTACCCCAGCCATTTCAACGATCCAAGAAGCGACTTCGGTGTCTCCGTTCCTGGCAGCAGCTTCAAGAAGGGAACTCGCGCAATCATGTAAATTGGCTGGTGGCACCAAACGCGTGTTCAGCCATTTCATAGCATCCAAACAGTTCCCGCGAGCGGCACAGAGGATAGCTGGCTTGGTACAGATACCTTGCTTATCATACACTAACACTAGCTCCAGAATGTGCAAGTGTCCGTTTGTTGCTGCAGCCTCGGCAGCCTTGAAAATGCCGCTATGCTTGTCGACTGTAAACCTCTCCGCCACAATGCTTCCGAGCAACCACTGCACCAATTCCGTCTCGCCGCGTCGTGCAGCGTTCACCAGTCCAGTCGAAAGTTGGACTTGACGATAGAATGTGTCCATCTCGGAAAGCGGCCGGCGAGCAACCATCCGAGCAACAAGTCGACGTGCGCCATCAACGAGCGCACAAGCCCGAGCAATACTCCATTGCCATGACTCATCAACAAAATCGTCCAGGGCATGCACTACGTGCTGCAGAGCTGCAACTCGCGGTTGCTCTCGTAACACGACGGCAAGTTTAGTGGTCAGTGTCGCCTCTTTTTCTGCGATAATAGCTTTCCGAGTAGGACGCGGCCGTGCCAAGCGGGGGGTCATGCTTGTAGGCGTATGCGCTCAACCCGACAGTAAGTAGAGGTGAAACGAAAAGTGAAAACGACTGCGGCAGGAGAAGGCATCGAACTAGCAGTGCTGCGGAGCAGCTTGACAGGCACGCGCGTAGTCGTTTCGCTGGTTGGGACACTGATGAAACGGACTGCAGCAGTAAAGGGAATATCTCCGACTTACTGCATCGTGTTGAATACTTGGCCCCACACAAAAGGACGCCACGTACTTGAGCGCGACAATGATCAACCTCAGCATACTTTTCTCCGGCAACGCCCTTTGCCTGTCCTTTTAAGCAAGGCGGCGTATCCTTACACGTCGTTGGGGAGCTGGTGCGTCCGGGTAGTGCTCATTGAGCCACGCCAAAATGTCTCCGTGCCTTCTACGCTGGGCTTCAAACGCAGCATCGCGGCTGCAGCCCTCTGTGCGTCGCGATCGCAGAAACAGCAGCACCTCAAAGTGCCCACCTGATGCAGCTGCATCCATCGCTCGAGTCGTGCAGCCTTCGTGGCGGTGGCGATGAAGCCACCGAACTATCTCCAGCAATCCTGCACCCGCTGCATTGTTCATTGCCTCTGCGGTACATCCTTCTGAGCGGTTGTAATGCAGCCACAGCAGTACTTCAAAGGCACCAGACCCAGCAGCACCATCCATTGCTGCAGTGGTACATCCTTCATTCCGATATTCATGAAGCCATTTCACAACATCCAAGTGACCATTTTTTGCCGCTCCATCCATGGCAGCGGTTGTGCAGCCCTCTCTGCGATGCTCGTGCAGCCACTGTACCATTTCCAAGTGCCCGTTTGCCGCAGCACCGTCCATAGCAGAAGTCGTGCAGACACTCGATCGGTGCGCGCAAAGCCATTTGATAACCTCCAAATGATTCCCCGCAGCAGCTCCATCCATCGCGTCTGATGTGTCGGTGGGGTGGCTTCCAGTAAAATTTTCATTCGACAAGCGTTCGTCTACGCCCTGGAGATACTGCAGTACTTCTAGGTACCCTCCTTTTGCAGCAGCATCTATCGCAGTGCTCGGTTCATCGGCGAGCAGAGTCATCGAGTACGGACGCAAGTCCCTGTACAAATGGGTTTGTGGTTCATAGACAAATTCGTCGTTCAACCACTTGACGACATCAAGAAAGCCACGACCTGCCGCACGAAGCATTGTTCCACTCGAAACGCTGGCTAAACCATCGAAACCCTGTTCATGCAGATATTGAGCCACCTCGAGGTATCCTCGGATAGCAGCCTGATGCATACCAGATTTCGCTCCGCGACCAAGATTATGCTCCAGGAGCCAGCGCACTACGTGCAAGTGATTCTCCCTCGCAGCAGCGTCCAGTGCTCGGCTTGCATTGCCGACTGGATGAAAACGCACCAGCCATTGTACAATCTCCAAGTAACCATTGCGAGCAGCATGTTCTAATGCAAAACTGGCATGATGAACATACCCCGCACGATAGAGCCATTGTAGCATTTCTAGATGCCCACCCCACGCGGCATCATCCATCGTAGGTGGTGCCAATTGACGCTCAGCATAACCACGACTCAATAACCACTGCAACAACTCGAGGTCTCCCTTTCGAACCACCGCGGCCATGAAACGCCCCCAGTCTCGCTCTACACTGCCTTTGTTATCAAAAAGCCATCGCACAGTGTCGATATGCCCATTCTCCATCGCAATTGCCAGGTCTGCGCCGCCCCATTGAACTTGGTTGCTGTCGTTTATTCTAGCCGTTTCTTGAATTTCTTGAGAGTGAAGTTCACGGTCGAAAAAGAATCGTAAAACACGCTGGTCACCGCAACTGGCAGCAGCCTCTACGGCCTGTAAGCCCACCACGCATCCCGAGAAGTAGTTGAAAAGCCATCGAACAATTTCCAAATCCCCATGACGCACAGCTTCGGCCACCCCCTGGGAGAATTGGACGTGGTGGTAGTGGCGATCAGTCTGCAAAAACTTCAACGGGGACCAGCACACAGAACCACCGTCATTGGACATCTCTAACTCTTGACTGATGTTCCAGATGCGACGCAAAAGCCGCAACGAGCCGAAAGCGCAGGCCCGAGCTAAAGGGATCTCCACGGAGTAGTCCAAGAACTTAGACACATAGGAGACGACGTGGGGAAGCGAGCCTGAAGGTCCGCAGCGCAATACTACGACTGCAGACGTTAGAGGAAGCTCGTTGGGAGCCATGGCAATATGGGCACAAAAGTAAATAACCCCCGCATATGTGTACAAGTCCGGAATGAGTATACTATACATATACACTATACCAAATTTACACATTGGATTTAATAATGCGCGTTTCGCATGGGGAAGCTCTGGATTCTTACGCGCAATAAGGTCGTTAGCCCCTGGTCGGGGGACCTCACAAATGGGAAAAATGGCATTCGTTGGACGTAACTATAATAGGACAAAAAAAATCATGCTGTAAGCTTAGTAGCGGCCTGGTCGAAGCTCCAAGTTTCGCGATAGCAAATCTGGCTAACTGTCCTCTTGGCTTCAATGAAACGATAGCGTGTTGTGCTACCGCAAAACTGATAATCATTCAACTTGTCGTTTCACCTGAAATGATGATTTTGTTCCAAATATGATAATTAGACATTCATGCAATTTATCCTTGGGCGTTTTAAGCGCTTGCTTTCTTCGAGCACACTCAACGGGTGAGTGGTTTGTAATGTTACCCGTGGCCTGATCTTTTTTTCGTTTTTATGTAGTTAAAGGTTCTTTGTTGTTACTTAGTGCTTTGTACCATCGAATCGATTCTGTTTTATGGTTGTAAGGTGAGGCGTTTGGCGGTACTTTGGAGAAATGAGTTCTGAGATAACAGGTCGATAAAAGGTTGAAGGTATTTGTAACCCGTAAAGGTCAGACCGGATCGTAATCTTGTTTTTTTGTGTGCTAAAGTATCAAAGTAGGTTTTGAAAGGAATGTCCTCTTTGGAGAAACTATGGATCTAAAATCCATAGAATTTCGCGCCAAACCACGCTCGACGCAAGCCACACAGAGCTCATTAAAAAAATAAAACCCACTCCCGCCCACTTCACTCTGTCTCAATGGCGTCGTACGAGTACGACGTCAGTGTCGAGGCGGAGGTGCACACGTTCAACACCGTCATGCTCGCATGCACCGAGAAAAAGGCTCTTACGTGGTACATGTGAGTTGGACTCCTCGGGGCCTCCGCCAACTGCCTTAAATGCGCACCGGGTCGCGCTGGCGGTGCAACAGAGCCAGCTGCCGTGTGGAGAGGAGCGCCCGGATGAACTTCTTCTTCGCCTTGCCCAAAGCGCCCCTCTCCAAGCTGCTGAAGACCTTGTACTTCTGATCCAGCTGCACCCACGTGATGGAGGCCACCCAACACGCGGAGCTCAGCCTAAGACCGCTGGCCAGTGGTACACGTACGCAAGCGACATCTGCACGGCGGAAAATGCTGCGATGCGATATGCAGGTGGGCCAACTCAACTTTGTCTGTGTTTGTAATTTAATCTAACTACAATTGTCTCTATACGCAGGTTGGCGGTGACGACCACGTCGTCGAAATGGACGAATCCAGTGTGGAGAAGGGGCTGAAGTGCAACCGCGGCAAAAAAGCACCTGGACTACTGGGTTTTCGGTGTAGTGGATCGAACCACGAAAAAAGTGGTTGTCTACAACGATCGCACGAAACCCACGTTGTCTCGCTGCATCAAAAGGTACATCAAACCCGGGTAGTACGTCATTTTTTGTTTATTTATACTATTATTGACAATTGTATTGCTAGAACTCTAAAAATAACAGACCAGTTCAAGTCCTACGTCACTGAGGTGCTGAGTGGACACCCTGTACACTTTGGAGAACAACGAGTTGCTCGCCGACATGCGGTACACGCACCAGTGGGTGAACCACACGAACAATTTTGTGGATCCGGTTACTGGTGCGTGTACGAATCGCATTGAGGGCGTTTGAGAAGTCAAGGTGAAGGCTGGCATGAAGACCGAGCTCGGCATGAAAAAGACGAAGGTCCCAAGCTTCTTAGACGAGTGCCTCTGGCGATCCTGGTACTTTGACCAAGCCAAGTAGACGAAGACGAGTGATTTCTGTCACGAGTTGGTTTTTGGTATTAGGCGCAAGTATCAGCTGTAGGTAGGGCAGTACGGTACTTGTGACATTACATATAGGTTTCTTTCATATCCGGACTTGTATACACATGCGGGGGTTATTTATCTTTGTGCCCAATATTGGGAAAGAGAACATTGTGTATCGGGTCCGCTGCAGACATATATTTACAGCCCCACTTTACGACACTTTTCGAGCCCTTTACTATGGGAGAAAAATGTCACACTCCGGTGGTCCACACCAGAGGTCGCAAACGCTGATGGCCGGTTGGCCGAACCCGCCCGAACTCTTAAATTTCAAAATTCGGGCACCCAAACCCACAGGTGATCATTCCCCGTGTCACTCTCATCAGCAAAAACTCTGGGTTTCCGTTTGAGTTACGCAGAAAACAATCTCCAATTCAAGTCGCTTTTGCTGTGACAATCAACAAATCTCAGGGGCAGTCGACCTAAAATCTCGGCCTCTTCCTCCCTGAGCCAGTGTTTTCACACGGACAGTTCTACGAGGCCGTGTCTCGCGTAACAGCTCGGCATAACATTACGATCTTGGCGGAAAACCCAGCAACGGTAGATGACGATGTCTACACGAAAAATATCGTCTACAGAGAAATCGTAGTTTAAGATGGAAGCACCGAACTGATTTTTCATGAATCTGAGTTTAAACATTTATAACCGCTAAAACTAAAAGCAACAATACATTCAAACTGTTTTTGGAAACCAATTAAAAGAAATACCCCCGCCGAGTGAAGCGCGGCGGGCCTGGCTTCAACACCTCGGCTTTAACATGCCCAAAGAGCCCCACTTGCGGGGCTCCGCTCGGCTTGTGTTTTTAAATAATTGCGAATCGGGCCCGTTTTTTCCAAACTTACGTTATTTTGTTTAAGTTAAAGGCAGGTGAACACATGTATTTGTGGATTTCATGCTTTTTGGCAAAATGGACGGTCCGAAAAAGTAAATACACGGTCCGAAATAGTAAATACACGGTCCGAAATAGCTCTGTTCTCAGTTATAGCTGCACATCCAGCCCGAAATAAATCTCGGGACTAGGTTAACTATCAAAGCGAGGTCTGCAACTGCGATCCGTTTTCCAACATTCGCCGGCAAAAATGACTGGCGTGGCACCAACTGGCACCTTACTTCATCTCTAGCTAGCTATTTTCATTTTGTCGGGTCTCTACCTTAGCATAGCCATGGTTTATGCAGACGACTTTTGCTGGAGAGCTGTCGTCTTGATCCATGTCTACGGATTAGCTGTTCGTCTCGTCTCAGAGCTTCTTGGACCAAAGGAGAGAACTATTCGTCGGCGGTACTCGCTTTTCTGACGAGAGGGGGTCGTCAAGGAGCGTTGTGAAAGGAAGCGGCAAATGCGATGGCCAGAGGAGGTGCTAAGATTCATGGAAGCGTATGCTAGAGCCCAGTAACGTTTTACATTGAAGAACTATGTGACTATATTTTGCAGAATTTCCCAACTGTCCTAAACGTTTCGCCGTCAACGATCTGCCGTGTGTTGAATTTCGTCCTCAACTTAACCCTTTTGCGCTACTAGGGCGCACAGGACACCTTTAAGTAGTTTTTGAGTAGTCGAGGGCGGATCAGCCTCCTAAGAAAACACACTGAGTGCCCTTTTGCAATAGTTCAACTGAGTATGTCCTGTCTCTAATAACATAGCATGAACAGTACGATCAGTAATCATTTCAGCATAGTTTTTCTAAGTCTGACGGTTACATTCGTGTGCATCCTCAAAGCTTTGCATATGCTTTGTTACAAGACAGAGCCAAAACGAGACCGTGATTTTGCTAAAGGACGCTCTGAGCGCCCTTTAAAAACCTACTATCTTAGATTTGCATACTTTACATAAGGGTTTAGGGTTTAGGGTTTAGGGTTTAGGGTTTAGGGTTTAGGGTTTAGGGTTTAGGGTTTAGGGTTTAGGGTTTAGGGTTTAGGGTTTAGGGTTTAGGGTTTAGGGTTTAGGGTTTAGGGTTTAGGGTTTAGGGTTTAGGGTTTAGGGTTTAGGGTTTAGGGTTTAGGGTTTAGGGTTTAGGGTTTAGGGTTTAGGGTTTAGGGTTTAGGGTTTAGGGTTTAGGGTTTAGGGTTTAGGGTTTAGGGTTTAGGGTTTAGGGTTTAGGGTTTAGGGTTTAGGGTTTAGGGTTTAGGGTTTAGGGTTTAGGGTTTAGGGTTTAGGGTTTAGGGTTTAGGGTTTAGGGTTTAGGGTTTAGGGTTTAGGGTTTAGGGTTTAGGGTTTAGGGTTTAGGGTTTAGGGTTTAGGGTTTAGGGTTTAGGGTTTAGGGTTTAGGGTTTAGG
>CP125267.1:0-23678 GCA_030027945.1 Phytophthora plurivora
CGGCTGCTCTCGGCATCCACGCGTTTCGCATTGAGGGGCGTATTGAGGTTACCGGTTTGGTATCGGTTATTAACCGTGAACCGGTTAACCCGAACCGGTCAATCCGAACCCGTTGATTATGGTGATTACGGTAGTTGTTTACGCCACCGATGATTAGACGAATAGGATGATTGGACGAACACCGGTGAGTGATGGTTGATTAGATGCACTAGGTGATAGGACGCAGGGTCGCGTGTCTATAACAGTAGGTGTAAGCTCCAACAATTCAATCACTTTCGAATCTTCATTCTACCCCTCAAGTGTCTTCGCTCCGGTCCGCCGTCTGCGACGTCCCTCCCTCCGCTTCGTCAAGCTTCGTGTCAAGATCCATACCTTCCATCAGATCTCGCGCTCGTCGCCGTTGGGCAGGACCACTTGTTCCACGATGGTCCCCACACCCATGATGGCCGCCTTGTTGCCGTCGGCCACCGAAAGTTCGCCTTCGTTCCGCTCAATCAAATGGGCGAACTTGGCCTTGTCGTTGCAGATGTGGTGCGTTGCGCCGCTGTCGACCGCCCACATCGGACACATTCTTGCCCGTCGAAATACCACATTCCAGTGAAACCGCGAACGCTACTCGATCGTAGTCGTAGTCGTAGCCGTCGCTGTCGTTTCTCCACTGGATGTTGTTGGCCCGTCCACGGCCGTTGCCGCCGCGTCTTGGGCCCCGATTCTCATCTTTCTGCTTGGTCCAGCACTTGTCAATCGTGTGCCCCA
This sequence comes from Phytophthora plurivora, assembly GCA_030027945.1. Taxonomy (NCBI): domain Eukaryota; phylum Oomycota; class Peronosporomycetes; order Peronosporales; family Peronosporaceae; genus Phytophthora; species Phytophthora plurivora. The sequence goes on from CP125267.1 coordinate 757, forward strand.
ATTTTCCGCAGTACGTACACTGGCGAGACTCTCGGTCGGTGTTGAACGCCTTGGCCGCGTTCTCCGTCTTCACCGTCGCCGTCTTCTCGCCTTGTCTCTTGATGTGCTCATTCGTGAGCACCTTCACGACGTCTTGCGACCGCAGTTCAGCGCTGCTCATCTCCAAGTTCAGCACGACGTTCTCGTAGCTCTTGGGGAGACTGCGCAACAAGCAGATCGCCACGTCCTCGTCCTCCATCTTGGCACCGATGCTGCTGAGCTTGGCGCTGATGTTGAGGACCTCGTTGCAATGATGCAAGACATTGCCGCCTTCCGACATCTCCATGCTGAAGAGTTGGCGCTTCAGGTAGATGCGTCCAGCCTTCTGCGAACCACCGTACAGCGTCTTCAGGCGCGTCCAGGCAACCCACGCTTCCTCGCAGTCGTCGACCACATGGTGGTAGTCCGCGTCCATGTGGAGCAACATCAGTCCGAACGCGATGTTGCTCGACTTGACGTACTCGTCCTTGGCCCGCGAGTCCGTGAAGCTTGGCGTCGTCTCCCGGTTCACGACATGCCACGTCGACTTGGTCAGGAACACGCCACGCATGTAGCGGTTCCACGTCGCGTAGTTGTCTCCGTTGAACTTGTCGATGGAGACCTTGGTCGAGCGTCTTGGGCAGAGGACATGGTGCTTGGGCTCATAACCTGATGGAAGGTATGGATCTTGGACACGAAGCTTGGACGAAGCGGAGGGAGGGACGTCGCAGACGGCGGGACCGGAGCGAAGACACGAGGGTAGAATGAAGATTCGAAAGTGATTGAATTGTTGGAGCTTACACCCTACTGTTATAGACACGCGACCCTGCGTCCTATCACCTAGTGCATCTAATCAACCATCACTCACCGGTGTTCGTCCAATCATCCTACTCGTCTAATCATCGGTGGCGTAAACAACTTACCGTAATCACCATAATCAACGTGGGTTCGGATTGGACCGGTTCGGGTTAACCGGTTCACGGTTAATAACCGATACCAAACCGGTAACCCTCAATACACGTGGAAGTTCAAGATGCAGATGGTGCTCGAGGAGCGCGAACTGTGGGAAGTGACGAGTGGGAAGTGAAGCTGGAGCACTGTCAGACTGCGGCGGATCAAGCGCTGTTTCGGAAGAAGTCGCGCAAGGCACTGGCGATCGTCTGTCTCGCGATGGAGGATTCGCAACTGCCGTTGGTTCGCTCGGCCAGGACGCGCATGATGCATGGTCAAGGCTGGAAGGACACTTCGAGAAGAGTTTGGCCAACAAGCTCTTTCTTCGTCGACGTTTCTTCACGACGATGATGGACGAAGGTGATGATGTGCTGGAACACATCAACAAGCTCAAGACGCTGGCAGAGCAGCTCGACGCGGTTGGCGCTCCGGTCAGCGAGGACGACTTGGTGATCACGCTCTGGGAAGTCTGAGCGAGTCGTATCAGTTCCTCATCACGGCATTGGAGTCGAGAGCCGACTCGTTGACGTGGGAACTCGTGACGTCTCGGCTGCTGCATGAGGACATGAAGCGCAAGGAACAAGGTGGCGGCGTCGACGGAGCCGCGCACGGTCAAGGTCAAGCGTTCATGACAAGCGGCAACGGCAAGTACAAGGGACGGCAAGCGCAGAGACAAGCAGCGCCTGTCACTACTGTGGGAGCACGGACATTGGATCGCCAAGTGTCCGGTGCGGATCCGCGAGAACGCGGAGCGGCAGAGGCCGGCGAGCGAATGTCGCGCAGAGTGAAGACAACTCTGGCGACTTCCTCTTCTCGGTTGGAAGCAACAAGGATGCCTCAAGTCAAGTGGCATGTGGCTGGTCGACTCGGGTGCGACGCAGCACGCGACGTACTCGAAGGAGTACATGAAGAACTTCAAGAAGATCACTCCGGTGGACGTGCATCTTGCCGATGACGGTGTGGTCCAGCTCTGGGAACTGGCGACATTGATGTCGATGAGGACGCCGCGCAGGATGAAGAAGGGTGTGCTCACGAACGTGTGGTACATCCCCAAGCTATCGCGCAACCTGTTCTCCGTTGGACGTTTACAAGGATGTTGGACCCGTGACCTTCGAGAGCGACGGGTGTTCGCGGAAACGAGGGTCTCAAGTGGAAGCTCGGCGCTCGTGAGGGACGGGGCTGTTCAAGCTGTGCATGACTCCTATTGAGGGTTACCGGTTTGGCATCGGTTATTAACCGTGAACCGGTTAACCCGAACCGGTCCAATCCGAACCCACGTTGATTATGGTGATTACGGTAAGTTGTTTACGCCACCGATGATTAGACGAGTAGGATGATTGGACGAGCATAGGATATTGATTGGACGCAAGCTGCGTGTCTATGCGATAGGCTAGCTAGGTAACTCCGATCAATCAATCACTTTCGAATCTTCATTCTACCCCTCAAGTGTCTTCGCTCCGGTCCCGCCGTCTGCGACGTCCCTCCCTCCGCTTCGTCCAAGCTTCGTGTCCAAGATCCATACCTTCCATCAGGTTATGAGCCCAAGCACCATGTCCTCTGCCCAAGACGCCTCGACCAAGGTCTCCATTGACAAGTTCAACGGGACAACTACGCGACGTGGAACCGCTACATGCGTGGCGTGTTCCTGACCAAGTCGACGTGGCATGTCGTGAACCGCGAGACGACGCCAAGCTTCACGGACTCGCGGGCCAAGGACGAGTACGTCAAGTCCAGCAACATCGCGTTCGGACTGATGTTGCTCCACATGAATGCGGACTACCATCATGTGGTTGACGACTGCGAGGAAGCGTGGACCGCCTGGTCGCGCCTGAAGACGCTGTACGGTGGTTCGCAGAAGGCTGGACGCGTCTACCTGAAGCGCCAACTCTTCAGCATGGAGATGTCGGAAGGCGGCAACGTCTTGCATCATTGCAACGAGGTCCTCAACATCAGCGCCAAGCTCAGCAGTATCGGCGCCAAGATGGAGGATGAAGACGTGGCGATCTGCCTACTGCGCAGTCTCCCCAAGAGCTACGAGAACGTCGTGCTGAACTTGGAGATGAGCAGCGCTGAACTGCGGTCGCAAGACGTCGTGAAGGTGCTCACGAATGAGCACATCAAGAGACAAGGCGAGAAGACGGCGACGGTGAAGACGGAGAATGCGGCCAAGGCTTTCAACACCGACCGAGAGTCTCGCCAGTGTACGTACTGCGGAAAATTGGGGCACACGGTTGACAAGTGCTGGACCAAGCAGAAGGACGAGAATCGGGGCCCAAGACGCGGCGGCAACGGCCGTGGACGCGGGGCCAACAACATCCAGTGGCGAAACGACGACGACAACTACGACTACGACTACGATCGAGTAGCGTTCGCGGTTTCACTGGAATGTGGGGTTTCGACGGGCAAGAATGTGTCCGGGATGTGGGCGGTCGACAGCGGCGCAACGCACCACATCTGCAACGACAAGGCCAAGTTCGCCCATTTGATTGAGCGGAACGAAGGCGAACTTTCGGTGGCCGACGGCAACAAGGCGGCCATCATGGGTGTGGGGACCATCGTGGAACAAGTGGTCCTGCCCAACGGCGACGAGCGCGAGATCGAGATCAAGAACGCGCTGTACGTCCCAAGCATGAGCAAGAATCTGCTTTCGGTACCGCAGATCAACAAAAGTGGCAAGTTCAAGTGGTGTTCGACGGCGCCAAGATGCAGATTGCGCACAAGGGCTCCAAGCAAGTGGTGGCGACGGCAAACCTCGTGGATGGACTCTACTGGCTGATGACGCCTCAGCGATCGGCGAATGCGGCGACGAGTGGCAAGATTGTCGACCTGCACGCGCGCATGGGTCACGCTCCGGTTGAGGTGCTTCGCAAGATGGTCGACAACCACATGATCAAGGACGCGAAGGCACCTTCCAAGTCGAGCGGACCAAGTCTGTGTCGTGGTTGCCAGCAAGGTAAAATGGTCCAAAAACCGTTCCCAAGCAACCATGACAAGCGTCGTTACGACACGTTCGAGTTGCTCCACTTCGACATCTGCGGACCCATGGAAGAAAACTCGCTTGGTGGCAGCAAATATTTGCTGCTGATCGTGGACGAAGCCAGCGGATGCATGAAGGGTTTCTGCCTGCGTGCCAAGTCGGAGAGCGAAGACTGCATCAAGACGTACATCATGAAGGTGCAGAAGCAGTTCGGCAAGAAGGTCAAGTTCGTGCGGCACGACGGAGCTCGTGAGTTTGCGACCAACTCGCTCAAGGACTTCTACGAAGACGAAGGCATCGAGCAGCAAACCACGGTTCCGTACGCGCACCAGACGAACGGCACGGCAGAGCGAGCTATCCGGACTATCGTCACGATCGGCCGCAGCATGCTGCATCACGCCAAGCTGGACAAGTGTTTCTGGGCTGAGGCGGCCATGACGGCCATCTACGTGAAGAATCGTCTGCCGTCACCCAAGATCGAGCACAAGACTCCGTTCGAGATCGTGTACAAGTCCAAGCCGAGTGTGAAGCACATGCGTGTGTTCGGCTGTCGGACGTACATTCTGACTCCGAAGGAGAAGCGGCTCAAGTGGGATCCCAAGGCTCGCGCCGGACTGTTCCTGGGTTACGAAGAAGTGTCCAAGGCGTATCGACTTTATGACATCGAGGCGGGGCAGGTGGTGATCAGTCGCGATGTCAACTTCGATGAGTCGACCTTTGGACTTTCACCGACGATTTCCGATGAAGATGTCGACGACCTGGACTTCGAATCGCTCGACATCGACAATGATGGTTCCCGCCAGACGGAGTACACGCAGGCAGGGAAGCGCAAGAGCCGCCCAGTGACGAAGATGAAGCTGCCAGAAGACCGCGAGCTGTGCGTCATCGACCTGGACTGGAAGAAGCAAGTGCGCCGAACGACTCCTCTCCGCACCGAGCAGACGCAGACGAAGAAGAAAAGTATGGAGATGAAGATGACGATTCGACTCCACCAGTGTTTTGGCGTGCAAGTGCCAATGCCGTCGAAGCAGGCGACCTATCGGAGCCGACGTCATTCCAAGAGGCGGTGAACGGCCCGGACCAAGTGCACTGGCGCAAGGCAATTCGTGCTGAGCTCGAGTCGATGCGACTTCGTGGTGTGTTTCGTGCTGCCAAGTTGCCTAACGGACAACGCGCCATCGGTACCAAGTGGGTGTTCAAGATCAAGCGCAAAGCGGACGGATCGATCGAGAAGTACAAGGCGCGCCTCGTGGCCAAGGGTTCAAGCAGAAGTACGGCATCGACTACACCGAGACGTTCTCGCCCGTCGTCAAGTATGTGACGCTGCGCATGGTGATCGCGATTACCAAGTACTACGGATGGCCTCTCGATCAACTCGACGTGGTGACTGCCTTCCTATACGGGATAATGAAGGAGCTGGTGTTCTGCGCGGTCCCCGAAGGTGTTGATCTCGACGGTGACTTCGACTGCCTGGAATTGGTGAAGGCGATCTACGGTCTCAAGCAAGCTTCGCGCGTGTGGAACGAGACCTTCGACGAGTTCGTGTGCTCCATCGGCTTCCAAGTATCGGCGTTCGACCCATGCCTCTACATCAAGATCGTTGACGGTCACTGCGTGCTCGTGCTGGTCTACGTGGATGATGTATTGATTACCGGAAGTTCACCCGAGCTGATCTCACGCACGAAGACCGACCTCAAGACACGCTTCGAGATGACCGACAGCGGCAAGTGCGCGTTCGTTCTTGGGATCGAGTTGGTGGACGGTCCGGACGGCAGCGTGACGATGTGTCAGCGCCGCTATGTGGGTGACGTTCTCAAGCGTTTTGGTATGGACGAGTGCAAGGCCGTGGTGAGTCCCGTCGACATAAGCACTCGACTGATTTCAAGTGACGCAGCGACCAAGGTGAACGCTCCGTTTCGCGAAGCTGTTGGTGCTCTGATGCACCTGATGACTGCTACTCGCCCGGACATCGCGTACGCCGTTGGCTATGTGTCGCGCTTCATGGAGAACCCTCAAGAAGAACACTGGGTTGCGGTCAAGCGTATCTTTCGCTACCTGCAAGGCACCAAGACGCATGGGATCTGCTTCAAGCCGAGTGACAACATCGACTTTCGTGGATACTCGGACGCGGACTGGGCTGGCGACCTCGCGGACCGCAAGTCGACTTCCGGCTACACGTTCATGCTGATGGGTGCACCAGTGAGCTGGGGCAGCAAGAAGCAATCAACTGTTTCGCTGTCTACGAGTGAGGCGGAGTACATCGCACTCAGTCTGGCGATCCAAGAGGGCAAGTGGATTCATCGCCTGCTGTGCGAGATTCTGGCGGCCGCTAATGAGACTGGACCCGAGCTCATGATCCGCGAAGACAACCAGTCGTGCATCAAGATGACGAAGAACCCAGTGAACCACGGTCGCGCCAAGCACATCGACATCAAGTACCACCACATCCGCGATGAAGTCAAGCGTGGTGAAGTGAAGCTCGAGTATTGCGAGACTTCTGTGATGCTGGCGGACATCATGACGAAGGCGCTCCCGGGACCTCGCCATACGGACCTGACGGCTGCTCTCGGCATCCACGCGTGTTCGCATTGAGGGGGCGTATTGAGGGTTACCGGTTTGGTATCGGTTATTAACCGTGAACCGGTTAACCCGAACCGGTCCAATCCGAACCCACGTTGATTATGGTGATTACGGTAAGTTGTTTACGCCACCGATGATTAGACGAGTAGGATGATTGGACGAACACCGGTGAGTGATGGTTGATTAGATGCACTAGGTGATAGGACGCAGGGTCGCGTGTCTATAACAGTAGGGTGTAAGCTCCAACAATTCAATCACTTTCGAATCTTCATTCTACCCCTCAAGTGTCTTCGCTCCGGTCCCGCCGTCTGCGACGTCCCTCCCTCCGCTTCGTCCAAGCTTCGTGTCCAAGATCCATACCTTCCATCAGATCTCGCGCTCGTCGCCGTTGGGCAGGACCACTTGTTCCACGATGGTCCCCACACCCATGATGGCCGCCTTGTTGCCGTCGGCCACCGAAAGTTCGCCTTCGTTCCGCTCAATCAAATGGGCGAACTTGGCCTTGTCGTTGCAGATGTGGTGCGTTGCGCCGCTGTCGACCGCCCACATCCCGGACACATTCTTGCCCGTCGAAATACCACATTCCAGTGAAACCGCGAACGCTACTCGATCGTAGTCGTAGTCGTAGCCGTCGCTGTCGTTTCTCCACTGGATGTTGTTGGCCCCACGTCCACGGCCGTTGCCGCCGCGTCTTGGGCCCCGATTGTCATCTTTCTGCTTGGTCCAGCACTTGTCAATCGTGTGCCCCAATTTTCCGCAGTACGTACACTGGCGAGACTCTCGGTCGGTGTTGAACGCCTTGGCCGCATTCTCCGTCTTCACCGTCGCCGTCTTCTCGCCTTGTCTCTTGATGTGCTCATTCGTGAGCACCTTCACGACGTCTTGCGACCGCAGTTCAGCGCTGCTCATCTCCAAGTTCAGCACGACGTTCTCGTAGCTCTTGGGGAGACTGCGCAACAAGCAGATCGCCACGTCCTCGTCCTCCATCTTGGCACCGATGCTGCTGAGCTTGGCGCTGATGTTGAGGACCTCGTTGCAATGATGCAACACATTGCCGCCTTCCGACATCTCCATGCTGAAGAGTTGGCGCTTCAGGTAGATGCGTCCAGCCTTCTGCGAACCACCGTACAGCGTCTTCAGGCGCGTCCAGGCAACCCACGCTTCCTCGCAGTCGTCGACCACATGGTGGTAGTCCGCGTCCATGTGGAGCAACATCAGTCCGAACGCGATGTTGCTGGACTTGACGTACTCGTCCTTGGCCCGCGAGTCCGTGAAGCTTGGCGTCGTCTCCCGGTTCACGACATGCCACGTCGACTTGGTCAGGAACACGCCACGCATGTAGCGGTTCCACGTCGCGTAGTTGTCTCCGTTGAACTTGTCGATGGAGACCTTGGTCGAGGCGTCTTGGGCAGAGGACATGGTGCTTGGGCTCATAACCTGATGGAAGGTATGGATCTTGGACACGAAGCTTGGACGAAGCGGAGGGAGGGACGTCGCAGACGGCGGGACCGGAGCGAAGACACTTGAGGGTAGAATGAAGATTCGAAAGTGATTGAATTGTTGGAGCTTACACCCTACTGTTATAGACACGCGACCCTGCGTCCTATCACCTAGTGCATCTAATCAACCATCACTCACCGGTGTTCGTCCAATCATCCTACTCGTCTAATCATCGGTGGCGTAAACAACTTACCGTAATCACCATAATCAACGTGGGTTCGGATTGGACCGGTTCGGGTTAACCGGTTCACGGTTAAGAACCGATACCAAACCGGTAACCCTCAATACACACGTGGAAGTTCAAGATGCAGATGGTGCTCGAGGAGCGCGAACTGTGGGAAGTGACGAGTGGGAAGTGAAGCTGGAGCACTGTCAGACTGCGGCGGATCAAGCGCTGTTTCGGAAGAAGTCGCGCAAGGCACTGGCGATCGTCTGTCTCGCGATGGAGGATTCGCAACTGCCGTTGGTTCGCTCGGCCAAGGACGCGCATGATGCATGGTCAAGGCTGGAAGGACACTTCGAGAAGAAGAGTTTGGCCAACAAGCTCTTTCTTCGTCGACGTTTCTTCACGACGATGATGGACGAAGGTGATGATGTGCTGGAACACATCAACAAGCTCAAGACGCTGGCGGAGCAGCTCGACGCGGTTGGCGCTCCGGTCAGCGAGGACGACTTGGTGATCACGCTTCTGGGAAGTCTGAGCGAGTCGTATCAGTTCCTCATCACGGCATTGGAGTCGAGAGCCGACTCGTTGACGTGGGAACTCGTGACGTCTCGGCTGCTGCATGAGGACATGAAGCGCAAGGAACAAGGTGGCGGCGTCGACGGAGCCGCGCACGGTCAAGGTCAAGCGTTCATGACAAGCGGCAACGGCAAGTACAAGGGACGGCAAGCGCAGAAGACAAGCAGCGCCTGTCACTACTGTGGGGAGCACGGACATTGGATCGCCAAGTGTCCGGTGCGGATCCGCGAGAACGCGGAGCGGCAGAGGCCGCAACGAGCGAATGTCGCGCAGAGTGAAGACAACTCTGGCGACTTCCTCTTCTCGGTTGGAAGCAACAAGGATGCCTCCAAGTCAAGTGGCATGTGGCTGGTCGACTCGGGTGCGACGCAGCACATGACGTACTCGAAGGAGTACATGAAGAACTTCAAGAAGATCACTCCGGTGGACGTGCATCTTGCCGATGACGGTGTGGTCCAAGCTCTGGGAACTGGCGACATTGTGATGTCGATGAGGACGCCGCGCGGGATGAAGAAGGGTGTGCTCACGAACGTGTGGTACATCCCCAAGCTATCGCGCAACCTGTTCTCCGTTGGACGGTTTACCAAGGATGTTGGACCCGTGACCTTCGAGAGCGACGGGTGTTTCGCGGAAACGAAGGGTCTCAAGTGGAAGCTCGGCGCTCGTGAGGGCAAAGGGCTGTTCAAGCTGTGCATGACTCCTATTGAGGGTTACCGGTTTGGCATCGGTTATTAACCGTGAACCGGTTAACCCGAACCGGTCCAATCCGAACCCACGTTGATTATGGTGATTACGGTAAGTTGTTTACGCCACCGATGATTAGACGAGTAGGATGATTGGACGAGCATAGGATATTGATTGGACGCAAGCTGCGTGTCTATGCGATAGGCTAGCTAGAGTAACTCCGATCAATCAATCACTTTCGAATCTTCATTCTACCCCTCAAGTGTCTTCGCTCCGGTCCCGCCGTCTGCGACGTCCCTCCCTCCGCTTCGTCCAAGCTTCGTGTCCAAGATCCATACCTTCCATCAGGTTATGAGCCCAAGCACCATGTCCTCTGCCCAAGACGCCTCGACCAAGGTCTCCATTGACAAGTTCAACGGGGACAACTACGCGACGTGGAACCGCTACATGCGTGGCGTGTTCCTGACCAAGTCGACGTGGCATGTCGTGAACCGCGAGACGACGCCAAGCTTCACGGACTCGCGGGCCAAGGACGAGTACGTCAAGTCCAGCAACATCGCGTTCGGACTGATGTTGCTCCACATGAATGCGGACTACCATCATGTGGTTGACGACTGCGAGGAAGCGTGGACCGCCTGGTCGCGCCTGAAGACGCTGTACGGTGGTTCGCAGAAGGCTGGACGCGTCTACCTGAAGCGCCAACTCTTCAGCATGGAGATGTCGGAAGGCGGCAACGTCTTGCATCATTGCAACGAGGTCCTCAACATCAGCGCCAAGCTCAGCAGTATCGGCGCCAAGATGGAGGATGAAGACGTGGCGATCTGCCTACTGCGCAGTCTCCCCAAGAGCTACGAGAACGTCGTGCTGAACTTGGAGATGAGCAGCGCTGAACTGCGGTCGCAAGACGTCGTGAAGGTGCTCACGAATGAGCACATCAAGAGACAAGGCGAGAAGACGGCGACGGTGAAGACGGAGAATGCGGCCAAGGCTTTCAACACCGACCGAGAGTCTCGCCAGTGTACGTACTGCGGAAAATTGGGGCACACGGTTGACAAGTGCTGGACCAAGCAGAAGGACGAGAATCGGGGCCCAAGACGCGGCGGCAACGGCCGTGGACGCGGGGCCAACAACATCCAGTGGCGAAACGACGACGACAACTACGACTACGACTACGATCGAGTAGCGTTCGCGGTTTCACTGGAATGTGGGGTTTCGACGGGCAAGAATGTGTCCGGGATGTGGGCGGTCGACAGCGGCGCAACGCACCACATCTGCAACGACAAGGCCAAGTTCGCCCATTTGATTGAGCGGAACGAAGGCGAACTTTCGGTGGCCGACGGCAACAAGGCGGCCATCATGGGTGTGGGGACCATCGTGGAACAAGTGGTCCTGCCCAACGGCGACGAGCGCGAGATCGAGATCAAGAATGCGCTGTACGTGCCAAGCATGAGCAAGAATCTGCTTTCGGTACCGCAGATCAACAAAAGTGGCAAGTTTCAAGTGGTGTTCGACGGCGCCAAGATGCAGATTGCGCACAGGACTCCAAGCAAGTGGTGGCGACGGCAAACCTCGTGGATGGACTCTACTGGCTGATGACGCCTCAGCGATCGGCGAATGCGGCGACGAGTGGCAAGATTGTCGACCTGCACGCGCGCATGGGTCACGCTCCGGTTGAGGTGCTTCGCAAGATGGTCGACAACCACATGATCAAGGACGCGAAGGCACCTTCCAAGTCGAGCGGACCAAGTCTGTGTCGTGGTTGCCAGCAAGGTAAAATGGTCCAAAAACCGTTCCCAAGCAACCGTGACAAGCGTCGCTACGACACGTTCGAGTTGCTCCACTTCGACATCTGCGGACCCATGGAGGAAAACTCGCTTGGTGGCAGCAAATATCTGCTGCTGATCGTGGACGAAGCCAGCGGATGCATGAAGGGTTTCTGCCTGCGTGCCAAGTCGGAGAGCGAAGACTGCATCAAGACGTACATCATGAAGGTGCAGAAGCAGTTCGGCAAGAAGGTCAAGTTTGTGCGGCACGACGGAGCTCGTGAGTTTGCGACCAACTCGCTCAAGGACTTCTACGAAGACGAAGGCATCGAGCAGCAAACCACGGTTCCGTACGCGCACCAGACGAACGGCACGGCAGAGCGAGCTATCCGGACTATCGTCACGATCGGCCGCAGCATGCTGCATCACGCCAAGCTGGACAAGTGTTTCTGGGCTGAGGCGGCCATGACGGCCATCTACGTGAAGAATCGTCTGCCGTCACCCAAGATCGAGCACAAGACTCCGTTCGAGATCGTGTACAAGTCCAAGCCGAGTGTGAAGCACATGCGTGTGTTCGGCTGTCGGACGTACATTCTGACTCCGAAGGAGAAGCGGCTCAAGTGGGATCCCAAGGCTCGCGCCGGACTGTTCCTGGGTTACGAAGAAGTGTCCAAGGCGTATCGAGTTTATGACATCGAGGCGGGGCAGGTGGTGATCAGTCGCGATGTCAACTTCGATGAGTCGACCTTTGGACTTTCACCGACGATTTCCGATGAAGATGTCGACGACCTGGACTTCGAATCGCTCGACATCGACAATGATGGTTCCCGCCAGACGGAGTACACGCAGGCAGGGAAGCGCAAGAGCCGCCCGAGTGACGAAGATGAAGCTGCCAGAAGACCGCGAGCTGTGCGTCATCGACCTGGACTGGAAGAAGCAAGTGCGCCGAACGACTCCTCTCCGCACCGAGCAGACGCAGACGAAGAAGAAAAGTATGGAGATGAAGATGACGATTCGACTCCACCAGTGTTTTGGCGTGCAAGTGCCAATGCCGTCGAAGCAGGCGACCTATCGGAGCCGACGACATTTCAAGAGGCGGTGAACGGCCCGGACCAAGTGCACTGGCGCAAGGCAATTCGTGCTGAGCTCGAGTCGATGCGACTTCGTGGTGTGTTTCGTGCTGCCAAGTTGCCTAACGGACAACGCGCCATCGGTACCAAGTGGGTGTTCAAGATCAAGCGCAAAGCGGACGGATCGATCGAGAAGTACAAGGCGCGCCTCGTGGCCAAGGGGTTCAAGCAGAAGTACGGCATCGACTACACCGAGACGTTCTCGCCCGTCGTCAAGTATGTGACGCTGCGCATGGTGATCGCGATTACCAAGTACTACGGATGGCCTCTCGATCAACTCGACGTGGTGACTGCCTTCCTGTACGGGATAATGAAGGAGCTGGTGTTCTGCGCGGTCCCCGAAGGTGTTGATCTCGACGGTGACTTCGACTGCCTGGAATTGGTGAAGGCGATCTACGGTCTCAAGCAAGCTTCGCGCGTGTGGAACGAGACCTTCGACGAGTTCGTGTGCTCCATCGGCTTCCAAGTATCGGCGTTCGACCCATGCCTCTACATCAAGATCGTTGACGGTCACTGCGTGCTCGTGCTGGTCTACGTGGATGACGTGCTGATTACCGGAAGTTCACCCGAACTGATCTCACGCACGAAGACCGACCTCAAGACACGCTTCGAGATGACCGACAGCGGCAAGTGCGCGTTCGTTCTTGGGATCGAGTTGGTGGACGGCCCGGACGGCAGCGTGACGATGTGCCAGCGCCGCTATGTGGATGACATTCTCAAGCGTTTTGGTATGGACGAGTGCAAGGCCGTGGTGAGTCCCGTCGACATAAGCACTCGACTGATTTCAAGTGACGCAGTGACCAAGGTGAACGCTCCGTTTCGCGAAGCTGTTGGTGCTCTGATGCACTTGATGACTGCTACTCGCCCGGACATCGCGTACGCGGTTGGATATGTGTCGCGCTTCATGGAGAACCCTCAAGAAGAACACTGGGTTGCGGTCAAGCGTATCTTTCGCTACCTGCAAGGCACCAAGACGCATGGGATCTGCTTCAAGCCGGGTGACAACATCGACTTTCGTGGATACTCGGACGCGGACTGGGCTGGCGACCTCGCGGACCGCAAGTCGACTTCCGGCTACACGTTCATGCTGATGGGTGCACCGGTGAGCTGGGGCAGCAAGAAGCAATCAAGTGTTTCGCTGTCTACGAGTGAGGCGGAGTACATCGCACTCAGTCTGGCGATCCAAGAGGGCAAGTGGATTCATCGCCTGCTGTGCGAGATTCTGGCGGCCGCTAATGAGACTGGACCCGAGCTCATGATCCGCGAAGACAACCAGTCGTGCATCAAGATGACGAAGAACCCAGTGAACCACGGTCGCGCCAAGCACATCGACATCAAGTACCACCACATCCGCGATGAAGTCAAGCGTGGTGAAGTGAAGCTCGAGTATTGCGAGACTTCTGTGATGCTGGCGGACATCATGACGAAGGCTCTCGCGGGACCACGCCATACGGATCTGACGGCGGCTCTCGGCATTCGTGGGACTTCGCATTGAGGGGGCGTATTGAGGGTTACCGGTTTGGTATGGGTTATTAACCGTGAACCGGTTAACCCGAACCGGTCCAATCCGAACCCACGTTGATTATGGTGATTACGGTAAGTTGTTTACGCCACCGATGATTAGACGAGTAGGATGATTGGACGAGCATAGGATATTGATTGGACGCAAGCTGCGTGTCTATGCGATAGGCTAGCTAGAGTAACTCCGATCAATCAATCACTTTCGAATCTTCATTCTACCCCTCAAGTGTCTTCGCTCCGGTCCCGCCGTCTGCGACGTCCCTCCCTCCGCTTCGTCCAAGCTTCGTGTCCAAGATCCATACCTTCCATCACAGTTCGGCAAGAAGGTCAAGTTTGTGCGGCACGACGGAGCTCGTGAGTTTGCGACTAACTCGCTCAAGGATTTCTACGAAGACGAAGGCATCGAGCAGCAAACCACGGTTCCGTACGCGCACCAGACGAACGGCACGGCAGAGCGAGTTATCCGGACTATCGTCACGATCGGCCGCAGCATGCTGCATCACGCCAAGCTGGACAAGTGTTTCTGGGCTGAGGCGGCCATGACGGCCATCTACGTGAAGAATCGTCTGCCGTCACCCAAGATCGAGCACAAGACTCCGTTCGAGATCGTGTACAAGTCCAAGCCGAGTGTGAAGCACATGCGTGTGTTCGGCTGTCGGACGTACATTCTGACTCCGAAGGAGAAGCGGCTCAAGTGGGATCCCAAGGCTCGCGCCGGACTGTTCCTGGGTTACGAAGAAGTGTCCAAGGCGTATCGACTTTATGACATCGAGGCGGGGCAGGTGGTGATCAGTCGCGATGTCAACTTCGATGAGTCGACCTTTGGACTTTCACCGACGATTTCCGATGAAGATGTCGACGACCTGGACTTCGAATCGCTCGACATCGACAATGATGGTTCCCGCCAGACGGAGTACACGCAGGCAGGGAAGCGCAAGAGCCGCCCGAGTGACGAAGATGAAGCTGCCAGAAGACCGCGAGCTGTGCGTCATCGACCTGGACTGGAAGAAGCAAGTGCGCCGAACTACTCCTCTCCGCACCGAGCAGACGCAGACGAAGAAGAAAAGTATGGAGATGAAGATGACGATTCGACTCCACCAGTGTTTTGGCGTGCAAGTGCCAATGCCATCGAAGCAGGCGACCTATCGGAGCCGACGTCATTCCAAGAGGCGGTGAACGGCCCGGACCAAGTGCACTGGCGCAAGGCAATTCGTGCTGAGCTCGAGTCGATGCGACTTCGTGGTGTGTTTCGTGCTGCCAAGTTGCCTAACGGACAACGCGCCATCGGTACCAAGTGGGTGTTCAAGATCAAGCGCAAAGCGGACGGATCGATCGAGAAGTACAAGGCGCGCCTCGTGGCCAAGGGGTTCAAGCAGAAGTACGGCATCGACTACACCGAGACGTTCTCGCCCGTCGTCAAGTATGTGACGCTGCGCATGGTGATCGCGATTGCCAAGTATTTTGGCTGGCCCCTCGACCAACTCGACGTGGTGACAGCTTTCCTGTACGGGATAATGAAGGAGCTGGTGTTCTGCGCGGTCCCCGAAGGTGTTGATCTCGACGGTGACTTCGACTGCCTGGAATTGGTGAAGGCGATCTACGGTCTCAAGCAAGCTTCGCGCGTGTGGAACGAGACCTTCGACGAGTTCGTGTGCTCCATCGGCTTCCAAGTATCGGCGTTCGACCCATGCCTCTACATCAAGATCGTTGACGGTCACTGCGTGCTCGTGCTGGTCTACGTGGATGACGTGCTGATTACCGGAAGTTCACCCGAACTGATCTCACGCACGAAGACCGACCTCAAGACACGCTTCGAGATGACCGACAGCGGCAAGTGCGTGTTCGTGCTTGGGATCGAGTTGGTGGACGGACCGGACGGCAGCGTGGCGATGTGCCAGCGCCGCTATGTGGATGACATTCTCAAGCGTTTTGGTATGGACGAGTGCAAGGCCGTGGTGAGTCCCGTCGACATAAGCACTCGACTGATTTCAAGTGACGCAGCGACCAAGGTGAACGCTCCGTTTCGCGAAGCTGTTGGTGCTCTGATGCACTTGATGACTGCTACTCGCCCGGACATCGCGTACGCCGTTGGCTATGTGTCGCGCTTCATGGAGAACCCTCAAGAAGAACACTGGGTTGCGGTCAAGCGTATCTTTCGCTACCTGCAAGGCACCAAGACGCATGGGATCTGCTTCAAGCCGGGTGACAACATCGACTTTCGTGGATACTCGGACGCGGACTGGGCTGGCGACCTCGCGGACCGCAAGTCGACTTCCGGCTACACGTTCATGCTGATGGGTGCACCGGTGAGCTGGGGCAGCAAGAAGCAATCAAGTGTTTCGCTGTCTACGAGTGAGGCGGAGTACATCGCACTCAGTCTGGCGATCCAAGAGGGCAAGTGGATTCATCGCCTGCTGTGCGAGATTCTGGCGGCCGCTAATGAGACTGGACCCGAGCTCATGATCCGCGAAGACAACCAGTCGTGCATCAAGATGACGAAGAACCCAGTGAACCACGGTCGCGCCAAGCACATCGACATCAAGTACCACCACATCCGCGATGAAGTCAAGCGTGGTGAAGTGAAGCTCGAGTATTGCGAGACTTCTGTGATGCTGGCGGACATCATGACGAAGGCTCTCGCGGGACCACGCCATACGGATCTGACGGCGGCTCTCGGCATTCGTGGGACTTCGCATTGAGGGGGCGTATTGAGGGTTACCGGTTTGGTATCGGTTATTAACCGTGAACCGGTTAACCCGAACCGGTCCAATCCGAACCCACGTTGATTATGGTGATTACGGTAAGTTGTTTACGCCACCGATGATTAGACGAGTAGGATGATTGGACGAGCATAGGATATTGATTGGACGCAAGCTGCGTGTCTATGCGATAGGCTAGCTAGAGTAACTCCGATCAATCAATCACTTTCGAATCTTCATTCTACCCCTCAAGTGTCTTCGCTCCGGTCCCGCCGTCTGCGACGTCCCTCCCTCCGCTTCGTCCAAGCTTCGTGTCCAAGATCCATACCTTCCATCAACTCCGATGATGCCTGACGAGGCCAATGCGGCAAGTTCGAAGGATCGCAAAGGGGACACCACGTCGTACCTCTGGCACCTTCGACTTGGTCACATTGGCCATGGCGGTCTAGACGCCATCGTCAAGAAGGACTACGGTATTGGCATTGACATGACGTCGGTGAAGCAGTGGGAGCTGTGCGACGGATGCTCACTCGGCAAGCAAACGCGAGTGAGCTACATGAAGTCGTCTCCGAACCGTGCGAAGCAAGTGCTGGAGGTGATTCACAGCGATGTGTGCGGTCCCATGCAGACGCCAACTTTTGGTGGCAAGCGCTACTTCGTCACGTTCATCGATGATAAGTCGCACTTCTGTGTGGTGTACTTGCTGCGGAACAAGTCCGAGGTGGCTGCCAAGTTCGCTGAGTTTGTGGCGTTTGCTGAAACTCAGACCGGCAAGCGCGTGAAGACGCTTCGAAGTGACAACGGTGGCGAGTACACTTCCGGTGCGATGGCCAAGTGTTGTCAAGAAGACGCCTCGACCAGCATACCGGGTAAGATACCGGTATGACCTTCACTCAGTGGGACCGCAATCATTCCTGTGTTTACGGTACACTGATGATGGGACACTGATGATGGGACGCTGTTTACGCTACGGGGTTATGGGATACGTGGGGACAAGATTGTGGATACAAGATGGGTATCCACGTGGCAGTCGCTGATTGGCTGAAGTAACTCAGTATCCAGTAAAGAATCCAGTAGAGTGTATCCAGTAGAATATTCAGTAGGCTTAGAGGTAGCAAGGAGTTTGCGAACTAAGGACCTAAATCAATCACTTTGCATTTTGCCATCAACCGACCAAAGCCTTTTGGTTATGAGCCCAAGCCCCGTCTTCCCTGACCAAGACCCTGACTACGCCTTCGCCATGGATGCTTCCCAATCTCCACCGCCCGCATCAACAAGTTCGACGGAACCAACTTCCACACGTGGAAGTTCAAGATGCAGATGGTGCTCGAGGAGCGCGAACTGTGGGAAGTGACGAGTGGGGAAGTGAAGCTGGAGCACTGTCAGACTGCGGCGGATCAAGCGCTGTTTCGGAAGAAGTCGCGCAAGGCACTGGCGATCGTCTGTCTCGCGATGGAGGATTCGCAACTGCCGTTGGTTCGCTCGGCGAAGGACGCGCATGATGCATGGTCAAGGCTGGAAGGACACTTCGAGAAGAAGAGTTTGGCCAACAAGCTCTTTCTTCGTCGACGTTTCTTCACGACGATGATGGACGAAGGTGATGATGTGCTGGAACATCAACAAGCTCAAGACGCTGGCGGAGCAGCTCGACGCGGTTGGCGCTCCGGTCAGCGAGGACGACTTGGTGATCACGCTTCTGGGAAGTCTGAGCGAGTCGTATCAGTTCCTCATCACGGCATTGGAGTCGAGAGCCGACTCGTTGACGTGGGAACTCGTGACGTCTCGGCTGCTGCATGAGGACATGAAGCGCAAGGAACAAGGTGGCGGCGTCGACGGAGCCGCGCACGGTCAAGGTCAAGCGTTCATGACAAGCGGCAACGGCAAGTACAAGGGACGGCAAGCGCAGAAGACAAGCAGCGCCTGTCACTACTGTGGGAAGCACGGACATTGGATCGCCAAGTGTCCGGTGCGGATCCGCGAGAACGCGGAGCGGCAGAGGCCGCAACGAGCGAATGTCGCGCAGAGTGAAGACAACTCTGGCGACTTCCTCCTCGGTTGGAAGCAACAAGGATGCCTCCAAGTCAAGTGGCATGTGGCTGGTCGACTCGGGTGCGACGCAGCACATGACGTACTCGAAGTACATGAAGAACTTCAAGAAGATCACTCCGGTGGACGTGCATCTTGCCGATGACGGTGTGGTCAAGCTCTGGGAACTGGCGACATTGTGATGTCGATGAGGACGCCGCGCGGGATGAAGAAGGGTGTGCTCACGAACGTGTGGTACATCCCAAGCTATCGCGCAACCTGTTCTCCGTTGGACGGTTTACCAAGGATGTTGGACCCGTGACCTTCGAGAGCGACGGGTGTTTCGCGGAAACGAAGGGTCTCAAGTGGAAGCTCGGCGCTCGTGAGGGCAAAGGGCTGTTCAAGCTGTGCATGACTCCGATGATGCCTGACGAGGCCAATGCGGCAAGTTCGAAGGATCGCAAAGGGGACACCACGTCGTACCTCTGGCACCTTCGACTTGGTCACATTGGCCATGGCGGTCTAGACGCCATCGTCAAGAAGGACTACGGTATTGGCATTGACATGACGTCGGTGAAGCAGTGGGAGCTGTGCGACGGATGCTCACTCGGCAAGCAAACGCGAGTGAGCTACATGAAGTCGTCTCCGAACCGTGCGAAGCAAGTGCTGGAGGTGATTCACAGCGATGTGTGCGGTCCCATGCAGACGCCAACTTTTGGTGGCAAGCGCTACTTCGTCACGTTCATCGATGATAAGTCGCACTTCTGTGTGGTGTACTTGCTGCGGAACAAGTCCGAGGTGGCTGCCAAGTTCGCTGAGTTTGTGGCGTTTGCTGAAACTCAGACCGGCAAGCGCGTGAAGACGCTTCGAAGTGACAACGGTGGCGAGTACACTTCCGGTGCGATGGCCAAGTGTTGTCAAGAAGACGCCTCGACCAGCTGCGGCATACCGGTAAGATACCGGTATGACCTTCACTCAGTGGGACCGCAATCATTCCTGTGTTTACGGTACACTGATGATGGGACACTGATGATGGGACGCTGTTTACGCTACGGGGGTTATGGGATACGTGGGGACAAGATTGTGGATACAAGATGGGTATCCACGTGGCAGTCGCTGATTGGCTGAAGTAACTCAGTATCCAGTAAAGAATCCAGTAGAGTGTATCCAGTAGAATATTCAGTAGGCTTAGAGGTAGCAAGGAGTTTGCGAACTAAGGACCTAAATCAATCACTTTGCATTTTGCCATCAACCGACCAAAGCCTTTTGGTTATGAGCCCAAGCCCCGTCTTCCCTGACCAAGACCCTGACTACGCCTTCGCCATGGATGCTTCCCCAATCTCCACCGCCCGCATCAACAAGTTCGACGGAACCAACTTCCACACGTGGAAGTTCAAGATGCAGATGGTGCTCGAGGAGCGCGAACTGTGGGAAGTGACGAGTGGGGAAGTGAAGCTGGAGCACTGTCAGACTGCGGCGGATCAAGCGCTGTTTCGGAAGAAGTCGCGCAAGGCACTGGCGATCGTCTGTCTCGCGATGGAGGATTCGCAACTGCCGTTGGTTCGCTCGGCGAAGGACGCGCATGATGCATGGTCAAGGCTGGAAGGACACTTCGAGAAGAAGAGTTTGGCCAACAAGCTCTTTCTTCGTCGACGTTTCTTCACGACGATGATGGACGAAGGTGATGATGTGCTGGAACACATCAACAA
This sequence comes from Phytophthora plurivora, assembly GCA_030027945.1. Taxonomy (NCBI): domain Eukaryota; phylum Oomycota; class Peronosporomycetes; order Peronosporales; family Peronosporaceae; genus Phytophthora; species Phytophthora plurivora. The sequence continues at coordinate 21,056 of CP125267.1, forward strand.
GCTCAAGACGCTGGCGGAGCAGCTCGACGCGGTTGGCGCTCCGGTCAGCGAGGACGACTTGGTGATCACGCTTCTGGGAAGTCTGAGCGAGTCGTATCAGTTCCTCATCACGGCATTGGAGTCGAGAGCCGACTCGTTGACGTGGGAACTCGTGACGTCTCGGCTGCTGCATGAGGACATGAAGCGCAAGGAACAAGGTGGCGGCGTCGACGGAGCCGCGCACGGTCAAGGTCAAGCGTTCATGACAAGCGGCAACGGCAAGTACAAGGGACGGCAAGCGCAGAAGACAAGCAGCGCCTGTCACTACTGTGGGGAGCACGGACATTGGATCGCCAAGTGTCCGGTGCGGATCCGCGAGAACGCGGAGCGGCAGAGGCCGCAACGAGCGAATGTCGCGCAGAGTGAAGACAACTCTGGCGACTTCCTCTTCTCGGTTGGAAGCAACAAGGATGCCTCCAAGTCAAGTGGCATGTGGCTGGTCGACTCGGGTGCGACGCAGCACATGACGTACTCGAAGGAGTACATGAAGAACTTCAAGAAGATCACTCCGGTGGACGTGCATCTTGCCGATGACGGTGTGGTCCAAGCTCTGGGAACTGGCGACATTGTGATGTCGATGAGGACGCCGCGCGGGATGAAGAAGGGTGTGCTCACGAACGTGTGGTACATCCCCAAGCTATCGCGCAACCTGTTCTCCGTTGGACGGTTTACCAAGGATGTTGGACCCGTGACCTTCGAGAGCGACGGGTGTTTCGCGGAAACGAAGGGTCTCAAGTGGAAGCTCGGCGCTCGTGAGGGCAAAGGGCTGTTCAAGCTGTGCATGACTCCGATGATGCCTGACGAGGCCAATGCGGCAAGTTCGAAGGATCGCAAAGGGGACACCACGTCGTACCTCTGGCACCTTCGACTTGGTCACATTGGCCATGGCGGTCTAGACGCCATCGTCAAGAAGGACTACGGTATTGGCATTGACATGACGTCGGTGAAGCAGTGGGAGCTGTGCGACGGATGCTCACTCGGCAAGCAAACGCGAGTGAGCTACATGAAGTCGTCTCCGAACCGTGCGAAGCAAGTGCTGGAGGTGATTCACAGCGATGTGTGCGGTCCCATGCAGACGCCAACTTTTGGTGGCAAGCGCTACTTCGTCACGTTCATCGATGATAAGTCGCACTTCTGTGTGGTGTACTTGCTGCGGAACAAGTCCGAGGTGGCTGCCAAGTTCGCTGAGTTTGTGGCGTTTGCTGAAACTCAGACCGGCAAGCGCGTGAAGACGCTTCGAAGTGACAACGGTGGCGAGTACACTTCCGGTGCGATGGCCAAGTGTTGTCAAGACGCCTCGACCAGCTGCGGCATACCGGTAAGATACCGGTATGACCTTCACTCAGTGGGACCGCAATCATTCCTGTGTTTACGGTACACTGATGGGACACTGATGATGGGACGCTGTTTACGCTACGGGGTTATGGGATACGTGGGGACAAGATTGTGGATACAAGATGGTATCCACGTGGCAGTCGCTGATTGGCTGAAGTAACTCAGTATCCAGTAAAGAATCCAGTAGAGTGTATCCAGTAGAATATTCAGTAGGCTTAGAGGTAGCAAGGAGTTTGCGAACTAAGGACCTAAATCAATCACTTTGCATTTTGCCATCAACCGACCAAAGCCTTTTGGTTATGAGCCCAAGCCCCGTCTTCCCTGACCAAGACCCTGACTACGCCTTCGCCATGGATGCTTCCCAATCTCCTGCCCGCATCAACAAGTTCGACGGAACCAACTTCCACACGTGGAAGTTCAAGATGCAGATGGTGCTCGAGGAGCGCGAACTGTGGGAAGTGACGAGTGGGGAAGTGAAGCTGGAGCACTGTCAGACTGCGGCGGATCAAGCGCTGTTTCGGAAGAAGTCGCGCAAGGCACTGGCGATCGTCTGTCTCGCGATGGAGGATTCGCAACTGCCGTTGGTTCGCTCGGCCAGGACGCGCATGATGCATGGTCAAGGCTGGAAGGACACTTCGAGAAGAAGAGTTTGGCCAACAAGCTCTTTCTTCGTCGACGTTTCTTCACGACGATGATGGACGAAGGTGATGATGTGCTGGAACACATCAACAAGCTCAAGACGCTGGCGGAGCAGCTCGACGCGGTTGGCGCTCCGGTCAGCGAGGACGACTTGGTGATCACGCTTCTGGGAAGTCTGAGCGAGTCGTATCAGTTCCTCATCACGGCATTGGAGTCGAGAGCCGACTCGTTGACGTGGGAACTCGTGACGTCTCGGCTGCATGAGGACATGAAGCGCAAGGAACAAGGTGGCGGCGTCGACGGAGCCGCGCACGGTCAAGGTCAAGCGTTCATGACAAGCGGCAACGGCAAGTACAAGGGACGGCAAGCGCAGAAGACAAGCAGCGCCTGTCACTACTGTGGGGAGCACGGACATTGGATCGCCAAGTGTCCGGTGCGGATCCGCGAGAACGCGGAGCGGCAGAGGCCGCAACGAGCGAATGTCGCGCAGAGTGAAGACAACTCTGGCGACTTCCTCTTCTCGGTTGGAAGCAACAAGGATGCCTCCAAGTCAAGTGGCATGTGGCTGGTCGACTCGGGTGCGACGCGGCACATGACGTACTCGAAGGAG